>CM060373.1:47233523-47833523 GCA_030545235.1 Helianthus tuberosus
TGGGGCGGTATATCACGGCTAAATGGGCTATGGCGCCGCCCAACACCGTTACAGGGGTGATAAAATTGGATGTCCCGTGACCAGCAGCGAGGAAGAAAGGATTCAAACTTTTGACTGTTACAAGGGTCATATGTTAATTAAAAAAAGATTCCTAATTTGAAACCCTAAGTTCAATTAAATCAATATGGCGTTAAATTTTATGAATAATTTATGTAAGGAGAAAGCTAATTGTTGTTATATGGCGGAATTAGGGCAAGAATCGGTGGAATAGTGAGTAGAGCGGTTGAGGAATCGTACCTTTCGTTGAAGGAATTGGTGGAGAAATCGAAAGGTGCTGCTGATATGTCTGATTCGGAGAAGAAGAAGAAGAAGAAGATTAGTATATTCAAGTATTTGGTGAAGACGATGCTGTTCTTGCTCGCTCAGTGGAAATAGAGAAGAGTTTTAAGGGAAAATTCTGTTTGGAAATAGAGAAGTGTTTTTTTTTTAATAATTAATAAAATTTAAATTAAATAATTAACGATTGTTCAAATAAAAAGTTGAGTTAACTGTCATTTTCGTCCCTGTGGTTTGGTCACTTTGGCCATTTCAGTTCATTTTTCAAAAATGCGCCATTTTCGTCCCCCACGTTCTGGAAAGGTGTCATTTCAGTCCAAAAATCACAACCCAGTTAAGTCAGTTTGTAAATAAGGACTGATTGTGTAAATTTGTAACATAAAGGACTGATTGTGTAAATTTGAAAAATGGACTGAAATGACAGTTAACACCACCACCACTAGCCCTGCCACCACCACCACTCCGCTGCCACCACCACCACCACCACCGCCACCACAGCCCTGCCACCACCACCACTCCGCTGCCACCACCACCGCCACCACTGCCACCACCGCCACCACAGCCACTGCCACCACCACCACCGCCGCCGCCGGAACCAACACCATCAACATCATGGCAAGACCCATATTTTCAGACGTTTGTATGTAATATAAAGTCAGAATTTATTGTATTTAATCCAAAAGGTAAACGAGCAAAACAAAGGAACGAGAACGGTATACCGAAACGAAAAGCTTGCGGGTTACGGGGACGTCTTCGTCTTCTCCGGTCGTCTTCTCCGATGAACTCCGAACTCCGGCGAGTTGCAGAAATGAACAGGGGTGGAACTAGATGTTTGTGGGGATGGAATTGGAATTGAATTGGAGTTGCAGAAATTATCGTTAAAACTTTAGATGCCAAATGTTGCACTTCCAAAATTCTGGATTGGAATTGAAATTTTACCGACATTCCGACAGTTGAAATTTTACCGATTGAATCAGCGAGAGATTGTTTTAGGCGGTTTAATACGACAGTTGAAAACAATACGCCAGAAATTTACACGCTGCCGACAAATACGACAGTTGAAAACAATACACCGGAAATTATGATTGGCTGATGCTTTATTTGTAGGTTTGTCTGAAACCAAGTTGAATTGTCATTCATTATCATTGAAAATCCCAACGATCAGGATGAGCAAATTTCAAGGTATGAATTTGATCCCCTGTTTTATTATATTTCATGTTTTTTTATGTTTTACTCAGTTGACACACTTTTACTAACTTACTAATTTGTTGTAACTAAAACAGAGGACTGATCTTGGTACACATATGGGTAGATAGATAGATAGATGATGGTTGGAAGATCTATTGTTTGCAGGTTTAGATCTCTCAATGTTGAAAACCAACTTCAATTGCCTATCACTGAAAACCCCAACGATCAAGAAAAGCAAATTACAGGGTATGACTTGTGAGTTTTTTACCCTGTTTTTTTCAGATTTCATTTAGGAGTGTTAACTAGCCGAGACTGTTCAATTAGATGGATGTTTTGAGAGATATATATATAAAGTGGTGGTCGGAATGGTGGGTGTATCGATGAACTTAACCTGAACCTCACTCCGGTCATCGTTCACCACCATTGTTCACCTCCGTTCATCGTCGTCATCCTCTCCGACAACCCTCGTTCACGGTGTGGTGGCTGTGGTGGCAGTGGTTGTGGTGGGGGTAGTGGCTGTGGTGGCGGTGGTGGTGGTGGTGGCGGTGGCGGTGGTGGCGGTGGTGGTGGTGGTGGCAGCGGAGTGGTGGTGGTGGCAGGGCTAGTGGTGGTGGTGTTACAAATTTACACAATCAGTCCTTTATGTTACAAGTTTACACAATCAGTCCTTATTTACTAACTGACTTAACTGGGTTATGTTTTTTGGACTGAAATGGCACATTTCCAGAACGTCGGGGAGGAAAATGGCGCATTTTTGAAAAATGGACTGAAATGGCCAAAGTGACCAAACCACAGGGACGAAAATGGCAGTTAACTCTAAAAAGTTTATTTTGGCTAGGAAACAATAGGAGTATGACATATCACATATGGCAAAATTTAAAATAAAGAGTAAGTGTATTATAGTCAATCGTATCCAATTTTCTTCCTTCTTCTCCTCATTAACTTCAAAACCCACTATTTTCAAAACCCACCATCTTCAACCTTTTATTCACTTTCTATCTCAATAATGCTACATTATAGTGCGATTTTCGTCACCAATCAATGATTCCTTCAACTTTTTTGAAGAAACCCAGTTTAACTTCATACAATATCTCATTTTTTCCCATGATTTTGAAACGAATCACTCAATCCGTTCGATTCAATCGCTGATAAGTGTTTCTATCATTCAAATTTCGTCAATCGTTGAAGAAATCAGCTTCGATCCATGTAAGAAATTCTTGAATTGCATTTTTACGATCTGGGTTTTTTAATTGAGTCATTGTGTTATACGATCTTGACGGGGGTCCGGGGGCAGCGCCCCTGCGAGCAGGGTCTAAGGGGCAGAGCCCCTGGCTTGGGGAAAAAAATTATTAAACTGCTTTAATAAAATTGCATCAGAAAATTTAATTTTCTGGAAATTGCCTCATTTTCGTAGACAGTTTATGGTTTAGAGAGAACAGTTTCAGTACATTGCGTTTTAGAAAAAACGCTCGTTTTTTGTGCAATTTTTATAAAAAAATAATGTCGTATGAAAAAGTTATTAGCGTTTTAGGTAAAACACATTCAGTTCATTGCGTTTTAGAAAGTACACTTTCTTTTTTGTTTTTAGGCTATTGCGTTTTAGAAATAAGACATTTATTTGTGTTTTCTGGCCATTGTGTTTTAGAAATAAGACATATTTTTGTGTTTTTGTGCATTGCGTTTTAGAAAAAGTCATTTTTTTACGTTTTTTTTTCCATTGCGTTTTACGCAACGGGGGTTTTTTCCATTGTGTTTTACGCAACTGGGTTTTCAAAAAAAAATCGAGAATATAGCAATAGTATATTCGTTTTAAAGATAAAAAACACTCGTTTTTTTGTGAAATTTTTATAAAAAAAATAATGTCATATGAAAAAGTTATTAACGTTTAAAAAATTGGGGGAATTGGAGGAGAGAGAAACTATTGTGCTGGAATTACTAGAATGTCCTTACACAAACACACACGCCTCTTTTTTTTCTCTTCAATTTCACTCACTTAATTTTAGTCGTTGATTAAATCTACTGATAGTCAAGAGTACTTCCTAGCCTTCCTAGTCAAAAATACTTCCTATTATATCCTAACCCAATTTTAGTCGTTGATTAAATCTACTGATAGTCAAGATTACTTCCTAGCCTTCCTAGTCAAAAATACTTCCTATTATATCCTAACCCTAGATAATGATGGGTAGGGGCTTATAATTTTTTTTTTAACGGCTAATTTCTTTAATCCCCTATAGTCAGTGGGACTCGAACCCAAGACCTTCCCCTTCCCAACCTATGTGTTTTAAAGGTTTTGTCTTTGCCAATTGACCATCATCCCATTGATAACTACAGGCTCTATGACTACACATTAGGGGTGTTCATCGGGTTTTTTCTTCGGGTTTCGAGTTTTTCGGGTCGGGTTGTTCGGGTTTTTCTCTGGAAAAAATTGACCCGATAACCAATCCATTTTAAAGTTCAGGTTAGTAGGGTTTGCGTCATTCGGGTTCGGGTTAGTTCAGGTCGGGTTATTCGGTTTTCAGGTTTATATGTAAAATAAAAATAAATGTTTTTTTTACAAAATATCATCAAAATTCATATTGTTACTTTAAATATATAATCAAAGTTCAAAAAGTAGTTGACAATATGTTATTATAATATTTAAAAGTCCCAAAACTTAGTGTTCTGTCTATTAAAGACTCCAAATCTAAACACTTTTATAAGACAAAAAAATAAATGTTCGGGTTTTTTCGGGTTTTTCGGGTCGGGTTGTTTGGGTTTTTGGCCTGGAAATAATGACCCGATAACCGAACCATTTAAAATTCGGGTTAGTCGGGTTCGGGTTTCTCGGGTTCGGGTTTTTCGGGTATTAGCTAATTCGGGTTCGGGTGGCTTTGAATTCGGGTCGGGTTTCGGATTTTGGATAAAAATGAACAGCCCTACTACACATAAAGCTCCTCTATTTGTTCTTTTTCCCTTTCTTTTTTTATTGCCTCTTGGTCAAATCAAACAAGATACAAGTTAATTTACAATTTTAAAATCCATGTCTTTTTTAAAATTAAACAAATTAATGCAATGGTTGTTGTAATGTATGCATTATGGTTTGTATAGTGATAATAATATATATTATATATAGATTACGATGAACCTGTCAAACGGGAAAAAATAGACGCGGGTTCATCGTAACACATGAGTCCTAGATCAACTTAGTTATTTTATTCTATGTTTTACGTTTCGGTTTAATTTATTCGCATTAACACGCCGCAACTTCAGTGTCAGTGGTCGCTAGCAGTAGTGTGACATTAGTGCTCGCCCCCGCCGCAACGCGAGGGTGCTTAATACTAGTTGTATACAAATATGGTGTGTTATCTAATATTAAAAAATATGATATAATGCTATAACCTATTATTCTTTTAAATGATTATAACATTTTAATATAATATATTATATTAATTAGTTTTCTTTTATATTTATATTGCTATTTTCAATTAATATTATAGTTAACAATATAAAAATAAATACATTACAAAAAGTGTAACAAAGCCAACAAAATTTTGGAAAATGCACTAAAAGTTGTACACTTTTAGATTAGGGTTATTAGATTTTATCACCTCTAACTATTGGCTATTGGCCGCTGCTACCCCCAACTATCACTTTGACGCCCGTCACCCCCAATTTAACACTTAGTGTGTTATCTCACCACGTCGTTAACTGATCACTAACTTTTGATCCTGTTACTACACTTTTTTGGGTGTCATAGAGATCTTGGGAAGGTTTTAGGAATCATAGGACATCCCCAAAAGTATAATAACTAGATCAAAAGTTAGTGATCTGGTGACAGAACACACTAAGTGTTAAGTTGGGGGTGACGGCCGTCAAAGTGATAGTTAGGGGTGTCAGCGGCCAATGGCCAATAGTTAAGGATGATAAAATCCAATAACCCTTTAGATTAAGAAACTCACTTTAGCACAACAACGATCGATTATTCCTTTTCGGATGAAAAATTTTAGACGTGTACTATGTGAACTATTTAACGGCAACGGCTTCAACAACTTCCTCCATAGATTTGATCCGATCATGGCTATAATAAAACCGGTTGCCGCCGGAAACACATAATCATGGACACCACCATGGCCATGGCAGACATCGTGAACCTCAAACCCCAACCCACCAAGTCTTGTATGTTGGGCATGATTGACACGCCTAAAAGATTACCGCTGCATACACCAAAATACCACCATTGAAAAAACATGCTTTTCTCGTTGGAACTGATCTTATCGGTTTTTGTCACCAATGCACAAATCATCACATGGATTATTTGGATGGTCATGAACATATGTACAATAAAGTAAACAACTTATCTAATTCACCAAGCAAGCAACTGGGTTTAATTAGACGAGTGCTTCCAACATGGTAATGGTTGGAGACTTGGTGTACGACTTTGATTACTTGAAAGTTACTTGGTGGCTTAGATGATTTGTAATGTGAGTTAAAACACCTATCATATCTGGAACAATCATCAATCCAACCTACCAAACCAATGGGATTTGTGCCAACTTGAAGATGTTCAAGAAATGAAGGAAGATGAACAACGTTTTGAAAGATTTGTTAAAAACAAAATTTATACTCCACTTTTGTCACACCCCGATTTCCACGTGTCACCGGTGGGCCCGGTGGGGGAGTATCGTGACGTGGTTGGCAACGTAATAGTCAAACAACACAATATAATAATGCACAGCGGAAGCAAATTTAAAATATAATACAACCGAATTTATTATTGTAATATCAACTGTTTACAATATTCGGAAGTTTATCCACAGAAGGATCGAACATAAAATGGAACAATAGTTCAACAGACTTTTAGGCATCTTAAGCTTGCGAGACTTCTATTGATGCTAAGGAGACATATCCAGCCAATTTCGTATAGTACCTGCATTTAGCCTTTTTGGAAAATACGTCAGTTTACACTGGTAAATACATTCAACTGACTCATTTTGAAAATGGTTTTAAGAAAAGTGATTTGGATGCACGTGGCACAAAATACCTTTTATAATTTGATTAAAATGCACAGAGGCAAAATTAATCTTTTTAACTTGGGAGAATTATTTAATATCATAATCTTGTGAACGAATTACATGTTACTTATGCGTTCAGTAGCCCGGATCTAGTCCGGGTTAAAGATCAATAAACACACCACATCAAAGAGTTATACACGGGTGTACGCCTACACCCCGTGCTCTGGTCGTGGCCATCTCGTAAGATGATGCCAGGGATATCCGGGACATGGTCATTAACCCCCCAAAGGCTGTAAAGTAAACAAGACTGTTTAAAACGAGCCGATCAAATTATTCAACTACCCACTAAGCGTGGAGATTTGATGCTCGATCAAGCGGTATGCTATATACCGTAACCCAAGCCCGTATAGGGAAAATAAGTTAAAAGTATTTACCTGAGCTAAATATAAATTCAATCCCAGCCGTATATCAAATCAGCAAGTACAGGTAGCTTTTACTGGGCTCCTAATCTGGAACGAAGGTTTTTAATAACCTATTAGAATCCTAACGGGTCTTTAATTAAGCTTAAGCTTAGACCGGCTAGTTTCAAAGATACGGTTCGTACGCACGATTAAGCGAAGACCGGATAGAATGTGATTTAGACCCGACAAGTTTGAAGACTTGTTTAATATGGGTTTATTATTCACATTCTGGATTTTGAGATAAAACCGATAAGGTTTGACCCGTTTCGGCTAATTTATGTAAACTTGTTACATAAACCGAGCCGAACGCGTAATATGCGTAACGGGTATCCGTAAGAGCCATATACAGGTTTCCTAAGTTAATATGCTTCAAATATGTTGTAACATCAGTAGGATGTCTTTCGTTATGCCCGAAATGAATTTAAACACAAACTATGCCCCGTAGGGGTAGTTTGGTCATTTTAAAGTTTGTAAAAGCGTTTATATGTTCAACTGAGTTACAGGTCTGATGTAAACAGCAAACATACTTAAATTGATAATTTATATCAGTAGGCTAAAGCATATATGTGAAATTTATCATCTTTAACCAAACTATGCCCCGTAGGGGTATTTTGGTAATTTCACATAAGCCGAAAAGCTCAAAAACGAAGTCTGAGTTTATCAACCTTTGCTTACTGTTAAAATATCATAATTTGCCTCATATATCAGTAGGTATCAACCCGGTATGTCCAATATGATTTTAAGACATACTATGCGTTAAAAACGCTAATTTTGGCGATTAAAGGCCATTTCCGGGTTCTATACTTAAATCTGATATTTTTTTATATTTCCAGAAGGCTTAAAATAATTTATTAACCATATGTGATCAGTAGCAAAAGGTTTGGAGTCGTTTAGATAAGTAAAACTCATTTTATGGCCCGTAAGGGCTAAACCGACAATTACCGGATTAAGCCTACGACTACTAGTTATGCTCAGCCTAAAATTAATTAAAAATCTTTAAAAATCCCAAAATAATATATAACATCAGTGGGTAAAATATTGGATATCAAAAAGTATGTTTAACTAGGCTATACGCTAATTACGCCGTTTAATTAACATAAAGCATTAGTTTTGCGATATTGAGCATAACTCTAAATCTATAAGTCAAACTGATGTCAAACATTGCATACAAGTTTATATATCAGTAACCAAGGTTTCTACACTTTTACATTTTCATAATTCATGTTTTAAGGTAATAAGGGCATAACGGTCAACGTATGAGCAATTAACGGAAATATGCATATTAATTGGATAACTAGTGAACCAAGGTGTATAATCACAGAGGGTTGTTCTAACATGTATCCTAATCCAATTTAAGCTCTGAGGCATTTCTAAAACATGCCCAGACGGGTCAGAACTGAAAGTCAAAGTGAAAGTCAAACTATGTGACTTTCGGTTCCGAACCGGGTCTAAACAGGAAATAGTCGGGTTTAACATGTTTAGACATGTTCTTACACTTATTACTAAGTTATAACAATGTTCAAACAGGTTATATATGTTCTAGATAGCTAATTATGCATAAATGGCCTTTTAAGCATTATGTTGACTTTTTAATTAAAAGTTTGACCCGACATTTGACCTGGTTAGGATGGTGATCAGGGGAAACCCTTTTGGGGTTTTATTACCCACATAAATACCAACCTATAACTACTTTTAATTCGACTAATCACTGGACCATTAGTGATTAATCTTAAAGTCAACCGTTAATTACGACGGTTTGACTTTTAAGCTAAAACTTAATCAAGAAAGGTTTAGCAAACTTACCAAGGTCCTATGCACGAAATGTGATCACTAGAGCCTGCTTGGGAGCTCCAGAATTGATCAGATGAGCAAGGAATGGTGTGAAGAACAACATTGCACATAATGGCCTTTATATAGTGTTCAAGACACCACAAATCTTTGACAACCAAGTCTACTACTGACCACAAGTTGTTTACAAGTGTCCCTAGTATTCTAGGGGTTGTTTAGGGGCTTCTTGGAAGTGTTTGAGGGTAACAATTGACGTTTAGAAGGCTGAACAGGCAACAAGCAAATTTCTAGTCGCTGGCAGGTGCTAGCGCACCGTTACGCTACTAATGTAGCGGTGCGCTAGCTTCATCAGGAGCCAAAAATGTTTTCTTGTTGTTGCATCACACCCCTTGGCCCTCTTGAAAGGTCAATTGAGCTAGAACTTGCAATTTGACCCCTTGTAATATACCCATAAGGGGTTTAGGACTTATACCCACTTTGCCAAGTCCCTGGACACTTCCGGTTAACCCGAAAAGTCTTAATTTTCAACGTTAACACTTTATCCCCTCGCACACGAATTTGATCATAACTTTCTCATACGATAACGAAACTTTATGAAATTTTAATCGTGCATTCTAGTGAGCATAATTTATATTTACAAAGCTTCGGGTTTGTCAAAAGGTCACTCAGAGGTATATCTTTAACATGTTGACACATTTAACCCCTGTAGTTTGTAATTTCTCACTTTTAGCTTCGTATGATCCATGATTTATTCGTTTGAAGGTATGAACATTGTGTAGGGTTAATGTACCTTATATTTATTCACAGTTGACACTTAGAATCCGTATAAACACATACTTTCCATGTTTGTCAACTTTAGTCCTTTTATAACATTCTTTCACACGTTCAAACTTTATGACACGTGTCAACACATTATGGGACGTGAATTTTCGAGGTGTTACATCCTCACCCCCTTAAAATAAATCTCGACCCGAGATTTACTGAAATAAGTAAGGGTACTTTTCCTTCATCGTGGATTCAACCTCCCACGTGAATTCGGGACCTCTACTGGCATCCCAATTGACCTTAACAAAAGGTATATGCTTTCTTCGAAGCTTCCTTACCTGTCGATCTTCAATCGACACAGGTTTTTCCACAAATTTTAAGCTCTTATCTATATGCACATCAGTATGCGGTATAACCAGTGATTCTTCAGCGAAACACTTCTTCAGATTGCAGATGTGGAGCACATTGTGAATTCCACTGAACTCTTCCGGTAAGTTTAACTTATAGGCAGTTGACCCGACACGTTCGATAACCTCGAAAGGTCCTATGTATCCCGGGCTTAGCTTGCCTTTCTTACCAAACCGCATCACTCCTTTACAGGGTGACACTTTCAGTAGGACTTTGTCACCTACTTCGAAGTGAAAAGCTTTATGCTTTGGATCAGCGTAACTCCGCTGCCTATCACGGCAGTTTTGGGACGGTCACGATACTGGACAACCTTGTCCGTCGTTTCAAACACTATCTCTGGTCCTGATAACTGGACACCTCCAACTTCTGCCCAACAATGGCGCTCTATACTTTCTACCATATAATGCCTCAAAAGGCGCAGCCTTATTGCTGGTGTGGTAGCTATTGTTGTAGGAGAATTTGACTAAGGGTAGGTGATTATCCCAACTACCACCCAAGTCAATCGCACATGCACGTAGCATGCCTTCTAACGTTTGAATAGTACGCTCACTCTGACCGTCTGTCTGAGGATGGTAAGCCGTACTAAAATTCAAACGTGTGCCCAAAGATTGTTGGAAGCTTTTCCAAAAATGGGACATGTATCTAGTATCTCTGTCAGAGATAATAGCTACGGGTATGCCATGTAATGTTACAATCCAATCAACGTATAACTGGGCTAACATGTCGGAGCTATAAGTCTCCTTAATGGGCAAGAACCGTGCTGACTTAGTCAGTCTGTCAACTATAACTCATATCGTATCATTTCCTTTCCTTGTCTTGGGTAACTTGGTAATAAAATCCATAGTTACCATTTCCCACTTCCAAGTAGGAAGTTCAGGCTGTTGTAGCAAGCCTGACGGCTTTTGATGCTCGGCTTTGACTCGCGCACATGTCAAGCATTTAGCTACATAGGTGGCTTCAGACTTTCCAAGCCTATCCACCAAAATTTGCCCTTATCCTGGGTAGCTGATGGCAAATTTCTTAGTCGTTGCCTAGTTAGGGTTGCGGTATTTAATACGTAAGTAATATGAACCGTCTTTCTTATTTAACAATATAAAACCCTCAGAAGATTGAGTCAGGCTATATGTGCCTATGTCTTAAAACTTACTAAATCAAGGTTTCGATTTTTCCATAATCGATATGGAGTTTTCATAATACTCCAGCCCACAGCGAGATGTTAATCTTAGTTCTACCTGTCTTCCAGGAGGTAAGCAGGGAAAACTTATGAGAAGATAATTAAGATACAAGGAGGCTATAGAGATTTTCCATATCTCAGGCTCCAGTTCATCCATCATTGTTCGTGTCAAATGAGTGACACCTTTATGTTATAAGTCCACGAATTCCTTATTCGGGAACATTTACTTGGAAAAATTCCATTTTTTGGATATCTTCTTTGAATACTAATAGTCGACTTTAGTACAATATGATCATTGGGATATCTTAGGGGTTCCATGTATTAAACCTCCATGCTGATCAGACATGGAAATAATCTATGGGATACACTAGGATACGCCAATCCTCATATAACACTTTTATCAAACATAGTTTGGCATTCGCAGGCGATAGAAAATAATGAAGAAAATAATTAAAATAACATATGTTTGTCGCACTCTATGCAAAGAAAGAGTGCTCTTAGATTTTCGGAAGGATTCCTTGCCGATCTATAAGAATCGGTTACTATGGTTTCCTTGGTAGTTATACCTTGTGGATGGAAAAAAAAATTGCTAAGTTTATGGTTCATGAATATTTATTATTGCATGTATTAAAAACAGGACACTTAGCAGAAATTATCATTGATAAATGATAAGGAAGTTTATTGTACAAGTGCTTATATTTAATCAATAATGGAAGTTTCACAAACTAGGCACCTAGCTCAGTTGGCTAGGCGCGCGAAAGGGTGCGGCCGGCCTAGACCCAGGTTCGATTCCGGGGACGGCCAGTTCCACCATTTTTTTATATTAATATTAATTACTCGTACGGATACGTGTAATTATGAGAGTTGTCTCATAAGGAGTCGTGATAATTAATTTCTTCTTATCACCCACAATATGGGCTTGATTATTATCACTATATTGAGTCCTTGTATTTAACGGAACTCGGACATCAAAAAAAAAATGATTCCTAATGGATATAAAACATCCATCTAATAATGCTGAAGCAGTCTCTGAGGTATACAGGCTTCTTACTGAACTTTTGTTGCTTCTTATTAAGCCTGTACTTACTCTCTTTCTCAGATTTCTGGGAGTTATTCTCCTTCTTTTGGTTCATCCTTCATATACGAAGTGTGAACATAGCTCTCCTCATGAGCAATTGAACATGGTTTCGAATGAGATTTAGAGCGAGAAGCATTCGGCTCTTTGGATTATCTCATGACCTTTTTCCCATGATCCCTCCAACTGTTGCGTCAACCACAGCTTGGAGATTAACTTCATCAATATTGAGGTTTACGTTTGTAGTTTTATTAACTTTCGTCGCCTTAATAGCGTTGCGACTGTCGTCTACCTCATTTGAGTTTTCCATACTCGAAACTTGGTACCAGTCACCAAGATTTAACCATTATTAGTCATCATCCTGATGACCTGACTTAGATTAGCCACGGCATTCATAAACCGTATGGGCTATTCCGTTCCGAACATTCATAGTGAATATTATTTTGAACGTATTTCCATTATATTTAGCCTAGGTCATAACAGGACCATTAATGGCATCCAAAGTTTGGAGCGAGTCCAATACTTGCTTGACAGGGGACCATAATGTCACAACTGTCTTTGTCACAAGGACAATTTTAAATAGCTCAAAGGCTAGCCTTACATGACTTCGGTTATATATTTACATGTATGGCATAGAAGTCTGTCTCGATTGACGTAGAAAGATATGGCATAAAGCCTAGTCATGAAGGACATAAATGATTATACGGCACGAAGGCCTTATCGCAAAGGTCATTTAGATATGGCACAACGGCCTTGTCATAATGACATTTATCAATTCTGGCACAAAGGCATGTCACCAGGAATGTTAACATTTAATATGTTAGCTTGTCACGAACGACAAAATATAGCACATAGGCTTGTCATGAATAACTCTAAAGCATAACTCGATGGTCTATTATCAAGGACCTTAATTTATTAGCCGCAATCTTATTAGATTAGGGCTTCCAGGTTTGAACGTGGTTCTTCACCTTTAGACAGGGAGTCATAGACCACAACCGTCATCGTCTTGAAAGACGATTCTTTTGGCAGAAAAATAAGCCAATCAACATCACTAATGGATGTTTATATATAACCATCGTATCTAATGATATTAGTCATGATCACATCGATCATATTGACTATTAGGTTTGGGTATAATCACACCATTCTGAACAGGGGATCGGAAAGATCACTACTATCTTTGTCTTACCGACACTAGAATAACGTATAGCCCGTAAGCATTTCATCACGAGGGATGTTAATATTATGATCATCATACTGATGATATTAGTCAGGATCGCACTGATAGTATAGACTATGGGATTTGAGTATAGCTCACCCCCTTGGCAAAGAATCACAAAAGATTACAATTGCCTTGTCTCAATTGGACGATCTAATATAGCCCTTAGGCAAAACATCATTACGGATGTTAAAATTTTTAATCATCGTATTGATGATTTTTGTCATGATCGTATTGATCATATGAACTATTAGCCTTGAGCATAGCTCACCATCTTGGACAAGGAATCGTAAAGATCACAATGTCTTTGTCACACATGGACAGTATAATTTGGCCCATAGGCGAAAACATCACTCATGGATGTTTATAATTGGTTCATTCTATTAGATGCTATAAGTCATGATTGCATTAATCATATTGACTATTTGGCTTGAGCATAGCTCACCACCTTGGACAAGGAATCATAAAGATAACAATGTCAATGTCTCAAATGGACAATATATTATAGCCCGTAGGCAGGACATCACTAAAGGATGTTAAATAATATGATCATCGTATTAGATGATATGAGCCATGATTCCTAGATCACTAGGCTAGATTTGAGAATTGGAAGAATCCATTATAAGGATGACTGTTGTGATTTTCTCGAATCACATTTGTCAAGAGTGCTAACACATTCCTTGGTGTTAACAAGGATCTGAATCCCTTGAGTAGGTTTTACCATGTTGGCCGCGTAGGCTAGGTTTCACCTTTAAGATCCCCTTTCAATTGCATACTGACAGAGAAAGAAGGATATTCATTTTATTCAGGATTTTTATCATAAATCCTAATTCATAAGTTAATAATAGCACCAATGGCCTAGTCGCGTAGACAAGTTAAATTTATAAGCCATGATTTTAGAGAATCATGGCCTTAAGGTTTGAATCAAAGTTCATTACCTTTTCCTGATAGGGAGCTGTAGGCTACCACTGTATTTAGTCTCAGAGGACATTAACTATAGCCCGTAGGCACTTCCCTTATAAGAGATGTTTATTACAGAATTGCCCCTTAAGGAAATTCATTAACCATGGTAAACAGAGACCATATTTGGTTAATTTATTAATCATATTTATTTAGGATTTCTTTTATAATTTATCCTAATTATAAAACATTAACAATTTTATTAGTGGCACCCAATGGCCTGGTCACATGGACATTTATAAATTGTAAGCTTATGATTCCAGAGAATCAAAGCAACAATAACAGTTTTATTTAATAGCACAAAAGGCCTAGTCACAAGGACAATTTTTTTTTTAAATTATAAGCCATGATTTCAGAGAATCAAGGCCTTTAAGTATATTAGCACAACTGGCTTAGTCACAAGCATGGTTGCAGAAATCGGCCTAGGCGGCCGATTAATCGGCGCCTAGGCGCTAGGCGGTCATCTACTGCCTAATTTTGAGCTAGGCGGTCAATTAATCGGTCATGGTCAAAAATCGGTCAAAATCGGTCCTAGGCGGTCAAAATCGGTCCTAGGCGGTCAAAAATCGGATTAATCGGACAATATTAGGCGGTCAAAATCGGTCCTAGGCGGTCAAAAATCGGATTAATCGGTCCTAGGCGGTCAAAATTGGTCAAAATCGGTCAAAATCGAACCATACTATCTGAAACTTGAAGTATTTATGTGAATTTTGAAGTATTATTTTTATATTATTGGGTATATATATATAATTTTGAAAAAAATACATATAAAAATCCCATTCCGATTAATCCCGATTAATCCTGATTAATCCCGATTAATCCCTAGGCTGTACCTCACCGCCTGACTAGCGCCTAGCGACTTCTACAACATTGGTCACAAGGACATATATAATTTATAAGCTATGATTTCAGAGAATCAAAGCATGAAGGTATATTGGCACAATAGGCCTAGTCACAAGGACAATTTTAAATTATATGCTAGGATTTCAGAGAATCAAAGCATTTGAGGTTTGAACCTAGTTCATTACCTTTATCTGACAGGGAGTCATAGCTACCACTGTATTTTGGCTCATGTAGAAATGAGCAAGGCCCGTAGGCACTATATTACCACGTATGGTTAAAATATGATCATCTTAATTGATGACGTAAATCCAGGATTCAGGGATCATTAAACTGGGTTAGGAATCTTTTGAAGAATCCTATATAAAAATGACGTGTGTGATTTTAAATGAATCACATCTGCCATGAGTATTAACATGTTTTAAGATGTTAACAGGGAATTGAATCTTTTAAACAGGTCTTACCATCTTGGCCCGGTCTTATAATTGACATAAGGCTAGGTTTCACACTTAAGATTCTTAATTAATGATTTGAATCTTTTTAACAGGTCTTACCATCTTGGCCCGGTCTTATAATTGACCCGAGGCTAGGTTTCACACTTAAGATTCTTAATTAATGATTTGAATCTTTTTAACAGGTCTTACCATCTTGGCCCTGTCTTATAATTGACCCGAGGCTAGGTTTCACACTTAAGATTCTTAATTAATGATTTGAATCTTTTTAACAGGTCTTACCATCTTGGCCCGGTCTTATAATTGACCCGAGGCTAGGTTTCACACTTAAGATTCTTAATTTATAATTAACGCATAACAATTTTAAATTGAGGTGTTAATATGGATCTGAATCTAATTATGGAACTACCATCTTGGCCCGGTCTTAAAATGACCCGAAGCTAGGTCTTGTCCTTTTTAGATTTTTGCTATTTTATTATAATGGTAGACCTTGCAAAAGGAAATGTTATTTTCTATTTATTTAATATTTCTTGTTTAGAATGAAAGTTTAAACTTAATCATTCCATTATATAAAAATAAAAGTATAAAGTTGCCCTAAGCGGGACTTGAAAGAAATAATGTTGTCCTCGGAGGGACTGAAAGATAATTATGTCCTTATAAGGACTAATAAGGAAACGATCTTCAGTAAAAGAAGTTTCTTCTTCATTTTATTTCTGAATGCTTTCTCCTCAGATGGTCGTTTCATTCTAGCCGCGGTACGAAGCTCAGCATCTCAGGGCTCCGGGTGTGGAGAACTCCTATTACGGCTTCTTCGCTTGGCGACGTATCCAATAAAAATTTGGAAGTAAAAATTTCTAGATTAGGATTGAGAATATTCCTAAGTTAAGTCTAGACTCAGAAGTTTAGATATGTGCAATTGTGTAACTGAGATTAAACACGAAAGGTTAGTGTTTAATTCACTCAGTGTTGGCTCTGATACCAACCTGTCACACCCCGATTTCCACGTGTCACCGGTGGGCCCGGTGGGGGAGTATCGTGACGTGGTTGGCAACGTAATAGTCAAACAACACAATATAATAATGCACAGCGGAAGCAAATTTAAAATATAATACAACCGAATTTATTATTGTAATATCAACTGTTACAATATTCGGAAGTTTATCCACAGAAGGATCGAACATAAAATGGAACAATAGTTTAACAGACTTTTAGGCATCTTAAGCTTGCGAGACTTCTATTGATGCTAAGGAGACATATCCAGCCAATTTCGTATAGTACCTGCATTTAGCCTTTTTGGAAAATACGTCAGTTTACACTGGTAAATACATTCAACTGACTCATTTTGAAAATGGTTTTAAGAAAAGTGATTTGGATGCACGTGGCACAAAATACCTTTTATAATTTGATTAAAATGCACAGAGGCAAAATTAATCTTTTTAACTTGGGAGAATTATTTAATATCATAATCTTGTGAACGAATTACATGTTACTTATGCGTTCAGTAGCCCGGATCTAGTCCGGGTTTAAGATCAATAAACACACCACATCAAAGAGTTATACACGGGTGTACGCCTACACCCCGTGCTCTGGTCGTAGCCATCTCGTAAGATGATGCCAGGGATATCCGGGACATGGTCATTAACCCCCCAAAGGCTGTAAAGTAAACAAGACTGTTTAAAACGAGCCGATCAAATTATTCAACTACCCACTAAGCGTGGAGATTTGATGCTCGATCAAGCGGTATGCTATATACCGTAACCCAAGCCCGTATAGGGAAAATAAGTTAAAAGTATTTACCTGAGCTAAATATAAATTCAATCCCAGCCGTATATCAAATCAGCAAGTACAGGTAGCTTTTACTGGGCTCCTAATCTGGAACGAAGGTTTTTAATAACCTATTAGAATCCTAACGGGTCTTTAATTAAGCTTAAGCTTAGACCGGCTAGTTTCAAAGATACGGTTCGTACGCACGATTAAGCGAAGACCGGATAGAATGTGATTTAGACCCGACAAGTTTGAAGACTTGTTTAATATGGGTTTATTATTCACATTCTGGATTTTGAGATAAAACCGATAAGGTTTGACCCGTTTCGGCTAATTTATGTAAACTTGTTACATAAACCGAGCCGAACGCGTAATATGCGTAACGGGTATCCGTAAGAGCCATATACAGGTTTCCTAAGTTAATATGCTTCAAATATGTTGTAACATCAGTAGGATGTCTTTCGTTATGCCCGAAATGAATTTAAACACAAACTATGCCCCGTAGGGGTAGTTTGGTCATTTTAAAGTTTGTAAAAGTGTTTATATGTTCAACTGAGTTACAGGTCTGATGTAAACAGCAAACATACTTAAATTGATAATTTATATCAGTAGGCTAAAGCATATATGTGAAATTTATCATCTTTAACCAAACTATGCCCCGTAGGGGTATTTTGGTAATTTCACATAAGCCGAAAAGCTCAAAAACGAAGTATGAGTTTATCAACCTTTGCTTACTGTTAAAATATCATAATTTGCCTCATATATCAGTAGGTATCAACCCGGGTATGTCCAATATGATTTTAAGACATACTATGCGTTAAAAACGCTAATTTTGGCGATTAAAGGCCATTTTCGGGTTCTATACTTAAATCTGATATTTTTTTATATTTCCAGAAGGCTTAAAATAATTTATTAACCATATGTGATCAGTAGCAAAAGGTTTGGAGTCGTTTAGATAAGTAAAACTCATTTTATGGCCCGTAAGGGCAAAACCGACAATTACCGGATTAAGCCTACGACTACTAGTTATGCTCAGCCTAAAATTAATTAAAAATCTTTAAAAATCCCAAAATAATATATAACATCAGTGGGTAAAAGATTGGATATCAAAAAGTATGTTTAACTAGGCTATACGCTAATTACGCCGTTTAATTAACATAAAGCATTAGTTTTGCGATATTGAGAATAACTCTAAATCTATAAGTCAAACTGATCTCTAACATTGCATACACATTTATATATCAGTAACCAAGGTTTCTACACTTTTACATTTTCATAATTCATGTTTTAAGGTAATAAGGGCATAACGGTCAACGTATGAGCAATTAACGGAAATATGCATATTAATTGGATAACTAGTGAACCAAGGTGTATAATCACAGAGGGTTGTTCTAACATGTATCCTAATCCAATTTAAGCTCTGAGGCATTTCTAAAACATGCCCAAACGGGTCAGAACTGAAAGTCAAAGTGAAAGTCAAACTATGTGACTTTCGGTTCCGAACCGGGTCTAAACAGGAAATAGTCGGGTTTAACATGTTTGGACATGTTCTTACACTTATTACTAAGTTATAACAATGTTCAAATAGGTTATATATGTTCTAGATAGCTAATTATGCATAAATGACATTTTAAGCATTATGTTGACTTTTTAATTAAAAGTTTGACCCGACATTTGACCTGGTTAGGATGGTGATCAGGGGAAACCCTTTTGGGGTTTTATTACCCACATAAATACCAACCTATAACTACTTTTAATTTGACTAATCACTGGACCATTAGTGATTAATCTTAAAGTCAACCGTTAATTACGACGGTTTGACTTTTAAGCTAAAACTAAGCTAAAACTTAATCAAGAAAGGTTTAGCAAACTTACCAAGGTCCTATGCACGAAATGTGATCACTAGAGCCTGCTTGGGAGCTCCAGAATTGATCAGATGAGCAAGGAATGGTGTGAAGAACAACATTGCACATAATGGCCTTTATATAGTGTTCAAGACACCACAAATCTTTGACAACCAAGTCTACTACTGACCACAAGTTGTTTACAAGTGTCCCTAGTATTCTAGGGGTTGTTTAGGGGCTTCTTGGAAGTGTTTGAGGGTAACAATTGACGTTTAGAAGGCTGAACAGGCAACAAGCAAATTTCTAGTCGCTGGCAGGTGCTAGCGCACCGTTACGCTACTAATGTAGCGGTGCGCTAGCTTCATCAGGAGCCAAAAATGTTTTCTTGTTGTTGCATCACACCCCTTGGCCCTCTTGAAAGGTCAATTGAGCTAGAACTTGCAATTTGACCCCTTGTAATATACCCATAAGGGGTTTAGGACTTATACCTACTTTGCCAAGTCCCTGGACACTTCCGGTTAACCCGAAAAGTCTTAATTTTCAACGTTAACACTTTAACCCCTCGCACACGAATTTGATCATAACTTTCTCATACGATAACGAAACTTTATGAAATTTTAATCGTGCATTCTAGTGAGCATAATTTACATTTACAAAGCTTCGGGTTTGTCAAAAGGTCACTCAGAGGTATATCTTTAACATGTTGACACATTTAACCCCTGTAGTTTGTAATTTCTCACTTTTAGCTTCGTATGATCCATGATTTATTCGTTTGAAGGTATGAACATTGTGTAGGGTTAATGTACCTTATATTTATTCACAGTTGACACTTAGAATCCGTATAAACACATACTTTCCATGTTTGTCAACTTTAGTCCTTTTATAACATTCTTTCACACGTTCAAACTTTATGACACGTGTCAACACATTATGGGACGTGAATTTTCTAGGTGTTACAACTTTGGACCTCAAAATGGTGATGTTCCACCTTAGTTTACCATGGTAAACTTGTGGAAACACTCATAGAGGTTGTCCCAGAGAGGGAGAAGCAAGAATTCATAAAGAAGAAGAGGAGAAAGTGAGTTGAAACTCACTTTTGCACTTGGAACAAATATGCCCAAAGTTGCAAATCTGAATACTTGAGAGAGTTTTGAGAATGATTAGAGAGTGGGAAAAGTGAAATGGAGGTGTGGGAGGCTTGTTTTATAATTGAGGATTAGGGTTTATGTTATAAAGGGTTACATGGTGATTGGGGGTTGAAATAGGTGGAGAAAGTGACCAATGCAACAAACTGAAAAGCCTTTTTGCGGATTCGATCCTCTCACGTCGTGCTAAGCAAAGAAACGCATCCCTCACGTCGCACGTGGGTGTGATTTCTCAAACTGGTTGAGTTTTGTTCAATTTTGAGCCCTGGACTTGATTTTGATTTTTTAAGCTATAAACTTATAATTTAACTTGTTTTTACGTATGTAGGGTGTATTAAAACTATGTATAACACGTGAGTATGTATGGTCGACGTTCTAATGATAATGTGTTCAAAAAGTATGTATCGGTTATGTATACAATAATAAGTATGAATAAAATGTGATTTACGTCGATCAAACGTTTCGGATTACAATGATAGAAACATAATACGATTACAAGTTTCTAAAAATAGAAAGTATAAAAATACCGAATGTTACACCCCAATACAATTTTAACCGAAATGGTCAAGGTTTTTTATATTTTAATTTAGTTCTACAATTTACATCTCACAAATGGCAAACAAATAATAAACAATTTTGTACCTTTGTCCATGACTAATTAGCAAATAGTTTAATCACTCTAAATACACATTTAATATCTTTTATGCACATACCAAATGTCTTACAATTTTTTTTCATTACACAAAGTAAACACCAAATAAAACCATCATATTTATATGAAAAAAAACTATAATCAAATACAATCCGTTTTAAAATACTTAAAATTCACCATTACCAATTTCATTAAATACAATTATTAACAAAATCCTTATATTATTTTCTTTTAAATTCCCTACTTTATAAATTTCCAAACCCCAATCCAAGTTTTAATGAAACTAGTTTTTTACTATCGCCGCGTTGCAGCGAACGCCATTTGTTGTTTAGTCTGTGTTTCCATGTGTTTTGAAATCACTACGAGCGCGTTGCGCACGGAAACCGCTGACAAGAATAAAAAGAAAATATAGAAAAACACTAAAAGATAACCAAAAGAAAAATCAACAAAAAAAGTTATATGGTAATAATGTTGTTCGTATGAAACATGTGGTCAGAGATAAGCAAATGGTACTGGGTACCGGTACCGAATTTCCCGAACCGAAAGATCTGAAGTACCAATTCGGTACGACTTTTGGCGTTCCTGGTACCGGTTCGCTACCGTTTTTTACCTTCATATATGTCGCAACCCCCGTCCCCTAACAACCCGGGAACGGGCAGCCGCTGCCATTTTCGGTGGTATCGGTGTTTATCATTTTGGCAATGGAATTTTCATCAGGATCGTAGTTAGGAAATATTTTATCAGAGTAAAATACCACGCTTTTATAATATTAAACACATGGGAAATTCCCAAGTTTCAATACACACATTTTTATAGGGATAAACCCCATTTTATTTAAATAAAACATCTCTTTATTTATGTAACTTTTATTGCCACTTTTCCAAGCGTTCAGTGCTGTCCAGCTGGCTTCTGTTTGGCTTTCACATTTTGTTACCTGAAACGCGTTTAAAACATTTTATCAGTGGGAAATACTGGTGAGTGAATCCCAGTTTAATCAAAACGGGTTTTATCAGTCTACAGCATTGAGGGCGGTCGCTCAATTACATTTGTTTCCATCTACTTTAATTACCACCCACAGTACTGTCAACCCGACTTGTGTTCATGTTACTACTCACAATGTAGTAACAAATTTTGTATACAAAACCCCAACATACCGACGATAATTGTAGAATACAAATACTCAATCACTGTTAAATATAATGTAAATCATTTGAGGTTTTGTAAAAACAGTTTACAAAAAGGAGGATTACTCACATTGTCTTAGGGTTTTCCTTTTAGGATTTCCTGTGATTATCTATTAATTACACAAATACACACGTGTTAGTATAATAACCCAATATTTACATTAGTAATACCCTCCCCGAGACGGCATTCCAACGACTACGTCGGGCAGAGCCACGACAGCCGTTACGGAACCCTGGGTCAATCGGGCAACTATCTAATACGTAACCGGGGGTTATGATACTTACAACGAGGCAGAACTTCGTTATTTAGTGGGGTATTATGCCCGAGAATAATGTATACTACGTAGAAATTGAGAGAGAAAGACTGAACGAATTGAAAGTGAAACTGATCGTCCCTATTTATAGTTGTGATCCGTCCATCTCTCGCGCCCTGCGTAGACCTAGGGGTGGTCTTACGCGGCCTGCGACATAGGGGCTATAGGCTTTAGCCTTGACCGGTCATCGAACTAGACTCGACACGATCTCGACACGTGGCAGCTCAAGGTGTCGCCCTGACCTTGAGCTGTCGCGCCCCGCGTAGCCCGAAGGCAAAGCCTTCGCGGCCCACGAGCGACCCCATTTTCCTGTTTTTATTTAATTTTTAATTCTATAAGGTATTTTGGGCTCGGTTTTCGCATACGGGGTATGTTTTAAGACATATAGGGACAATTGAAATATAGTAGGGTGTCGAAAATTATTTTGGAGGGTTGTTATATCCTCCCCACCTTGTTTTAGAACTCGTCCTCGAGGTCTACTGGAATAAGTGTGGATATTTCCTTTGCATTTCTGATTCAAGTTCCCATGTGTATTCTGGTCCTCTCATGGAGTCCCATTTCACTTTGACCAGAACTAATCTCTTATGTTTGAGATTCTTGACTTTCCTGTCTTCAATTTGTAGAGGTCGTTCCACAAATTTTAATTATTCATTTACCTCTATATCCTTAAGAGGCACTACGAGTGATTCATCAGCTAAACATTTCTTGAGATTAGATACATGAAATACATCATGTATTCCTGCCATTTCCTCTGGCAGTTGCAGCTGATAGGCTACAGGTCCTATTCTTCTAATAATTTTAAAAGGTCCAACATACCTGGGGCTTAACTTTCCCATTTTGATGAATCTTACCACTCCTTTCCAAGGAGATACTTTCAATAACACTTTGTCTCCTACCTGAAATTCCAACGGCTTTCGTCTATTATCCGAATAGCTCTTTTGTCGATCACGTGCTGCTTTTAGTCGTTCCTTGACTTGAATGATTTTGTCTGTTGTTTCTTGTACTATCTCGGGTCCGGATAGTTGTTTTTCTCCAATTTCTGCCCAACAGACTGGCGTTCGGCACTTTCGTCCATAAAGTGATTCGAATGGTGCAACATTGATACTTGTGTGATAGTTATTATTATAAGAAAATTCTATTAATGGTAGGTGATCGTTCCAATTACCTCCGAAATCAATTACACAAGCTCTAAGCATGTCTTCCATTGTTTGAATTGTTCTTTCGCTTTGTCCGTCCGTTTGAGTATGGTAAGTTGTGCTTAGATTCAACTTGGTTCCCATTTCTTTTTGGAAACTTGTCCAAAAATGAGAGGTAAAACGGCTATCTCTGTCAGAAACAATTGATAAAGGAATTCCATGTAATGAAACTATTTCATTTACATACAACTTAGCTAATTGTTCCATACTGAAAGTTTCCTTCATGGGTACGAAATGAGCTGACTTAGTTAGCTTGTCTACAATCACCCAGATTGTATCATTACCTTTTCTTGTTTTGTGTAATTTAGTAACAAAATCCATTGTTATCAATTCTCATTTCCAAACTGGCATTTCTAATTGTTGCAACAAACCTGAGGGTTTCTGATGTTCAGCTTTAACTTGTGAACAAGTTAAATATTTAGAAACATAAGCTACTATATCCTTCTTCATTTATATCCACCAGAAATTTTTTCTTAAGTCTTGATACATTTTATCACTTCCAGGATGCATCATATACTTAGATTTATGGGCTTCTTCTAATATACGGTAGCGTAGGTTTCCTAATTTAGTTATCCACATTCTTTTCTTATGGAATCTCCAAATTCCGTATGTTCCTTGTTCTAGTTCCTTAATCATCCCTTTCAATTTTTCAGTATCATCCTTGATCACTGATTCTTGTGCTTTTCTAATCTGTTCATTTAAATCTACCTGCAAGTTTAACTTAAGAGAACACACTCTTTTTGGTTTTTCATGATATTTTTGACTTAAAGCATCAGCTACTACGTTCGCCTTTCCTGCATGGTACTGGATATTGCAATCATAATCGCTTAGTATTTCCATCCAGCGTCTTTGTCTCATATTCAGCTTCTTTTATCCGAAAACATACCTTAAACTCTTATGATCAGTGAAAATGGTAAACTTACTACCGTATAGGTAATGTCTCCAAATCTTAAGGGCAAAAATTATAGCTCCTAATTCTAGATCATGGGTTGAATAATTTTCTTCATGATTCTTAAGTTGTCTAGATGCATAAGCTATCACCTTTTGATGTTGCATCAATACACATCCATAACCTAGTTTAGAAGCATCACAATAGACTACAAAGTCATCAGTTCCTTCAGGTAACGCAAGTATGGGTGCGTTGGTTAATCTTTGCTTAAGGACTCTAAAGGCTTCTTCTTCTTTTGGTCCCCATTCAAACTTAACAGATTTACAGGTTAGCTTAGTTAAGGGAATAGCTATTCTAGAAAAATCTCGAATAAATCTTCTGTAATAACCGGCCAATCCTAAGAAACTTCTAACCTCGATTGGTGACTCAGTGGTTTTCCGTTTGGTAATCGCCTTGATCTTTGTGGGATCCACATGAATTCCTTCATGATTGACTAAATGTCCAAGAAACTGTACCTGTTCTAACCAAAATTTACACTTCGAAAATTTTGCATAAAGCTTTTATTTTCTCAAAAAACTTAGAAGTGCGTGCAAATGCTTTGCATGTTCCTCTTTACTCTTAGAGTAAATGAGAATATCATCTATAAAAAACAATTATGAATTTATCGAAATATGGCTTATATATTCGGTCCATCATGTCCATAAATGCAGCTGGGGCATTGGTTAAACCAAATGGCATGACAGTAAATTCATAATGGCCATACCTTGTTCTGAAAGCGGTCTTAGGAATGTCCTCTTCCTGTACCTTTAATTGATGATATCCTGATCGTAAATCGATTTTAGAGAAAAATCGAGCTCCTTGTAATTGATCAAACAAATCATCGATTCTCGGTAATGGGTACCAATTTTTAATCGTAACTTTGTTCAATTCACGGTAGTCAATGCACATACGCATTGATCCGTCCTTCTTTTTGACGAATAAGATCGGTGCTCCCCATGGTGATAAACTTGGCTGTATGAATCCTTTCTCTAACAATTCGTCTAATTGTTTCTTCAATTCTTGCATTTCTGCAGGTGCCAGATGGTAAGGTGCTTTGGCAATTGGTGTTGTTCTTGGTAGCAGGTGGATTCTGAATTCGACTTCTCTATCTGGAGGTAGTCCTGGTAATTCTTCTGGAAATATATCTAAAAACTGGGATACTACTGGAATATCTTTCAATTCTTTTCCTTTAGTATTAATGATTATAGAAATCAAATATACTAATGATCCTTTTCTAGCATAACTCGTTGTTTTCATCACAGAGATGAATTTTGTGGATCTAGAGGGCTTATCTCCTTTAATTGTGATCTTTTCACCCCTTGGTGAATTTAGTTGGATTGACTTTTGATCACATAAAATACAGGCTTTGTTGGCTATTAACCAATTCATTCCTAATACAATATCAAATCCTGCCAAATTCATTGGATAAAGGTTTGCAATAAATTTTTGATTTAAAAATTCTATTCTCGCTCCTTGCAAGATTTCATAAATCTTAATGGTTTCTACATTTGTTGTCTCTACTAGACATTCTTGTCAGAGTTTAGTTAATGGTTGATTGAGAAGTTTGCAAAATGAAGTATTAATAAAACTTTGGGTTGCACCAGAGTCAAATAATACTTTAGCAAAAACATCATTAACTAAAAACATACCGGCGATCACATCCGGGATCATCTTTGCTTCTTCTCCAGTCTGAACAAATGCTCTAGCATTTTTAGTAGTCTTGTTGTTCGGGGCTGGAACTAGTTTTGGACAATTCGGCTTGATGTGACATTTTTCTCCACAGTTGAAACACATTGCATTATTAGGTTTCTTCCTGCAATCTTCTTCCTTGTGTCCTGGTATTTTGCAGAAATTGCAGTAAGTGAAGCATTTTCCTGAATGTTTCTTCTTGCAAGCCTTGCAGTAAGGTGCAGAGGTAGAACCTACATTTTTCCCACGGTTGGAATTACCGTAGCGAAATTCCTGGGTAAGCCTTTGAGCTAGGTTTCTCCTCTGGTCCTCTTCTCGTGTACGCACTAATTCATCAGTCAAGGTGTTTGCTAGTTCTACGGCTTCTTCTATAGTTTGAGGTCTAGCTGCCTTGACTACATGCCTTATCTCACTGATTAATCCCCAGATGTAGCGGGAGATTAATACTGGTTCGGGTGATGTAAGGGTTGGCGCTATTCTAGCATATTCAAAGAATAAAGTAGTGTACGCCTTACTATCCACTCCAGTTGTCACAGCCCCCGTCCCCTACCAACCCAGGAATGGGTGGCCGCGGCCAGTTTCAGTGGTATCGGTGTTTATCATTTTGGCAGCGGAAATTACATCAGGACCGTAGTTAGGAAATATTTTATCAGAGTAAAATACCACACTTTTATAATATTAACCACATGGGAAATTCCCAAGTTTCAAGTACACACATTGCCACTTTTATTGCCACTTTTCCAAGCCTTCAGTGCTGTCCAGCTGGCTTCTATTTGGCTCTCACATTTTGTTACCTGAAATGCGTTTAAAAATATTTTGTCAGTGGGAAATACTGGTGAGTGAATCCCAGTTTAATAAAAACAGGTTTTATCAGTCTACAACATTGAGGGCGGTCGCACAATTACATTTGTTTCCATCTACTTTAATTACCACCCACGGTACTGTCAATCCGACTTGTGATCATGTTACTACTCATAATGTAGTAACAAATTTTGTATACAAAACCCCAACATACTGACGATAATTGTAGAATACAAATACTCAATCATTGTTTAAATATAAATTAAAACAATTGAGGTTTTGTAAAAACAGTTTCCAAAAGGTTCACAAAAAGGAGATTACTCACATTGCTGTCTTAGGGTTTTCCTTTAAGATTTACTTGTGATTATCTATTAATTACACAAATGCACATGCGTTAGTATAATAACCCAATATTTACATTAGTAATACCCTCCCCGAGACGGCATTCCAACGACCACGTCGGGCAGAACCTCGACAGCCGTTAGGGAACCCTGGATCAATCGGGCAACGTATCTAATATGTAATCGGGGGTTATGATACTTACAATGAGGCAGAACTTTGTTATTTAGGGGGGTATTATGCCCGAGTATAGTTCCTACTACGTAGAAATTGAGAGAGAATGTTTGAGAATTGAACGAGTTGGACTGAAGGCTGAGGTGTAACATCCATCTCAATTAAACATGATGATAACCTTAATTACGCATTTTATACTAAAAATTGACTTTCTAAAAACTTTGTCAAGTCAAAGTTCATACGTGTTTAAAGTAAACAAAATATATTTCCAAGTGTTTACATAGTTCACTTAAAACAAAAACTAAGTAAAGTCATTGCGGAAGCTTCATTTGACATGTGTTCGTTTCACTTGATTGCTTGATCGTCGTCCGGATGCATGCTATACTCACCTATGATCAAAACCAACTTAAAAGTTAGTTTTGACAGCTTATAAACATATATAAATAAGTTCCAATATCAAATAATGATAATCAAAAATAAAATTTCCAAAATCATGCCTCCCGCGTGTCGCGGAAGGCAACCTTTAATCTGTCGCGAGTCGCGACACCTGTCGCGTGTCGCGCCCCAATTGAGAGACCCTATCGCGTGTCGCGGAGGAGACTAATTTCCAGCAGGTCCATTTCTGAATCCTGTATTTTCTGCTCAGCTCAATTATTCAACAAAAAATCAAACTTTAAACGGGGATAACTTTTTATCTACTAGTCCGTTTTAGGCGATTCTTTTTTTTTTCCTATGCTTTCGAAATTTAATTCTCCATCTTATGGAGTTAAAACCTGACATTCAACTAGTTCAAAAACTCAGATTTCAAGCTCTCGGTTTGAAATCCCTTTTTAACACTTTTGACCCGTTAGAGAGATTTACCATTTACTTTAAATTTCACTCTCCCTTCATCCATAATTTTACTACATCAAAGTATCTACTTTTATTTTGAAATCTTAATACTAATTCCTAAACAATCCATATGGGTCGTTTGCCCAATCTACCCATGAAGGACTTTTTGGTCAATTTTAGTTCCTCATTCTTACGACGAAGAACTCCTATTTATTATTTGACCAAAATACCATTTTTCTATAACCACAATTCTAATTACGCGTACCTGGCTCGGGTTATAGCATTGACCCGTTTACATAACTTTTGCTTTAAATCTTTCTAGTTAAAGCAACGAAAACATGTGTTATTTCCGGTGATCACAAAACTCAACAAGCGGTCGTAAGTTATATTATTGCCAAATGGTATTAACACACCATTTGACCCATTTAGTCGAAATGACCATTTATCAATATATAATGGTATTTTAATACCATCTTGCCCCTTAAACCTATTCCAATTTACACCGTGGGTTCTTATTGCTTAAAAGACATTCCTTAAATTATTTGACCCGTAAGACTTACACCAAAAGGGTTGTCTTTTCAACCCTTTTATCTATCCGTCGACTGATGTACAAATTATTAATTAGCCACTTCTACTGTAGGTCCCTCGTAGGTTGAGGTGAAACCTTATTCCTTGTTATGCTTAACACACTAGCGAGTGCGGAATCCAAGCTAGCATGCAAACCGAGTTAGAAGACGACAAAACACAACACGCAAGATTCACCGATTAACACCACATGTATTAATACGAATGAAGGGTACGGTTACAAGCTCAATGTTTACAGAAGTATTCTATAAACTCTCAAAGTGTGTGTGTGCTCCTGTGTCTCTCTGTCTTCTCCTTTTTGTCTCTGAAAAAGAAGTGAACACAACACACGGGTATTTATACCCGACACAGCATGTCTGGTCGAAGGATCAGACAGACTGATCGAAAGATCATCTGTCGACCAGAAACACATCGAAAGATCTGCATATACCTCGAAGGATGATATCCTTCGAGGTCCATCTGTCGAGGGTTTATGTTTCGAGCTTATGATCGAAGGATATAAACAATCCTTCGATCACACATCTTTCGACCCAAACACCTTACAAACATTTGTTTACTGTTTGGCCAAGTCAAACAGGAGGATGGTTGACTTGGTCAAACTTACATCAAAGACATCGTTTTGTATACAGACGAAATACAGACAAAGTACAGACACAAGTGCACCAACAAACTCCCCCTTGGCTGTAGCTTTGTCTCGATTTTCGTTCTTGTAAGTCTCTCTTGTCTTCAAGTCTTTGACTTCTTTTCACGTCTTCAATGTCGGAGGATCTTTAAAGTCTTCACGTCTTGAAAGCAGAAAGTGTACCAACAAACTCCCCGTTTTATATAGGAAGTGTGTTGACAAACTCCCCCTTAACATAAGCTCCCCCTTGAGTTATGCTCGTGAATGACTTGATCTTTATGAAGTGAGATCCTTGTGGTGTTGATGATGGTCAGCGGCAACTCGATCATCTTCATCATTTGAGTGCCTTCACGTCGTGTCTTCATTCCAAAGCTTGTCATCGACCATGTTCTCCTAGCCTTTAGAATCTGCACATGCAAGAAATCTAAACGCGTAATGAGAACAACCGCTTGGAATAGTAAACATAAACAAACGACACACGTGTGACCATTGTTCAAACGAACACCGTCCGACAACAGTTTGAAAGTTTAGAAAATGTACAATTTTAATCCTTTAACTTTCAAAATGTATTAACTTCGACCATTTATAAAGATGCAATTGTTTTTCGGCTTGTAATCAGGATTTTGGGTAGGATAGACTCGAGTTCCAACATCAGTCAATCAAAAATAAACTAGAAGTAAAATCTTTTTGGATTTTATAAAGTTTATATTAAAACACACTTAAAATCTTTTTGGAATTTTCAATAGTTCAAATGTAAAGACGGAAAACAATAAATATATATACAAAGATAAAGAAACGAAAGCAGTAAATAAATATTTACAGACATGCTTTTTGCGAGTTTCGAGGGTAAGAGAATCATATCAGTGTACGGTCATGCCAAAACACTCTTGTTGTTCAATTAGATAACATTAAGATAAGCATCCTATAACAATTATCGGTATTGTTGTCCACATAAACTCAACTTATCAGATGTAATCATGGCGAGGGGATACGTTAAGGTATAATTTATACTTACCGACCGGTGTTCATCCACATCACGACACATTCCCGTATCAAGGTATGCACGAGGATTCATCTTACCGGTGAGTATACCGATTATCATCTGTTTGACCGTATATGATGTGAGATTCTCACTTATTTGATTTGAAAACAAGCCCTATGTGATAGAATCACTTATTGATGAGGAACTTGATGTTCAGATGCATGAGGGCACAGGAGCAAGTCCGTGAACAGGTCAGTACTTTCGTACAGCAGAGAGACGAACTTGACTCCCGGATGAATGTGATATTTAATCACTTATTTGTTTGGACATGTGATTGTTGATCACTTATTGAGGTCGTATGCAGTATGTACACGTATGTATGGTATCATGGAAGATCTAGACTTGCGTCCCCGTTATTTTTCGGTAAAAGATACAACCATGATACCCAGATGATAAGCAGCATAAAGACCGAATATCTCAGAACCTCGGCAATCTCTCAAACGAAATTTCGGTACTAAGACCATATGCCAATGAATGGTTCCCACCTGGTCTTCAGTCGATTTAAGTTTATATCACCCTGCACACTTTAAAATGATTGTGAGCCTACCGATACATCTTATATAGAGCTGCTTATCGTTTTTCAGTTTAGGTTTAAAGAGGTTTGGACAGACCACTGATGTACTATCATATTCTCTTTTGCTCGCCAGGAAACTCATTTTTGTTTTTCTATTGTTTTTGTGTTTTTGAAATTTTTCGATGTTTTTGGATTTTCAAATTTTGGATTTACTCCCCCTAAAATCAACAAATTAAGATAAATTTAAAAGACACAAGGATATTTACAAAAATGATTTTCCGATGTTGGTTAACTCATGTTTTACCTCAATGCCGTTTACCAAAATTAAGTTATAATCAGAAATGATTTAGCGAATTTTGGAAAAATCAGTTGGCATGTCGGTAAGCGGTGCGGACCATGACAACATTGTCTGGCCAAAGAGTGCTGAACGAGATAATAATTCACAATGCAGCTTAAATATCGACAAGTATAGGAGAGATTAGAAATTTAAAACCGTATCCTGCAACTGCTTCGTGCATTGCAAGGAATCTGAGTGCTCTCCCAAACTGGACATCCACCCGGTGTGGATTTCAAGGTCGATTTGTAGCTACTGAAATCCCTTCACAGCAACAAGATCATAAACCTCCGGGTCCGGCTGGTCTTCCACATTGCACCAGCGAAGGTCTTTGTCTTTCTCTTTCAGAGGTAGTGTGCAGTTGTTCAATCCACGCCAAGGCATCCGCACACCCGGTTGGTTTGTTCAACAAACACATTTTCTTCAATCGCACCGCGAAGAAATGTACACTGCACGTTCATCTTGTAGATTGTTGAACTTCAGACGTGCTGCAGGTGCGTACATTTTGATTTGAATCTATCCCGGGGACCCGATCAAAGCCTTGAACATTTACATTTTGAAATGATTTTCATTTTGTCGAAGCTTTTCAATCTTTTTCAACAGACATTTCTGATTCCCTTTACATTTTCTCTCCATCAAAGGCAGCAATTTCTTCTGTTGCCTATTTTGTGCAAGGATGCTCCACTATCAACAATCTTACGACTATCGAAAGTTCCTCCTGGAATATCCTACACACTCACTCAAAAATTAGTTGGAGAGAGGGACCCAAGCCTTTGTGGACTTGGGTCGTCCTTGATCATCAAGAAAAGTGATTTCAATCACTTGATGATTAGGAAAAAGAACCTGTGGTGCTCCCCCTGACTGAATTACCTGTTTTTGTTTCCAAGCTGTTTGTCCTTTACCAGTATTTGTATTAATTGTTTTAGCATTTACTGGTTTTACAGTTTTAGGTTTTGCTTGAACATGTTTTTCTTCTTTGACCTCTGATTTTAAGGCCTTTTCAATTACCTTTTGATTCTTTTGTTTTAACTTCTTTTCCTTTTCTTTCAAGACACGTGGGTCTTGTTTCGGGGAAAGTGATCGTTTTTGGTAATTGGTTTCTTGGGGAGCACTTGTTTTTGCCTTCAACTTTTGCAGGTATGGGCAGTATCTTACAATATGCCCAATTGTGCCACACTCAAAACACATTCTCCGCTCTACAAACCTCGGAGAAACATGTTGATGATCAGACGGAGAACCAGACAATGAACTTTGTGATCTAGACGTGCTTGGACCTAAATCACATCCGTTGGTGTGTTGGGTGTAATTATTCTGATCATTTCGTTTTAAAATTCTAACTTGTTTTACAAAATCAACGTTAGATTTTTCTTGAAATGTTTCAATTTTATCTGAACCCGTGGATCCAACAAAGTTCATTTTCGGTTCTCGTTTCTTAACATGAGCTCTTTTGTTCTGCACCTTTTGTTGTTGAACCTTTGGTTGTTCAGTCTTAGCCTGCTGAACTTTAGGTGCTTGAACCTTCTTGTTCTGAGCCTTCTTTCCCTGTACTTTACCTTTTCCTGAGTTGACTTGTTGTTTTCGCTCAATTGGTAGTTTTTGGTTTCCGTATTGTTTTCGAATTTGTTCACACGGAATTGGATCACATTGAGTGACGGTAATTTTGCCACTTTTGTTCCCCAAAAACTTATCAGTACATCCTTCAAAAATTTGCTCAATTAAATCTTGATTTACATTTTTAATTGGAAAATCTTTGTTAGAGTAGATTTTGCTATCTCCTTTGAGCGTGTACAACAAGTTATTCTCTTCACTGCTAGATACAAGGGACTCCATTGGTTTTGACATTTCAGTCTTACTCGGTTTCACTGGTGGATCACACAGGATGTGATTCTCGATTGGAATATCTGTTGTAACCGAGTTAGACTGTTGTTTCACAATTACTTCAGATTCATCATCCGAAGAATCAGCATCCTCAACAATGGGAGGACTCTGTTCCTTAACACATGATGAATCTGTCACATTCTCAGATTCAGATTCAGTTTCAGATTGACCCGAGGATGATGTACCCGTTGTGAACCCGAGGCCTGCTGCAAAATCATCTAGATTGAGTGGCACAGTAGGTTCAAAACGGGGCATATCCTCGTCATCAGGCAATTTGGAGTAATTGTGATTCATTGGGGGAGGACATGATTTGAATCCAATACATTGTTTATCCCCCTTTTTCTTTTGAACATCAATAATGTGATCCAATACATAGCGGGAATTGGAATAGCTTTCCAGTTTCTGCTTAATTGTCTCACATTCACATCGAGCTGTTGCCAACTCTACCATTTGCTTTTCAATTGTGTCAATAAGATTATTGTTAGCATGTTGTTTTCGCAAAACAACCTTTTGTAATTCTGAAACATCATGTCTTAATGACGCAATTGTTGCTTTAAATTCTTTTTCATTTCTGGTTAAAAACGAGTTAGCTTCAGCTGCTTTAGAAAGATCTACAATCAATTCTTGATTGTGTTTGGATATGATTTCAAACTAACTTTCCTGTTCAGCATATTTAACATTTAAACTATCACAATTTTCACAGCTAACTACAGTGGGTTCATCGACACATACCTGACCTGATGAACTGTCGACATTAGCCATAAAGGCTGAATGGAGCGAAGACGAAGAGTAAGCAGTTTGATCCATCAAATTAGATCTTCTTTCAGTTCCTGCTGCAGCTTCTTCCAAAAGCTCATCAATATCTGCATCGACTGACGCACTTGATGTCTCATCCACATGATCATTTCCTGAAGTGGAGGATTCTTCATCTGAGCTTCCACTATAACCAGAACTGTCTTCATCTTCAGAAGATGCAACACCATTGGTGGAAGATTCTCCACCACTGGCGTGCTTTAAATCCTTTACAATCTCAGCAAAGCATGCTGTTCCACCATTTCCTCCTTCTCCAAGCTGAAGCGACCAATCACAACCCTCATCTATTTGAACCATCAGCCCCCGGTTGGCATTTGATGACCCTGCTTGGCCTTGGTTGTTGACAGGTATCAATGTACGAACATTGTTCCCGTTCTGGTTCTGCTGGTTGCCTTGATTTCTGAACGGATTTTGATTTCCATGCTGAGCTGGTCTTGTGCATTCCCTTTTGAAATGACCCCATTCGCCACAGTTAAAGCACTTGACAGCTTGCTTGTCGAACCCATACTTGGTGTCTTTCTTGTTTTCCAAGTTGGTTCTCCCCGTCCTTTCCATAAACTCCTTTGCTCTTCGAATTGCACTAGCAAGAGCCCATTTGATATCCATCATTTCAAACTCTTCTTTATCCACTTGCTGATAATCTTCATTGGTTAGATTGATATTCCCAATCTGACCTGCGATCAATCCACTATAAGCACTAACCAAGGTATTCAACATCTCCATATGCTCCTTGGCTATTTCGACACTGACTTTGGAAAAGTTGGAAGTGTCTAATCTGACTGTGTTTGGATTGGAAGTGGCTTGAAAGTTTGAAGAGCTTCCATAAAACCCTTGCTGTTGCGGTTGTTGCTGCTGAGCTGAAGAAGAAGAAGAATCTGGTCTTGAATACATCATCGTGTATGCTGAAGGATCAAACTGACTTGTTGTGGAAGGACCAGTGTTTGAGATGAAGGCTGTTTGAAGCTTTGCATGTTGAGAGACTGGTTTTTCTCCACTGATACCTCCTGCAATCCCAAAGTACATCTCTGGATTTTGAGGAGTCAATGTTCTTTTTGCCTTAAGCTTTTCTTCTACATCCTTGTTCTCCAATCTTTGAATCAACTCATAAACGGTGATTGTGTCTAGAACACCATTTTCTTTGAGAATTTCAAGATAACTGCTCCACTTTGCTGGTAAGCTGTCAGCGAATCTCTTCACCATTTCTTGTGGAGTGGCAGTGACTTTAAAAGCAAACATCTCGCTTAACAAGTGATGGAACCTTGTAGATAAATCTGCCAAAGTCTCATTCTCCATACACGTGAATCCTTCAAACTCTTTCTTCAGTAATTCTTGCTTAATCTTTCTAGATTGAGCATTTCCTTCACATCGTAACGTGAGCATATCCCACAAGCTTTTAGTAGTCGTGCAGTAAACAAATTGGTGGTATATGTCTCTGTGAAGAGCTTGTGTGAGAATCATGAATGCTTTCTTTTCTAACTCAAATTTCTTCTTATCATCTTCAGACAAAGTGCTGTAAGTTTCTGGATTAGATCCTGCAACTTCCAAATCATGTTCAAATGCGGTGAAGAAGCACATCCATAGGTCTTGACCTTGCCCCTGAACATAAGTTCTCAGCCTTTCTTTCCACCATCCCCAATCATTGATGTGATTTAGCTTTGGCGGTTTTGTGCTTGTACCAGTTTCACTGTCGTTCTGCATCATAGATTGAATGCTGCTGTTTTGATTTGTGACCAATGCCCATTGATTTGCAGTGATCATTGCAGCTTGAGGTGGGGCAATAGCTTGCATCCATGCAGTTTTGTTGAAATCTGACGCCGATTGCGTAGCTGATGATTGCGTAGCTGATGATTGTGGAGTCAAAGATGTTAGAGTCCACGCGGTTGGATCCCACTGACCGTTAGTTCCCATTTTATAAAAAAATTTCACAAACTATGTCAAAATCTCGAAGGATAACAAACAGCCGAAGGATCTTTGATCGAAAGACCTGAAAAACACAAACTTGTTAACCTTAAACAGACTGGGATCGAAGGATCAAACCTTGTTCGAAGGATCAACAGTGTTCGAAAGATCACTGTTGAGTTTCGAGCAATGACTTCGAAAGACTCTCCAATCGAAAGATCCTTGTCTTTCGAACAATGACTTCGAAAGACTCTCCAATCGAAGGATCCTTGTCTTTCGAATAAGACCTGTAGATCGACAGATATAACCTTCGAAAAGATTCCTTGGAACGAAGGATAAGTCTCCGACTTCGAAGGATGCTCGAAGGATGACTATCTATCGAACCTCCTTTGGTCGAAAGATGAACTTTCGACTTCGAAGGATATCTTTCGATCTTGTCTGACACAGTTGACAAAGAGTGACGGGTTGGTGAAAAAGGTGATGGGTAGGTGAAATCTTTCGGCAGAAGGTATGTTCAGACCATACTTTCTGCCAAAACCAGATTTGAACCAATAAAATAATGCCCAAAAACAGAAAGATCTTATCCAGAAACCGGTCACCGGATAAGCCGGAATTTTGGCCGGAAATCACCAAAATTCTTAAAAACAGATTTTTAAGTTACCCAACCCGACCAAAAACACACCCGGTAAGTTTAGAACACGTTTTAACGTCTGGAAATGCGAGAAAATCAGTAAAAACGGGTGCTAAACCAGTGAGTTTTTGTCCAAAAACACTCCAAAATCATGTAAAAACTCGGTTTTTAACAAGGAAAAGAGCCACGGCTCTGATACCACTTGTAGGTCCCTCATAGGTTGAGGTGAAACCTTATTCCTTGTTATGCTTAACACACTAGCGAGTGCGGAATCCAAGCTAGCATGCAAACCGAGTTAGAAGACGACAAAACACAACACGCAAGATTCACCGATTAACACCACATGTATTAATACGAATGAAGGGTACGGTTACAAGCTCAATGTTTACAGAAGTATTCTATAAACTCTCAAAGTGTGTGTGTGCTCCTGTGTCTCTCTGTCTTCTCCTTTTTGTCTCTGAAAAAGAAGTGAACACAACACACGGGTATTTATACCCGACACAGCATGTCTGGTCGAAGGATCAGACAGACTGATCGAAAGATCATCTGTCGACCAGAAACACATCGAAAGATCTGCATATACCTCGAAGGATGATATCCTTCGAGGTCCATCTATCGAGGGTTTATGTTTCGAGCTTATGATCGAAGGATATAAACAATCCTTCGATCACACATCTTTCGACCCAAACACCTTACAAACATTTGTTTACTGTTTGGCCAAGTCAAACCGGAGGATGGTTGACTTGGTCAAACTTACATCAAAGACATCGTTTTGTATACAGACGAAATACAGACAAAGTACAGACACAAGTGCACCAACATCTACCCCTTACGGTTCACCCAATAACGTGATGTTCAATATTTCTTATTAGTTAGCGTCCACCCGACTAGTCTTCCATTTTTACCCTTTTTACCATAGTTTTTGGTTTCTTACCATTTTTCTTTATTCCGACTTACATTGTATTGTGCCGAAACATAGTATCTCAAATATTTAATCATAATTCAAAATCTATACTTACAAATAAGTGTATTGTAATCTAAAGAGGGGGTGTAAGCTTAACTAACCTCGCATCCAAACTATGCCTTACTTTTCCTTATTGATTTGTTTGACCCGCTTCGTCCTCAAGCTTCCACCTAGCTCGTTTAGCGTCAAACTAACATCATCATTCACAAGGTGGTTAGATTAGTCATTAACAAATACGGCTATTCCACCTTACGTATTTTCTATATCGAAATCATTATTCGACTTCGTCATTGGTTAATTTTAACTTTCTACTAGTTAACTACCTCTAATCATATGATACGTGAAATTAACTAAAATCTACATTATGATTAGATTCCATATTATCACGTATCACCCCTAATTAAATTAATTAGGAAATTACGCGTTTCATTCATAGTTTCAACATATGAACATTGTGGGCATAATTTATAACATCAACAATCGAGTTTCGTATCACTGAAAATTGGCTGTTTTTGGTGACCTGTTTAACCTGTTTACAAGTCTTCAAAAATTATGATTTTTTTATGTGGTATACCACTCGGAGGGTTAGACCTTGTGTTAAAATTTCAAGATCTAACTCTTTACAAAAAACTCGTAAAAATCCATTTACTAAGCTGCAATCAGATTCGTCACTTCTGACTGCAGCTTACGGAAAAATTCATTTAAAATTCCTCATTTATCCGATTAACGAAATTCCAATTGGCGATTCTTTTAATCACTTAATACTTTCTACAGTAAGAATTTGAGATCATAACTCAATTCCTAAATTGAGTTATGACATTCGTAATGGGCTGCAAATTCTGCCAGAAAACGCAGCTTGAACCTTTGAGACGAAAAAATTCATAAAACGCTCAATTTTCGTCGAAAAAATGTGATTCCAGTGGGGTTTTAAAGATATTTCCTGGAATTACATTTTAGACTCAAGAAACACATGCTTTTGTCACATTTTATCCACGTTACAGCCAATACAAGTCGGCTGTAAATTCTGATCAGAAGTTGTTTGAATTCAGCTTTCAACTAAAACATGTTTATGACATTATAACACTATCTTTAGCAATCAAAAACCCTAACAAGTGTTGGGATTGAACCCTATCAGAGGAACAGATAATTAAAGCCAAAACTGGATTAGAACAGTGGTTCCAGAATAAGCAGATGTTTACATACAAATCTCTCCCCTTGAAAGTGTTTTCATATATGCTGACCTCCTATCTGCTGATCTTACAAAGTGCTGACCTACAACTGCTGCTCAAGACCTGATGAAAGACTAAAGCCCTGCTGATTCTATCTACTGCCTTGAGTCAAGCACTGCTGATCCGGACAAGTACTGCTGGGTTCACAGCAGTGGAAAGTTGCAGCAGCTGATCTATAGTCTGTCTTGTAAAGTAATGTAATAGCAGTAGTTATCATAGCAATGTTTGTATAGATCGGAGGTTAGAGTTTGTTAGGAGGTTAGATGTCACTTTCATGGTGACGTCAGCTAAGATGCTCAGGGGTTTGCAAGTGCCTATAAATAGTTCAGTACTTTGTACTGTTCTATTAGCTCTTTTGCATCATCGTCTTCTTTGCACGAACAAACAACTGAGCTCTGGCTGAGGGGGAGTTTGCATTCATTCATCAATCATTGTAATCGTTATTGAAATAAATTCAATCTTTCGGTTCATTGTGAAAAGATGTTTGATCAAAGTATTACTCTCGTTTGATTGTATACAAAGTTTGTTTTCATCATAATTCCGCTGCACACTCATCCATTATCATTTTAATTACAAACACAAAATACAATCAGAAACAAACTCAGATCCAACAATTGGTATCAGAGCCTGGACAATCAAATTTGATTTAACAATCATTTTGACGTAAATAGTTCAGCTCATAACAGTTGATACTGATTGTTTGTTCGTTTGTTGAAAAACAGAGCAAGGATTAATCACCATTAAAGTTGATTTCTCAGTGTCTGTAAAACAACAAGAATGACGTCACAATCTCAGGATGATAAAAATAACATCGGCTCGCTTTTTAAACCACCTATGCTAAAAAGAAATGAGTACAACATCTGGCAGAGGAGGATGGGTCACATCCTCGCTCAACAAAGCACAGGTTGTTGGAGGTCTGTCACCTTTGGTCCCCATGTTCCTTCAGTGCCAAGCGCTGAAGATGCTAAAAAGTTCGTTCCAAAACCAGTTGAAAATTATACCGAAACCGACTTTCAAAAGATCGAACTAGATGCTAAAGCGTTTAGCATCATAGCATCAGCGCTGCCCAATGAGATATATGCTGGACTGTTACACTGTAACAGTGCCAAAGAGTTATGGGACACACTTAAGGAACAGTTTGGGGGAACCGAAGAAGTCATAGAAAACAATAGGGAAATCCTGAAGCAACAGTATGAAACATTTTGTTACGTTAAAGGTGAATCACTAACGCAACAATTTGAGCGTTTCAGCTGTCTCATCAGTGAACTGAGGGTTGTTAACACCACTTTTACAAACTCAACTCAAAATAGCAGGTTCCTCAGGTCACTGCCAGAAAAATGGGACACCATAGCTTTTGTCACCCGAAACTCACCTGAATTCAAGGATCTGACCTTGACCTAACTCCATGGTCGACTCCTGACCTATGAAAGGGAGTTGAACCAGAAAAGGAGGTTGCAAGAGTCAGGAAAAGTTACTGATGATTACACTTTCGGTAACACTGCTCTTCTGGGTCAAGAAGAATCTGGGAACAGTGGTAAGGATCAGGGTTATGATCACTTCATTGACATAACTGCTGGTGCAAATTTTAACAACCCTGATCCTCACTCTGCTAGTTATGCATTCACTGCAAACGAAAACCAGATGTCAGACAATTTATGCTTTGAACTCAATGATTTGCAACATTTTGATCCCACTGACTTAGAGGAAATGGACATCCTACACCAACTGGCTTTGCTAAGTGTTAGAACTAGCAAATTTTACAAAAGAACAGGGCGAAAATTCCCAGGTTTGCATGGGAATCTAAGGGTTGGATTGGATAAATCGAAAATCAAGTGCTACAAGTGTAATAGGTTGGGACATTTCGCTAGGGAATGTAGGAGTCAAACTACTGGTCCCATAATTACTCATCCTAGCTCAAATCCTAGACCTCAAAACCAAAGCACTGTGCACTATGCCCAGTATGCCCCAGCAGCTCAAGTGAACACTGCTCACTATGCTGCTGCCCCTGTGCCAGTGCACTATGTCCAAACTACTGTTCCAAAGATCCAATATGTTCAAACCCCTGTTCCCCAGGCACAAGTGCAGCCTGCACCTCAAACCACTGCTCCAGCAGCAGTACAACCAGATCAACAAAGTTTTTTCACTCAAGGGTTTGTTGACTGGAGCAGTATGCCTGAAGACCTTAGTGATAAAAATTTTGCTCTCTATACTTCTAATGATTCTTCTCATAATGAGTTTTGTTTGATGGCATTAGAGTCAATACAGGAGGGGGTTGAAACTGAGGAGGAACAACTGAGTATTGAAACAGTGGATGAGGTGACTGAAGCAGTGGTTACTGCTGTGGCTGGTGAATTACTGTTGGGAGAAAGTTCAGGTACCTTGATTGAACCAATGACAGATCCATGGTCCGAAGAGGACAAAGAAGAAGAGACGGAAGAAAAGGCTGGTGAAAAGAAGGTGAGAGCTGGTGATGAAGAGAATCATCAATGTGATTGTGCAATGATGGCTGCTGCCAAGGTATCTCCTCAAGTTCTAGAAAAACTGTGTTCTAACAATTGCATTATTGCTTTTGCTAACATCAAAGAGGTGAATGAAAACCTTCGGGATAAAATCTTAACTGATGAAGTCAAATTTGAAAGATCTTTAAAAGAACTTAAAAACAAATTGGCTGAAAAGGAGAAAGAGATTAGCAGCATGAAAGAAGAGCAGAGCATAACCAAAACTCAACTCCAAACTATGGTAGAAAAATACCAAGTTTGCAAAAAGGAGTTAGAGTCCACCCAGATCACATGTGAGAGATGGATGGAATCATGCAAAGGGTATGAGGTTATGCTTGAAAAACAGATAAAAAGCAATGTGAAATTTGGGGTTGGTTATCGAAAACATGATGATGAAAACATTGCTTTTGGAAAATCTGTTCAAACCACTGATGTAACCACTGAGTTCATACCAACAAACAAGAATGGCCAAGAAGTGAAAATCACTGACAAACTTGGTAACAAAATCACACTTGACAAACCAATGGGATCCTCTAATTTTGAGGAGCTTGAAGATTATCAGTTTAAACCAAAATGGTCTGATGAGTGTGATATTCTTGAAAATTTCAAGCCAATGGACTTTACATCAACTAATGGTGTTAAAGCTCCAAAAGCTAAAGTCATACCTCTCAAGGACATCCCAGCAGTGGTTAAAACCTCTGCTGCAAAGGAGTCTGAAAAGAGAAAGAAGAAAGAAAAAATTGATAACTTGTTTTGTGAATTCTGTGAGAAAAGGAATCATCTAACAAAAGACTGTTTCCACTTAAAAGCTTATGATTTAAACAGAACAAGTGTCATTGTTTCAGCTGATAGTTGCATTGTTTGTGGTAAAACAAACCACAAAACTCAAGCATGTGTGTATCTCAAAAACTTTGATGTGAAAAAGAATGAGTACATTGCTAAAACATCCTTGAGTCCATCATCATCATCATCAACATCTGTCAAATTCACCAAGAAACAACCACTGTTTGTGCCAGTTCAAACAACTGTCACAAAACAGCTGAACCAAACATCTGTCCAAAGAGATGTTCAGGTTACTAATGCACCCCCTGCCAATCAGTTCATAAAAGCAAGGAAAAGCAGTCTTACCAAAGGATTCCACACGTTTATGAGGCCTACAAAAGGCCCTCTAAACCCAGAGTGAACAGACATCCTTTTGGTTACCAGCAGGTGATTGGTTAGGACCCACAACAGTGGTTAGAGAAACACTGTCCTAGAACAGTCCAAACCCCTGACCTAACCACTGTCCATCATTTTGCATCCATCCCAGACACTGTTGAGACCCCATCCAAAGCCCTGCTGGCTTTGGAAACCCTAATGAACTAATCCTTTTACTTCATGTGCAGGGAGCTTCTGCATGCTTTGATAGTCTTTGGTATGTAGATAGTGGAGGCTCCAGGCACATGACAGGATGTAAAGCCCTCCTCAAAGACTTTAAAATTCATGGTGGGGGTGATATATCCTTTGGGAATAATAGTAAAGGGAAAGTTCTAGGGTCTGGTACAGTGCAGTCTGGAAATGTAAAATTTGAAAATGTCAATCTAATAGACAATCTAAAATTCAACCTTCTGAGTGTATCACAAATGAGTGACAAAGGGTTTGGGTCATTCTTCACAAAAGATTGTTGTAGGATTGTTGGACCAGAAATGGTCAAAAATATTGAAGCAATAATCAAAACTGGTCAAACTAAACTTGTTGCTCAAAGAAGTGGCAATGTTTATGTTGTTGACATGTCAAAAGAGTGTCCCAGAGCTGATGCCTGTCTGTTCTCAGCTGCCTGTAACAAAGAGACAGAACTTTGGCACAGAAGGCTGGGGCACACAAATCTTAAGACAATCACAGAAATTTCAAAAAATGGTTTGGTGAGAGGCCTACCACAAAAATTGTTTTCATGTCCTGAACATTGCATTTCCTGTTTAAAAGGAAAACAACATAAAAGTTCTTACAAGTCCATTGAAGAGTCCAAAACAACCCAGTGTCTGCAAATGCTACACATGGATTTGTTTGGCCCAGTTCAAGTCATGAGCCTCAAAAAGAAAAGATATTGTTTGGTTATTGTTGATGACTTTTCTAGGTTTACATGGACTTTCTATTTACACTCAAAAGATGAGACTGCAGGCATTTTGCAAGACTTTGTGACACATGTTGAAAAGCAATTTGACCTTCCAGTGAAAAGCTTCAGGAGTGACAATGGCACAGAATTTAAAAATAAGGAGTTGGATGCCTTCTGTGTGAAGAAAGGGATTGTAAGGCAGTACAGCATCCCTAGAACACCAGAGCAAAATGGGGTAGTGGAAAGAAAGAACAAAACTTTAATTGAGGCTGCCAGAACCATGCTTGCAGATTCAGGTTTGCCATTAACTTTCTGGGCAGAGGCAGTAAACACTGCTTGCTATGTCCAGAACAGAGTTTTAATAAACCCCAGGCACAAAAAGACTGCTTATGAAATTCTGTATAAAATTAAACCACTGATCTCATACTTCAAAGTGTTTGGCTGCCCATGCTTTATTTTGAACTTAAAAGATTCCATTTCAAAATTTGCAGCCAAAATTGATTGTGGTTATCATTTGGGATACTCAACCACTGCCAAGGCCTACAAAGTGTTCAATACACGGACCAAGGCAGTGGAGGAGACTTTGAATGTAAAGTTCAATGAACTTTCATCAATAAAAATCCCAGCACATCCTGCTGATCTGTTTGATCTTGAAAAATTTACTTTTGAAAATATTGCTGTCAAGACTAACAGTGCAGGTCCATCAGAGGATACAACACCAGACTATGGGTATGAAATCATCATCCCTCAAAGGTCTGCCACAAAGGGAAAAGCATCAGCTGTTCAAAACAGTTGTCAAAGCTCAACCACTGCTACCTCAACAGTTGTTGACCAAAGTAACCCATTTATCACTGCTTCCACATCCTCAAACACTGCTGACAAAAGTCCTCAAATAGTGGATAAAAGTCAGCAGATGTCCACTTCATTACCTCCTATTCCACCACCTTTTGAAGCCACTGTTGTATCATCAAAGTCCCCAGCAGTGGTTAGCTCAGATGATACACATTTGCAGCCTTCACCAACAAATTCCATCATACCATATCAAGGAGATTTAATCTTCTTGAGATCTCATCCACCTGATCAAATCATTGGCAACATAAATGAAGGGGTGCTCACTAGAAGCCAAACCCAAAACATTTGTCTTTTTGTTGGTTTTCTATCACTCCATCAGCCAGTCAAGTACCAAGAGGCACTAAAAGACAACAGCTGGGTAGAAGCCATGCAAGAGGAGCTCCAACAGTTTAAAAGACAACAAGTATGGGAGCTTGTACCACTGCCAGAAGAGGTTAGTCCCATTGGCACAAAGTGGGTCTTCAAGAACAAAACTGATGAAAGGGGTATTGTTGTCAAGAATAAAGCCAGGCTTGTGGTTCAAGGTTACAGACAGGAAGAGGGGATTGATTATGATGAAACATTTGCCCCTGTTGCAAGATTGGAAGCCATTCGACTGTTCCTGGCCTTTGCTGTCAACCACAATATGAAGGTGTTTCAAATGGATATCAAAAGTGCTTTCCTCTATGGTACAATTCAAAAAGAGGTGTATGTTTGTCAACCTCCAGGTTTTGAGGATCCATTTTATCCAGATCATGTCTACATGCTAAGCAAAGCCTTGTATGGCTTGAAACAAGCACCAAGGGCCTGGTATGAAACTCTTTCCAACTTCCTACTCTCAAATGGTTTCAAAAGAGGTACCATTGATAAAACACTGTTTTTAAAATGGAGAGGGAAGGATTTAATGATTGTCCAGATTTATGTGGATGACATTATTTTTGGAAGCACATGTAACTCAATGTGTGAAGAGTTTAGAGAACTCATGACAGCTGAGTTTGAAATGAGTGCAATGGGTGAGCTGCAATGCTTTCTTGGTCTCCAAGTTCAGCAAATGCAAAATGGAACTTTCATTCATCAAAGCAAATATGCTAAAGAACTTTTAACCAAATTTGATATGAATGATTGTAAACCATGCAGCACACCCATGGCAACAAATAAGCTGGTCATGTATGATGAAAAGGATGAGCTGATTGACCAAACACTTTATAGAAGCATGATTGGGTCTTTATTGTACCTAACTGCATCTAGACCAGACATCATGTTTGCAACATGTGTCTGTGCAAGAAGTCAATCAGCTCCCAGAAAATCAAATCTCATTGCTGTAAAAAGGATCTTCAGATACATAAAAGGTGCTCCCACACTTGCTATCTGGTATCCAGCTAATGGGAATATCAAGCTTTCAGGCTTTTCAGACAGTGACTTTTCTGGATGTCACACCACAAGGAAGTCCACTTCAGGAGGGTGCCAGTTTCTAGGTGATTGCTTAGTTTCTTGGCAAAGCAAAAAGCAAGCAGCTGTTTCAAAATCCACTGCTGAAGCTGAATACATTGTTGTTTCAACAATACCAAAACCAGTTCCTCTCTCTTCAGTTCCAATGTACAGCCCAACTCCTGTGGCTTCAAAATCAGTTACTGGATTTTGGTATCACTGCCGTAAAGACACCACTAATGTTGGACAGCCAGGCAGCAGAAAATATCATCAAAAATCCAGTTTCCCATTCTACCACCAAACACATCGACATCAGACATCACTTTGTGAGGGATTGCTATGAAAAAGGTTTGATTTCTCTGCATCATGTCCCAACTAAAGACCAGCTGGCAGATGTGCTCACAAAAGCACTTGATACAGCCACTTTTGAAAGCTTGGTCTCTAGAATTGGTATGCTAAACATGGAATAACAAGCAAAATCTTGTTTTTCTATGAATAAAAGCATCAAAATGTTTTCAGAAAATCAAAAATTCATCCTTAAAAATAGCTAAAAATGAAATTTTCATTAAAATCCTTAAAAGTCTGCCATTAACCACTGATTGTTCAAAAGTCTGCTCTACTTCAAAAGCCTGTCCACTGCTGAAAGTCAACCCCTGTTCTCTCATTCCTTTGATAAACTCTGTTGTTCAAAAGCAGTGTCTTATCCACTGATAGTGAAAATCTTCCACTGCTTTCCTACCACTGCCTTCATTAGTCACTTTCATAAAAGTATTGTCCTTTACTTTCACCAGGGGTTGTCACGTGGGCAGTACATAGTGGTCAGACCTTTTTGTAACGGCTGCCACCTCAGCATTCACTTTCTTCCCTATAAAATCCCCCATTCACCACCAAAACAGGGTTTTACTATCGAATTGAATTCTTAAAAATTCTCTTCTCAAAGCAGTTTTTCATCTCATTTCTTCACAAATTTCTTCGATCATCATCTTCAAAATGACAAAATCGAAGTCATCTTCAAAACCCTCATCCAAATCTTCATCGAAAACAGCCTCTCTAAAGGCAATTTCCACTGAAATTCCATATAAACCATCTCATAATCTCCTGGGTCTTCTCACAAAACCTAGAACCACCAATGTTTTCGATTCCATCATTGACACCATGGCAAAATCAAAGCACAAAACTTTGTTCACCGTCGATGCACCAATCTATTTGGAAACCCAAAGAGAGTTTTGGAAGAATGCAACCCTTGAAAAACAAGGAGACATTGCAACCACCATACACTCTTCTATAAAGGGTAAAGCTGTCCAAATCACGCCACAATCCATTTCAGAGGTCTTTCAACTCGATGATCAAGAAGGTAAAATTTCTTTCACTAAAAACGAGTTGCAAACTGACTTCATTGAAAGAGGGTATGAAGCCACAATGATGAAGAAACTTACCTTACAAAAAGGTTATTTTCCTTCTGCAACTAGATTTTTATTTCATACCCTCCTACTATGTATTTCAAATAAAACCACTTCTTTTAATGAAATCCCTTTAAAGATTCAAAATCTGGGATATGCAATTCTTCAAGAAGAAAATTTTAACTATTCTCGGGAAATCTTTAAAGATTTGGTTAATAATGTTGAAACAAAATCATTCTTACTGTTTCCAAGATTTTTAAGTTACTATTTTGAAAAGAAATTCAGTAAGAATGATTTAGCAGAAATAAACCAAGGTGATGCTACTCAAATAAACAGTTTAACAACTGAAACCTTTTCAAGAATGTTAGCACCTTGCAAAACACAAGCAGAGGTGCCTGAGCAGAATTTAGCAGTTACAACTGCTCCTCAGGTATCTGCTGCTGAGCCCACTGCTCAAGGTGATCAAAGCAGCAGCACAACTGCTTTGAAACCCACACCTAAAATCCCCAAAAAGCCAAAAAGAAAAACTCAAAAACCCCCCAAACCCATCAAAAAGGCAACTCTGGCATATGAGATACCAGAGCTACTGCCTGTGACACCACAAATGTCACAAGAAACCACTGCTGCTACTTCCTCACAGCAGTTGGTATAAATATCTCAACCCATAACTGAAACTCCTCCTGCTTCTTCACAAAAAGAACAAGTTGTACAAATAGGGTCTCCACATCATGATGCTCTGGAAACACTTGTTTCTATCATCCACAGCTCAATACCCGGGGTAAATCCATTTTCTACACCACCCATCACATCCACAATTCCCCCACCAACTAAACTGCTGTTGGATGCAATTGATTTGAACCAGGCACTAACCAGTCCTTCTCAATCACCTATCAATGAGAATACACTTCAACAACTGACTGGGTCTGATGAATCAATCTTTGCTAACCCACCAACACAACCTGAGGAGGTTACACCCCTTGAGTTACAAGTAACTCTTGGTGGTAGTCCAAGTGAAGCAGCCACTACAACTGTTGAACCCACTGGTTTACAGTTGGACAGTGGTTACATCAATAAGACTTCCTTGGAGGCAATTCCTTTTATAGCACCTCTGCCAACCACCAGTGGATTTATTTATCCTACTGGCAACATCAAAAGGTTGTCAAGTGTTGAAGGGAGAAGACCCCAGTACCAAGAAAAAGGGGCATCAGTGGTTAATGTTTGGAGTACACTCCCTACATCAATTACTGATAAAACCACTGCTAGTGGGAAATCAGATGATCCCATTAACTTGGGTGATGGTTTAAAGTACCAGAAATTGACGAATCGAATTGAAAAGCTTGATAACTCTGTTGCAGAACTCAAAGTTATGCTACAACAGGTGTTACAAGCACAAAAGGTACAATCAACTGCTGTTCCATCTCAAGCACCTGCTCCACAAACAGCACCCGCTACAAATGAGCTCTGGAATTTGTTTCAACCTTTTCTCCATCAACAAGCAAAATTAGCAGATCAGCAACATGAAAAACATGTCCAACAGCTGAGAAATGCAATGGAGTCAAGGTTCAAGAACACTCAGGCTGATCTAAAGGCTCTCAAAACTCAGATCCTGCACACCACTGGCACTGCTCCTCCAAAAGTTCGCTTCATTTATCAACTTCCCCCAGATAATGCCAAAAAGGGGGAGAAAATTCAGGAGTGGAAAAAGAAGGGAATAGAGGATGGTCTCTACATTGAACCTGAAAATGCAAACATGACCAAATAGATCCCTTTGCTAGATGGAAGCAAGAAAATTGATGTGACCACAAATGCACTGGCAGAAGCAGTTGCAAGTGTAAAAAGGGATAGAGAGGCCAAAAAGAAAGCCAGGGTGGATTATCCGGATCAGGGTACTTCAGGGTCACAAGATGATGAAAATATTGTTGATGAAAAGAAGAAGCCTACAAAAAGAGTAAGGCTACCCAAATCCATTCCAACCAGACGTTCAAAGTTTGCTCCAAAACCACCACCTAAAACAGCTGTTGTAACTCCTGTTGTGTCAACTACAGTCGGTATTTCAGTAGTTTCAACATCTGCTCCCACTTCAACACACACCACTTCAACACACACCAAATCCACTGCCTTACCACCATTACCACCAAAAACAAAATCACCTCCTGCCAAAAAGCAGAAGACAGTAGTTGTTAAAACATCTGCTGTAATGACAACAGTGGTTGGAACACCAGTTGTTTCAACAACTGTTAGTCAATCACAAACCACTGCCACTTCATCCACCACCACTTTTCCATCCAAAACATCATCAGCCCCTCCTCAAACAAAGAGGAGAAGGCTAATTCTCAAAGATGATGACACTTCACCACCACAGACATCTTCAAAATCTTTAGCTCTTATCACAATACCAAAACCAGTTCCTCTCTCTTCAGTTCCAATGTACAAGCCCTTACCTCCTGCAGGTGTTCAATTTCCTCTTGAACTAGCAGCTGTTAGAGAAGAAATAAAATCTTTTTACTATGAGGATGACCCTGCCAAAAGGAGTTTGCCATCAATAAAAGGATATACCTGGCCTAAAAATGTTGATGAATATTTGGATATCAAGGCCAAGCAAGCAGAGGATATCTCAAAAAGAAACACACAAGGGAAATCTGACAAAGAAATTTCAAGAACCTATCAATATCTGCTCACCCAGGTCAGATCCCTAGAACAATTTGCAAAAAATGTCAGTCAACAAATTTCAGAAAGAGCAGCTGAAACTTTGAAGAAAGACTACATTGAAAGCATCATGGCTCACAAGAAGTACAAAGGAGAGAAATACATGTACAAAGAGTGGACTGTTCCTGAGCTTGAAAATGAAGCAGCAAGAATTCAAGACATGATAAAAAGGAAAGTCACTCACACTCCTCCTGACTGGACAAAATTTAGAAAGAATGTACCTGACAAACAGGTAGAACTGAAAAGAATGAAAGAAGAACTGGTTGCTGCTGAATATGGAAACAAAAGACAAGTTGCTAGATGGAAAGAAGATGTGGTCAGGATCACCTACAAAAGGTTGGAGGAACTAAGAAAGAAAGATCCAAATGTTCCTAAAAAACCTGACTATCCTGAAGCAGAGGTTTCAAAAAGACCAACAAAGCTGCAAATCCGGAAAGCCACTGCTCCTGCTGGTGCTGCCATCTACAAAAGAAGGAGCAAAAACCAGTTGAGTACTGAAACAATTCAAGATCTATTAGAGGAACAGATAATTAAAGCCAAAACAAGATCAGAAGTTGTTTGAATTCAGCTTTCAACTAAAACATGTTTATGACATTATAACACTATCTTTAGCAATCAAAAACCCTAACAAGTGTTGGGATTGAACCCTATCAGAGGAACATATAATTAAAGCCAAAACTGGATTAGAACAGTGGTTCCAGAATAAGCAGATGTTTACATACAAATCTCTCCCCTTGAAAGTGTTTTCATATATGCTGACCTCCTATCTGCTGATCTTACAAAGTGCTGACCTACAACTGCTGCTCAAGACCTGATGAAAGACTAAAGCCCTGCTGATTCTATCTACTGCCTTGAGTCAAGCACTGCTGATCCGGACAAGTACTGCTGGGTTCACAGCAGTGGAAAGTTGCAGCAGCTGATCTATAGTCTGTCTTGTAAAGTAATGTAATAGCAGTAGTTATCATAGCAATGTTTGTATAGATCGGAGGTTAGAGTTTGTTAGGAGGTTAGATGTCACTTTCATGGTGACGTCAGCTAAGATGCTCAGGGGTTTGCAAGTGCCTATAAATAGTTCAGTACTTTGTACTGTTCTATTAGCTCTTTTACATCATCGTCTTCTTTGCACGAACAAACAACTAAGCTCTGGCTGAGGGGGAGTTTGCATTCATTCATCAATCATTGTAATCGTTATTGAAATAAATTCAATCTTTCGGTTCATTGTGAAAAGATGTTTGATCAAAGTATTACTCTCGTTTGATTGTATGCAAAGTTTGTTTTCATCATAATTCCGCTGCACACTCATCCATTATCATTTTAATTATAAACACAAAATACAATCAGAAACAAACTCAGATCCAACAACAAGAATCACCTTCAATGGTATTCATGGATTTCACTAGAATTAGGCACGATTTCAACATATACTTGTCGAGGGTTTACTCTTAAACACTACAATGTTCCTATTTCATCCATATAACAAGCATGCATCAACAATTTTTGAATTCTCCAGGTTTACTCAGAAATTCAACTAGAGATTTCTCATGAAATTTACATACCTTGTGACTCCTTTTTCAGTGGAGATCACTAATACGTGCTCGGATTTTGATTTGGAACTGATTTGGACCTTCAATTTGAGAGATTTAGCAAGAACTAGGGTTGGGCTCCCATGGAGCTTTCTTCTGGTCGATCATACGCACGCCCCTGTGTGTGGGTTTTATTATTATTTTTTGTTTATAATTAAGCTTTCATTTTATCCATCTTTGGCCCCTCGTGTTTGGTTAGTTATTAAGTAGATCACAACTCCTTTAGTTTAAACAATATTCCCTCTTATTTACTAGGTTAGACATTCCTAGTTAACATAATAGGTTCGGGGAAAATTATGACCCAGTCTGTTTTAAGTCCCGTTAATTCGGGCCTTTTATTCACTTCATTTTCCTCAAAAGGATTTGCCCAACTTTTATTTAACATTAGGTTTGTTTATTTAAATCCTAATATTTACCGGGTAAGTTTTACCACTAACCGTATTTTACCCGACCTTTAGTATTAACGTGGTTTGATTACCGAACCCGTTTTCGGGGTGTTACAAGTCTACCCCCTTAAAGAGGTTTCGTCCTCGAAACCTTATTTACAAAGTTCATTGGTTTAATCAAACAAACCAAGTTTCGTTTTCAAGGCACTCGTTTCTTTTGGTCAAAAGTTTTCATTTATATTGACGCGTACGTCTTTCGTGTGTAAGGCCTCGCGGGCCGTTATTTTTTAGCTTATATCCTTTATCTTTATCGACCGAATTGTCACTTGACCACTCATTTGCATTAGTCTTGTTAACAGGTTTATCCCCTTCTGTTGTCATTTCGGTAATGACTTCGCCCTTTTTGTGGCGTAACACAATTTAAATAATTGTGGATTCTTTTGTCGATTTTGCCAGTTTAAATGTTTTAGTGAAATTCTTCACTTTAACCCCTTCGATTAACTTAGCAAAACTCATCGCTTTTATACTAACTTTACCTCCCATTATTATTTTACGCGGGGAGTTACAACCAGTTTTCCTCGTTTTATCCAAGTGACCCGCAAGTTCTTTTACTTAGCCTCGTAAGCTTTTTCTTTAGATTTTCACCTTTTTAAGGTGAGAACCCCAACCATTTGTTTCTTTCTATTTGTGACCCGAAGGTCTTTTTTTTTTCTTTTTGGTCCCGTAGACTTTAACACTATTTATAATCCCGTAGGTTATGATGATCCCGTAGATCGTCTTTTATCCATGTCTATATTCAAATGTATATATAGCTTCAAAGCATCTCTTATTATGTTTGGAATTGTTTATTTTCGCTTTTGAACTTTAGTTGGCCTTGACCGTAGTCTAAAGCTTCGTTCGTTTACTCTTGGACTAATCTTCCGACTTTATGACTCTTTACGTCATTTACACGTCGGTTTGTTCTATGCTCACCGTTTCCCCGGTTCATAATTATACTTCTTTACGACCCGTTACCCGGGTTCTTTATTATTTCGCGCTTCCATTATTCGGTTTGCGCTTACTTTCACTACCAGGCTTTTTATACTTTATTTATCTCGTTTGACTTATTCGTGTGAGATTTCATTACTCATGAACGTCAAACTTCATTCTTTATTCGACCCGTTCAACTTTAGAATAGTTGAACATAGTTATCAAAATTTCTGTTTGCAATTTCTCACTGTCTTTTAGTCGTGACTCTTAATCCGAGTCCTTTGACTTTCTATTTCGCGTACCCGTCTCTTGGTTTACGCGTGCTTTCAAAATCCTTCCCATACATCGGGTATCTTTACCGAAGTCACCATCAAGTAACCATTCTTATATGGTTTTAGACGTCATCTTAATTTATTTGGTCGTCTTAGCGAAGTCCATTGCTTTTATTTAGTCAGGTCTTTTATTCTTTTATTCTACCCCTTGGACTTGTCTGTGTGAGTTTCATCACTTTTGACAGTCAAACTTTATCCCCTATGCCTTAGCATTCACATTAGTTGGTCTGTATTTTCATTTACTTTAATCTTTGTCCCTTCTCTTGGGCTCGTTATTTTAACGTAATACGCTCCCTGTCATCCGACTTGCGTTTACGTTTATTATCAAACATCTTACTTGTTTGATTCATTTGGGTACCTTTTTAAGTTTGTCCCATTCACCCCGTCCTTACTACATCGGAAATAAATGCGTCCACTACAAGAAGTTCATGGTATCATATGCCACTACTTACTTGGCCAGAGTAAGCGATTGGTACATGACACAAACGACCTTTTTACAGTTTTCACATCACACCCTATGTAAGTAACGCCTCTATTTAGTTTTCTTGGAAATAATATCCTGGATAGGTATTCTATTCAGGTTTTCCAAGTTTTTAATTTACATATGCAACAATCATTCTCTACATGTTTGTTGCATATTGCTATTTGTGCGATTATATTTAAAAGCGTGCACCTGGTAATGCTTGCCCCGACGGGCGTTCCTTGCCGTTATTCTTATTTGCGATTGTTACGCGATTTGGTCCTTGGTGAGCATGCTCCTCTTGTCATACCTCGGACCGTTCCTCCGTCATATCCGTAATTTATTCTATTCTCGTCATCTTCATATGCAAGTGTCCTTCAATCAAAACATTCACAAAGGTTAGTAATGTTGACATCAATAATCGCCCGTATTATAATACTAGGCTTTCTGCTATACGTGTCAACGCACGTAATTTCATTAACTGTATCAATCATTTTAATTGGGGTAGCGTGTATTACACGATGACCCTATGTGTTGTTTACAATACTTTAACATGCTAAACCACTAACATACTTGTACTTACCGGATTTGCGATCAAGCCTCGAACCGAACACTTTATTCTTTTAACCTTGGGCTCTGATTACCAACTTGTAACTTCCATCTCAATTAAACATGATTATAACCTTAATTACGCATTTTATACTAAAAATTGACTTTCTAAAAACTTTGTCAAGTCAAAGTTCATACGTGTTAAAGTAAACAAAATATAGTTCCAAGTGTTTACATAGTTCACTTAAAACAAAAACTAAGTAAAGTCATTGCGGAAGCTTCATTTGACATGTGTTCGGTTCACTTGATTGCTTGATCGTCGTCCGGATGCATGCTATACTCACCTATGATCAAAACCAACTTAAAAGTTAGTTTTGACAGCTTATAAACATGTATAAATAAGTTCCAATATCAAATAATGATAATAAAAAATAAAATTTCCAAAATCATGCCTCCCGCGTGTCGCGGAAGGCAACCTTTAATCTGTCGCGAGTCACGACACCTGTCGCGTGTCGCGCCCCAATTGAGAGACCCTGTCGCGTGTCGCGGAGGAGACTATTTTCCAGCACGCCCGTTTCTGAATCCTGTATTTTCTGCCCAACTCAATTATTCAACAAAAATCGAACTTTAAACGGGGATAACTTTTTATCTACTAGTCCATTTTAGGCGATTCTTTTTTTCCTATGCTTTCGAAATTTAATTCTCCATCTTATGGAGTTAAAACCTGACATTCAACTAGTTCAAAAACTCAGATTTCAAGCTCTCGGTTTGAAATCCCTTTTTAACACTTTTGACCCGTTAGAGAGATTTACCATTTACTTTAAATTTCACTCTCCCTTCATCCATCATTTTACTACATCAAAGTATCTACTTTTATTTTGAAATCTTAATACTAATTCCTAAACAACCCATATGGGTCGTTTGCCCAATCTACCCATGAAGGACTTTTTGGCCAATTTTAGTTCCTCATTCTTACGACGAAGAACTCCTATTTATTATTTGACAAAAATACCATTTTTCTATAACCACAATTCTAATTACGCGTACCTGGCTCGGGTCATAGCATTGACCCGTTTACATAACTTTTGCTTTAAATCTTTCTAGTTAAAGCAACGAAAACATGTGTTATTTCCTGTGATCACAAAACTCAACAAGCGGTCGTAAGTTATATTATTGCCAAATGGTATTAACACACCATTTGACCCATTTAGTCGAAATGACCATTTATCAATATATAATGGTATTTTAATACCATCTTGCCCCTTAAACCTATTCAAATTTACACCGTGGGTTCTTATTGCTTAAAAGACATTCCTTAAATTATTTGACCCGTTAAGACTTACACCAAAAGGGTTGTCTTTTCAACCCTTTTATCTATCCGTCGACTGATGTACAAATTATTAATTAGCCACTTCTACCCCTTACGGTTCACCCAATAACGTGATGTTCAATATTTCTTATTAGTTAGTGTCCACCCGACTAGTCTTCCATTTTTACCCTTTTTACCATAGTTTTTGGTTTCTTACCATTTTTCTTTATTCCGACTTACATTGTATTGTGCCAAAACATAGTATCTCAAATATTTAATCATAATTCAAAATCTATACTTACAAATAAGTGTATTGTAATCTAAAGAGGGGGTGTAAGCTTAACTTACCTCGCATCCAAACTATGCCTTACTTTTCCTTATTGATTTGTTTGACCCGCTTCGTCCTCAAGCTTCCACCTAGCTCGTTTAGCGTCAAACTAACATCATCATTCACAATGTGGTTAGATTAGTCATTAACAAATACGACTATTCCACCTTACGTATTTTCTATGTCGAAATCATTATTCGACTTCGTCATTGGTTAATTTTAACTTTATACTAGTTAACTACCTCTAATCATATGATACGTGAAATTAACTAAAATCTACATTATGATTAGATTCCGTATTATCACGTATCACCCCTAATTAAATTAATTAGGAAATTACGCGTTTCATTCATAGTTTCAACATATGAACATTGTGGCATAATTTATAACATCAACAATCGAGTTTCGTATCACTGAATATAGGCTGTTTTTGGTGACCTGTTTAACCTGTTTACAAGTCTTCAAAAATTATGATTTTTTTATGTGGTATACCAATCGGAGGGTTAGACCTTGTGTTAAAATTTCAAGATCTAACTCTTTACCAAAAACTCGTAAAAATTCATTTACTAAGCTGCAATCAGGTTCGTCACTTCTGACTGCAGCTTACGGAAAAATTCATTTAAAATTCCTCGTTTATCCGATTAACGAAATTCCAATTGGAGATTCTTTTAATCACTTAATACTTTCTACAGTAAGAATTTGATATCATAACTCAATTCCTAAATTGAGTTATGACATTCGTAATGGGCTGCAAATTCTGCCAGAAAACGCAGCTTGAACCTTTGAGACGGAAAAATTCATAAAACGCTCAATTTTCGTCGAAAAAATGCGATTCTAGTGGGGTTTTAAAGATATTTCCTGGAATTACATTTTAGACTCAAGAAACACATGCTTTTGTCACGTTTTATCCACGTTACAACCAATACAAGTCAGCTGTAAATTCTGATCAGAAGTTGTTTGAATTCAGCTTTTAACTAAAACATGTTTATGACATTATAACAATATCTTCAGCAATCAAAAACCCTGACAACAATCACCTTCAATGGTGTTCATGGATTTCACTAGAATTAGGCACGATTTCAACATATACTTGTCTAGGGTTTACTCCTAAACACTACAATGTTCCTATTTCATCCATATAACAAGCATGCATCAACAATTTTTGAATTCTCTAGGTTTACTCAGAAATTCAACTAGAGATTTCTCATGAAATTTACATACCTTGTGACTCCTTTTTCAGTGGAGATCACTAATACGTGCTCGGATTTTGATTTGGAACTGATTTGGACCTTCAATTTGAGAGATTTAGCAAGAAATGGGGTTGGGCTCCCATGGAGCTTTCTTCTGGTCGATCATACGCACGCCCCTGTGTGTGGGTTTTATTTTTTTTGTTTATAATTAAGCTTTCATTTTATCCATCTTTGGCCCCTCTTGTTTGGTTAGTTATCAAGTAGATCACAACTCCTTTAGTTTAAACAATATTCCCTCTTATTTACTAGGTTAGACATTTCTAGTTAACATAATAGGTTCGGGGAAAATTATGACCCAGTCTGTTTTAAGTCCTGTTAATTCGGGCCTTTTATTCACTTCATTTTCCTCAAAAGGATTTGCCCAACTTTTATTTAACATTAGGTTTATTTATTTAAATCCTAATATTTACCGGGTAACTTTTACCACTAACCGTATTTTACCCGACCTTTAGTATTAACGTGGTTTGATTACCGAACCCGTTTTCGGGGTGTTACATGAGGGCCTTCTTATATAGGGTTGTTCGTCGACCCTGTCGCGCCCCGAGACGGAAACAGGGGGTGTCGCGCGCTACGATGTAGGGGGTGTAGGGCATAGGGTTTTCCGGTCATGGGGTAGCTTTGACACCGAGTGAGACACGTGGCGGCCTAGGGCTGCGCCTGCTGTCTACCTGGTCGTGGCCCGCGATGACTAAAGACAAGGGGGTCGCGCCCCGCGATAACCCATTTAATTTTGTTTTTAATTATTTTTTGTAAAATTAAAGGTATTTAGGGTCGTATTTCGTATACGGGGTGTATTGTAAGACATATAGGGATATTTTACATCTTTTTAGGATGTCGGAAATATTTTGGAGGGTTGTTATATCCTCCCCACCTTGTTTTAGAACTCGTCATCGAGGTCTGCTGGAACAGGTGTGGATATCTCCTTTGCATCTCCGATTCAAGCTCCCATGTATACTCTGGTCCTCTCTTGGAATCACATTTCACTTTGACTAGAACTAATCTATTGTGCTTGAGGTTCTTGACCTTCCTGTCTTCAGTTTGTAGAGGTCTTTCCACAAATTTTAACTGCTCATTTACCTATATATCCTTAAGAGGTACCACTAGTGATTCATCAGCTAAGCATCTCTTGAGATTAGATATATGGAATACATCATGTATTCCTGCCATTTCCTCTGGCAGTTGTAGCTGATAAGCTACAGGTCCTATTCTTTTAATAATCTCAAAAGGTCCAACATACATGGGGCTTAGTTTTCCTCTTTTGATAAATCTTACCACTTCTTTCCAAGGAGAGATTTTCAATAACACTTTATCTCCTACCTGAAATTCCAATGGCTTTCGTCTGTTATATGCATAACTCTTCTATCGATCACGTGCTGCTTTCAGTCACTCCTTTACTTGAATGATTTGTCAGTTGTTTCTTGCACCATCTCAGGTCCAGATAGTTGCTTTTCTCCAATTTCTGCCCAACAGACTGGAGTTCGGCACTTTCGTCCGTAAAGTGCTTCGAATGGTGCAGCATTGATGCTGGTATGATAGCTGTTATTATAAGAAAATTCTATCAATGGTAAGTGAGCGTCCCAATTACCTCTGAAATCAATTACACAAGCTCTAAGCATATCTTCCATTGTCTGAATTATCCTTTCGCTTTGTCCGTCCGTTTGAGGATGATAAGCGGTGCTTAGATTTAACTTGGTTCCCATTGATTTTTGGAAACTTGTCCAAAAATGAGAGGTAAAATGGCTATCTCTATCAGAAACAATTGATAAAGGAATTTCATGTAATGAAACTATTTCATTTACATACAACTTAGCTAATTGTTCCATACTGAAAGTTTCCTTCATTGGTAGGAAATGAGCAGATTCAGTTAGTCTATCTACAATCACCCAGATTGTATCATTACCTTTTCTTGTTTTGGGTAATTTAGTAACAAAATCCATTGTTATTAATTCCCATTTCCATACGGGCATCTCTAATTGCTGTAACAAACCTGAGGGTTTCTGGTGTTCAGCTTTGACCTGTGAACAAGTTAGACACTTGGCGACATATGCTGCTATATCCTTTTTCAGTCCTATCCACCAGAAATTCTTTCTTAAGTCTTGATACATCTTATCACTTCCAGGATGCATCGTATACTTAGACTTATGGGCTTCTTCTAATATACGGTGGCGTAGGTTTCCTAATTTGGGTATCCACATTCTTTTCTTATGGAATCTCCAAATTCCATTTGTTCCTGGTTCTAGTTCCTTAATCATTCCTTTCAATTTCTCAGTATCATCCTTGATCACTGATTCTTGTGCTTTTCTAATCTGTTCATTTAAATCTATTTGCAGATTTAGTTTAAGTGACGTACTCTTTTTGGTTTTTCGTGATATTTTCGACTTAAAGCATCAGCTACTACGTTTGCCTTTCCTGCATGATACTGGATATTGCAATCATAATCACTAAGTATCTCCATCCAACGTCTTTGTCTCATATTCAACTCCTTTTGCCTGAAAACATACCTTAAACTCTTATGATCAGTGAAAATGGTAAACTTACTACCGTAAAGGTAATGTCACCAAATTTTAAGGGCAAAAATTGTAGCTCCTAATTCTAAATCATGGGTTGAATAATTCTCTTCATGATTCTTAAGTTGTCTAGAGGCGTAAGCTATAACCTTTTGACGTTGCATCAATACACATCCATAACCTAACTTAGAAGCGTCACAATAGACTATAAAGTCTTTAGTTCCTTCAGGTAACGCTAGTATGGGTGCGTTGGTTAGTCTTTGCTTAAGAATTCGAAAAGCTTCTTCTTGTTTTGGTCCCCATTCAAACTTAACAGATTTACAGGTTAGCTTAGTTAAGGGAATGGCTATTCTAGAAAATCTCGAATAAACCTTCTATAATAACCAGCCAATCTTAAGAAACTTCTAACCTCGGTTGGTGACTCAGGGGTTTTCCATTTGGTAATCGCCTCGATCTTGGTGGGATCCACATGAATTCCTTCATGATTGACTAAATGTCCAAGAAACTGTACCTGTTCTAACCAAAACTTACACTTCAAAAATTTAGCATAAAGCTTTTCTTTTATCAATAAAGTTAGAAGTGCGTGCAAATACTTTGCATGTTCCTCTTTACTCTTAGAGTAAATGAGAATATCATCTATAAAAACAATTATGAACTTATCCAAATATGGCTTACATATTCGGTTCATCATGTCCATGAATGCAGCTGGGGCATTGGTTAAACCAAATGGCATGACCGTAAATTCATAATGGCCATACCTTGTTCTAAAAGCGGTCTTAGGAATGTCCTCTTCCTGTACCTTTAATTGATGATATCCTGATCGTAAATCGATTTTAGAGAAGAATCGAGCTCCTTGTAATTGATGAAACAAATCATCGATTCTCGGTAATGGATACCGATTTTTAACCGTGACTTTGTTTAATTCATGGTAGTCAATGCACAAACGCATTGATCCGTCCTTCTTTTTGACGAATAAGATCGGTGCTCCCCATGGCGATGAGCTTGGCTGTATGAATCCTTTCTCCAACAATTCGTCTAACTGTTTATTCAGTTCCTGAATTTCTGCAGGTGCCAAACGATAAGGTGCTTTGGCAATTGGTGTTGTTCCTGGTAGTAGGTGGATTCTGAATTCAACTTCCCTGTCTGGCGGTAGCCCTGGTATTTTTCTGGAAATATATCTGAAAATCGGGATACTACTGGAATATCTTTCAGTTCTTTTCCTTTAGTGTTAATGATTATAGAAATCGTATACACTAATGACCCTTTTCTAGCATAACTTGTTGTTTTCATCACAGAGATGAATTTTGTAGATCTAGGGGGCTTATTTCCTTTAATTGTGATCTTTTCACCCCTTGGTGAATTTACTTGGACTGACTTTTGATCACATAAAATACTGGCGCTTTATTGGTTATTAACCAATCCATTCCTAATACAACATCAAATCCTGCCAGAGAGTAAAGGTTTACAATAAATTTTTGATTTAAAAATTCTATTCTTTCTCCCTGCAAGATTTTAGAAATCTTAATGGTTTCCCCGTTGGCTGTTTCTACGAGACATTCTTGTGGGAGTTTAGTTAATGGTCGATTGAGAAGTTTGCAAAATGAAGTATTAATAAAACTTTGGTTTGCACCAGAGTCAAATAATACTTTAGCAAAAACATCATTAACTAAAAACATACCAGCGATCACATCCGGGATCATCTTTGCTTCTTCTGCGGTCAGAACAAATGCTCTAGCATATTTAGTAGTCTTGTTGTTCATGGATGGAGCTAGTTTTGGACAGTTCGGCTTGATATTACATTTTTTCTCCACAGTTGAAGCACATTCCATTATTAGGTTTCTTCCTACAATCTTCTTCCTTGTGTCCTGGTATCTTGCAAAAATTGTAGTAAGTGGAGCATCTTCATGAATGCTTCTTCTTGCAAGACTTATAGTAAGGTGCAGAGGTAGAACCTACATTTTTCCCACGGTTGGAATTTCCATAACGGAATTCTTGGGTAAGCTTTTGAGCTAGGTTTCTCCTCTGATTTTCTTCTTGTGTACGCACTAACTCATCAGTCAAGGTGTTTGCTAGTTCTACAGCTTCTTCTATGGTTTGAGGTCTAGCTGCCTTGACTACATACCTAATTTCACTGATTAATCCCCAGATGTAGCAGGAGATTAATACTGGTTCAGGTGATGCAAGGGTTGGCACTATTCTAGCATATTCAAAGAATAAAGTAGTATATCCCTTACTATTCACTCCAGTCATCCTAAGGTTTAGGAACTTATTTGATATTTGTTATTTTTCATTGGGAGGGCAGAAGTTCCTTTTTACCATATTTTTAAATTATTCCCATTCTATGTTGTAAACCTTGTCACTTCCCATAGACTGGAGGATAATGTTCCACCATTCTAAGGCTGAGTTTTTAAATAGATTGGAGGCAAACATTATCTTATCTTCCTCTTCGCACTTGCTTATTTTTAAGACTGCCTCAGTCTTTTCTATCCAACGTAGAGCTGCAATGGCCCATTCATTGCCCGAGAATTCCATTGGTTTACAAGACCAGAATTCCATATAAGAACAGCCATAAGACATGGTTCTTCTTCTTTTAGAAATGGGCACTTGAAGTATGGGTCCATTGTGCACGCTATGACTAGGTTCTGCATGGGTTCGTTTACTTCCATTACCACTTTTATCATTATTTTCCGCATCCCTAACATATTGAATAATAGCTGGCATGGCATCTCTAATTCCTTGAGTTACGAGATGTCAAATTTCACTATTATTCATTTGATTTTAATTATTCTGGTTTTCTGGATTTACTACGTCGGCCATCTGGATTTTAAACAATTACCAAGTATTAATATCACAAGACAATATCTAATTCAAACAATCACACGGCAAGCATGTTGATTGATATTCACCAATTTATACATATTATAGTCCCCCATTTTACCCCCATTTCATGCGTTTTCGGCCATAAACCCGTGAATCGGATACTTAATCATGTATACTTTCGTTTACAGGCCTAAAACAACAAGCCAGACAAGATGATAGTGAAAACGAGGACTTTCCGGACGAAACGACAAAGCTGCGAACATTCTGTGAAGAATCTGACCTGGGCGTTTGGCACGATCGTGCAATGAGTGGAACGACCGTGCATATCTGACAAAACAGCCCAGCCCGGTAGTAAACGAGAGTGCAAGTCAATCCCGGAGATGAACGATCGTGCGGATGGTTGCACCCCGTGCGGATCCGATATCCAACACAAGCCCGGCGATGCACTGCCCGTTCAAGAGTCCGTGCAACAAGAACCCGGAGATGCACGATCGTGCCTCCAAGTGAACGGTCGTGCGGCTACGAAATCTGGTCAAGATCTGATGATGTCATGCGGTATGGTGAACAGTAACTTCAATAATGCAAAAAGTGAACGGTTGTGCACTTTATTGGCATGACCGTGTGGTTTCAAAAAGTTATAAAAATAATGCAGAAACATTCGGCTTGGAACTCTGGATATTTTGGGAGCAATTCAGGCGATTTTCAGGCTCCGGAGGCGTTAGCTTTCACCCGGATTCAAGCCACATTGTACCGATTAGCTCCGTTATCTTCCGGACTCTTAATCTAGTGCTTGTTTATGGTTTGGTTTTCTAATCTTTCCATAATTTTGTTAATCTTTCAAGCATTTAGATTAATGTTTATGTATTATTGTAGCATTTGGGCAAAAACACAACAATCCGTTGCTTAATTATAACCATTAGTATGTTAACTTTGTTTGTAATGACACTTGGAAGTATTTTCTATGTTAATCTTTGATGATTAGTTTGCAACCTTGTTATTGTTGTTGATTTCTTGATTATAAGTAATTGTGTTGGATGATTGGTATTTGGTTAGTTGAGATAGTTGAAAAATGAAGCTTAATTAATCTTGTAATAGTAAACTTTAAACTTGGTTAACTAGTTTAGCTTGGTTAAAATGTGTGCACCATAATACTAGAAATGGTTAGTGGTTTAATAAAATGTAATTATTGTTAATCAAGAAAGCTTTCAGTCATGTAAGAACCTTAACGGGTCAAATGGTGTTGTTATGAATTCTTACCTTGAATTGTTAGCTTAGTTAGTAGTTTAGGCCAAAATTGCTATCTTGGTGAATTTATATGCAAGATTTGTAAAATGAACTCGGTTGTGATTTAATCTAGTTTATGCTTGTCTCGGTGGTTGCATTGTGCTTATCGGTGCCACTTTCCTTGTTTAAGTGAGGTTAGAAAACTCCTAACGGACGACTAACTTATTTTTAAGAGATTTTCATAGACATTAATCAATTGCACGTTAAAGAACAATTTTAGGTGGTTAAAGTGTGTTTCTTACCGATACTTTACTACATATATGACGGGTACACTTGCCTCTTTCGTGTGTATTTTGATGTTGAAGTATAAATCACTTTTATAAATTTAAAACGAATTGTGTGTAATTTCATTATAAAAATATGTATATACGCGCACACGTCAAGTTTTTGGCGCCGTTGCCGGGGAATTGGCGAGCTTTAGGAACGACCCGAGTCATTGTTTTATCGGTGTATATACTTGTTTATATTTGTGAATATTTTCTTGATTATTTATTTGTTTATTTATTTGTTAATATTTCTTATTTTTAATTCAATTTATTCATTTTCAATATTATTTTGTACACTTGTAAATTTTTGTTCCGTTTATTTGTTTGAATCCGGATTTATTTATTTATTTATTCTTTGAGTTTTCAGCTCCGAAAAATCATTTTTATACTAGCCGATTCGATTATTTAATTCGTTATTTTTTTATAAAAATTCGGGCTCATTTATGAATTGCTATAAAATTTCCAGCCCATGTTTATAAATATTCTGTTTCTTTTCAGCAAAAAAACAACAACATTGTTATATTAATAAAATATTCATTGTGTCAAAATTTAGTTTGCAGGTTGATGTCCTCAACCCCCGCTCCCGATCCTGTTGAGCCATCAGACGAACCCGAGCGTGATCTTAGGAGACGTCTTCGCGCGAGATCTCGTGCGGTTGAGCTGCTGCTCGCAGCTGGTGAGCCGGAGCCGGTGGTACCCGCTGAAGCCGAGGGCTCAGGGGCAGCAAGAAACAGAATCATGGCGGACGATGAGCGACCTTTGAATGAGACGAATAAGCCCGGAAGGGCAGGCCTGGAGCCGAGTATCCTTCAGCCTACTATAGATGCACCTACATTTGAAATTAGATCTAGTATTATTAACATGGTGCAGAATTCAATACAGTTTGACGGGCGTGAGCATGAGGATCCCGGGAGGCATATCGCTGCTTTTCTCGCTATTTGTTCGACATTTAGGATTACAGGTGTTTCGGAGGATGCTGTTCGGTTGAGGTTGTTTCCTTTCTCGTTGCGTGACAAAGCTAGAGCGTGGCTTATGTCACTTCCAGCTAGGTCCATCAGGACCTGGAATGAGTTGGCGGAGCTGTTTATGCAAAAATATTTTCCACCTGAGAAAACAACCAAGCTACGGAACCGAATTGTGACCTTTCGCCAGGATGAGGGAGAGTCGTTACACGCGGCCTGGGAGAGATTTAAAGATTTTTTGATTGATGTTCCACACCATGGCTTCTCCAAGAGACAACTGGTCTTGACGTTTTATCAAGGGCTCAGTTACAACACGCAGGAGCGATTAGACGTGAATGCGAGAGGCGATTTAGGAACGAAGACGCCTAATGAAGCGTATGATATCATTGAAAGAGATGCATTGAAGTCTAGCTCACGTCGCGAAGGAGATAGAGGCCGGGCAACATCATCATCATCAGCACCAGCACCTCACGCAGGAGTTCATGCGGTGGACGATTACACGGCCATTACTGCACAAATCTCGGCTCTTGCAGCGAAATTCAATAAGTCCCAGATGATCGCACAATGTCACACCCCAACCGATGGCGGAATCATCAGGGCGCGGCACTAGGCGAATCAGATTGCTCAAGAGAATCCATAATAACTATATTGTGATAATATTTAATACATTCGTTATCCCATACTAACAAATAATACAATCACATAAGTTATCACATATTTCTTGCCGTCTCGAACAATACAAATCCGACAACCTAGATTTTAGTTGACTTCCTAGACTTCCTAGTTTGATTTGATATAGCCTGCGATCTAACCTGCAACATACGTTAAAATATTTGTCAATACAAAAGTATTGGCGAGTATACAGGTTTGATATATAGCGTAATAGATAAAAAGTGTAGCGAAATTCCATATGCATAAACGTAACACACGACATATATACTCACAAAGCTGATACTACCAACTAAGTCCTTGATGCTCGAATATGCGATGGCAAACTACACCCCGTCGGGCGCAATAGTACTACACTAGTCATGGTGGGACGTCACGAGTATAAGCCCTAGCACATATGCAAGTAGCATCACGTATATCTATGCATAGCAGTTATTCGCAAGTGATAATTCGATTGATTGAATAATTCGTTGATAAGTTCGATTTGTTAGAAACGTATGTTACACCCAAAATGCGATAAAAAGGGGTTCAAGTATACTCACAGTGCGTAATTGGCAAGTAAACACAACTTGATTGGATTGATTGAGAACGCGTCTGAGTTAGCCTGATTGATTGAGAGTGCATTAAACGGTGACGAGCGAAACAGGTGACTAGTGGCCATTCGGTCGGATGGTCACTTGTTAGAAGAAGTCATTGGCCAGTGGCTATCTGGTCGGATGGCAATCCGGCCGGATGGCCATTCGTTTGGATGATTGCGTGCTTAGTTACTATACGATCGGATAAGTGTTGTCTGGGTCGAATCGCTATCCGATCGAATAAGTGTTGTCTGGGTCGAATCGCTATCCGATCGAATAAGTGTTGTCTGGGTCGAATCGCCATCTGATCGAATAAGTGTTGTCTGGGTCGAATCGCCATTCGATCGAATAAGTGTTGTCTGGGTCGAATCGCCATTCGATCGAATAACATGCTATCTGGTCGGATGACATGCTATCCGGTCGGATAACGCGTCTGTTTTAGCGTTCCGAACCACTGTTTTCGAGTGTTTTTGGATGGAATACATGCGGTTTTACTGGGACAGTGTAATCTTGCTTTAACAATTGAAATTCTATCAGTTCTGACCCGCTCTAACGGCTGGGAACCACCCCGTTCCATCAGATCTGGCCGTTCTTGACAGTTTCCCATTGTTAACTCGAAATCGCACAGTTCCATGGTTAAATACATAGATTTAGGTGAGATTTGTTATCAAAAACATGTGGAAATCACCCAGATCTGAGTTGTTTATAGTGGGATGAGGTCACAACTTGAAGTTCATATGAACTCTTGGTGACATCACCTTAAAACACCTCAAATCAGTAGATTTCACGGTTAGAAATTGAGTTTTGATCATAGAAGTACAAGTTTTGGGTTGAAATCTTACCGGAATCGCGAAGAATCGAGAGAAAAGGGTCCAAGAGCGTGTTTGGTCGAGTGGGAGTTGTCACATCACTTGAACAGTGATGTGACATGCTATTTATAGGCGAAATGAGGAGCTGAAGTGGTTTTAGGTCGGATGGCCCATCCGTTCTGATGGCCCATCCGTTCGGATGAGGCTGTCCATCCTGATGGCCACTCCGACGCGATGAGTTTTCTCCATTTTCGATCGTTTCGATAGTTTTCGAAGTACGCGCTTTTCATAGTTAATTTATATTATTGTTATATATGTATATATATCACTAGGGGTCGTATTTACGTATCCATAATTCAAAGTTTCGATAATTAGCAATCGGTTTTCGATTCGAGTGCGCGATTATTAGCGACATTTCACGGCCACCAAGGAGGGTAGTATAGGGCCTTTCTTGATGTCATCGTGAACGTTATTGCGTGTTGTGCCACAAAGTCTGACAGGGTACCATTCACTCGTATTGTCATCATCGTCACGACGACTGGAGCTATAGCACTCACCCGAGAGTCTTTGTTAGCGTTAATTGTCTGCGTTTTGACACATCACGGCCACTGAGGAGGGTAGAATAGGTCCTCACTCAATGTCATCATGAGTGTTTAGTGTTTGCGATGTGATGTAGTGATAATGTATTGCGAAAATATAGGATTTATCCTTCGAATGGCGAAGTATGCGATATAGTTACATTATGATCCGAATCTCTGGTGCTAGGCGTAACGAGTATATCGAGTAGTAACAACGCACAAAAGTGCGGGTTGTTACAGTCTCCCCTACTTTAGGAAATTTCGTCCCGAAATTAATCCAATAGGTAGACTTCTGAGAGTTGATCTTGTATGAGTAGCGATATAGCGAGCGATTTGGCAGTGAGTTGACAAGCGAGAGTGCTTCGACTGAGAGAGATCGATTGTATTAGCGAGAAGGCGATGTAAAAGACAGAAGTAATACCCCACGAGTTGGCGTTCCAAAGTACCTCGAGTCGCGAAGAATTTGTTAGTTCGATGCGATTGCAATATTTGAAAAGGTTTCATGACGTAGAATTAACTGAGTCGATCGTTAACCAACGTTACAAGAAGCGTTCGTTTTTAGATATTCAAAAGGGATTTTGGATGGAAATCTCGAAAAATTTCCCTTTAACGTATGGTCAACTGAGTCGATGTTAACCATCGTTGCGAGGAAGTTTAAGTCTTACACATTTTAAGGAATTCGAAGATGAAAACCGGGGTTACGAAGACTCTCCTACGACATGGGTTCAGCTGAACTCGATGTTGAACCAACGTCTCAAGAAAGTCTTGTTTTTTATATCGCAAAAGGTTTTAAGGAAAAATTAGACTCATGGAAACTCCCCTTGGGCATGGAGTTAAGCTGATTCGATGTTACCTCCACATTGTAAGGAATTTCACTTGTCCCATGGTTTTTAATAAAAGTTTTATAAAAAATCAGTTTTTAACCGTTTGAAGAAGACAGTTTAGTATCAACCCCCACTTGGCACCTTCCCATGGAAGTTCGTTAATATGATTAAAACACTTATTTATAGGAAGTACCAGTGGCGTATCCACCATGTTTCTCTCATATTACTTCCGTTTCGTGAGGTGGTGTCATGTGCGCCGATACGACATAGATAGAATTGCGTTTACTCGGCCCAATCGATAGAAAGTTAGACCGAGTATAAGATAGAATCGAAAAGGTTAAGCCGGCGAGTTGTATTGCGAACGTAGCTACAACAGCGTGCGCGAGTAGCCTGATGACACGGAAAGCTTATGCGTCGTGTCTGGATAGGCGGCGAGCGGTAGACGATAAGCGATTAGCGCGATGTCGATTAGATTCCATATTGAACCCGCATGGCACGTTTCCACGAGAGTTTGCTAACATGGTGAAACACCACGTTTAACCAGGTTAGTTTTGCTTCGTGAAGAGATGTCATGCGTACTAATACCACATAGACTGTAGTGAACACCAACGAGCGGATAAGCGGTAGACTATACACGATAAGCAATAAGCGATTAGGTGATTAAGCGAATGACACACCAACAATGATGGCGATGGTAAATGAATTCGATAAGCAGCAGTTGTTGCAAGCGTTGGAGGTATGCGTGATTTATGCGGTTCGATTTGATTGATTAACACCACAGAGTTTACTAACATCAGACCCCACATGGCCTTTTTCCACGAAAGTCCGTTGATATGACTAAGACACCTTGCTTTAACCATATGAGCTTCATCTCGTGAAGCGAGGTCATGTGTGCTAACATCACAGATAACGGTAGGCGATAGCGATGGATTGATACACAGCAAGCGATATAAATTCACATAATAAGCGGTAGAGATTGTGAGATACACATGAAAAGTGATTGCGATTAGCCGAGTTTTCGTTTTGAATAAACTTAACGTTACGTTGCGACGCATCACGGTTATCGAGGAGGGTAGAATAGGTCCTCACTCAACACTATCGTGAGCGTTTATGTACTTGATGAGATTTCGTTGCGACAGACTTACGTCCAGTCTTGTGTCGATGCAATTGCCCTGCAGGGTAGACTCACTAGAGTCCATCGATGGGGTGATTGCATTGCGTTTGCAGACTTATGACAAGTCTGGTGATGATACGATTTGGTTTTTACGCCTTGCGATTGAGTGTAGTGTGTTGAAAATAATCACAATAGTATAATAGGTCTAATAACGTTCAACTCCACGTGGCACTTTCTTCACGGAACTTCGGTAGCATGATAAAGCACACCTTGCTTGACCCCTACTACTTAGATCCCGTGGTTTGGTGTCATACTTCGTCGTAACGCTTATGGCACTTTAGAATTTACTACGATCTCCGTGCACTGACCCAAATAATCCCGTGTGCACCTGTGATTAATCGTTCCTTGCACGTTTATCGTACCTCGTTCTAAGAGTGTAGTGAGGGTAAAACACATTATTTCGTGATATGGTAGATAGTATGTGCGTGAATCTAGTCTAAGTGTGATGACTAGAGTGTGAGAGAGAAACGAAAACGAGGGTTAATGTTACGCATAGTGGCAACATTGAGTAATAGAGTAGGTTCAAAACTAAGAAATTAACGTCGAAAATCATATCATCACAACTTTATCCTACGCTTGCTAGATGCTTGATGCTGAAGGCCTTTGCTGGAGCTGTTGTTGTTGTACTCAAGTTCACGGTTCGATGCGGCAGTTGCGGGTGAAGTGACCGTAACGATTGCAGTTATTGCAATAGCGACAGTCAGCCCCAACAGGATGATGGTAGGTACACGAGTAACACTGAGGATGAGCTCCTGTGTATGCTCGTTTTGGAAACACCGGAACTGCTTGGAGAGACTTCGGCTGCGGCAGTTCGGTGGTTGATTAGTTCGGGCTTGAAGTCTTTCGTTTGCGGCTGGGTCTGTCGGCGTCTTGCGAAGAGGTGTCGTAGTTGGAGGATTCGTCTGAGGACTCACTTGTAGAATCTTTGGCCGATTTGTTGGAAGATCCATCAGCAGATTTGTTAGAAGAATCGTTAGTAGATTCGTCAGAGGAATCGTCAGCAGATTCGTCAGAGGAATCGTCAGCAGATTCGTCAGAAGAATCGTCAGCATATTCGTCAGAAGAATCGTCAGCAGACTCGTCAGAAGAATCGCCGACAGGATCGCCTGAAGAATTAACGGCGATTGCTTGATAAGCTTGTTTGACAGGATTCTTTGAGAAGAACCATTCCATGAGTCGTTTGTTGTTGATTTCTGCGGCTAAGCGGTAGGTTTCTTCGATGGTAGCGGGACTTGCAGCTTCGACAAAATCACCCACACACTCAGGCAACCCGCGAATGTACTTCGAAATGGCTTTTTCTGAAGTGTTGACTTGACTCGGGCAGATTATGCTAAGCCGTTTGAACCTTGCGGTGTAGCCAGCGTTGTCGCTTTCGACTTGCTTGATTTTCCAGAATTCGTCTTCCAGCTTCTGAATTTCGTGAGGAGGACAGTACTCTTTCTTCATGAGCTCTTTCAACTCATCCCAAGAGAGAGTGTAAGCTGCGGAGATCCCACATTTGTTACGTTCGGCGGTCTACCAGTCGAGTGCTCGTGATTGAAATACTCCGGTAGCGCAAGTAGTACGGAAACTATCGGGACACCCGCTTTGACGAAGGGTAACTTCGATAGAATCGAACCACTGGAGTAGTTGAGATACACCTCCTTCACCCGTGAATCCCATCGGGTCACAGGCTTTGAAGTGTTTGTAAAGAAAAGCAGATTGCGGCGCTTCCGTCTTGGAGTCTTCCGAGGCTCGAGAGTTGCTGAGAGAGTGCACTCGAGCGGCAATTTGAGGAATAAGCTTAACCACTTCCTTAGTCACAAGTGATGCAATCCTCTTATTGGCCCTTCATTCGGCTCTCCTCCTTACTACTTGTCCCGAGGTAGAGTCGTTAGAAGGCATCTAGACAGGAAGAGACTTGGAATCAGATTCGATCATAATGATTTTTTGAGTTTTTGCGACGCGATTGAGCGCGTTCAAAGCTTGATGCGATAGTATAATAGTAACGCGAATCACATAGGAGTCACATAGGAGACACGAAATCCCTAAGTTCTCGCATAATGACTTGTTGTTTATACGTACTTATATGTATTTATACATTTGAAATTTGTAATCGTACACATACAGGTCGACTTAGAATATGCGAGGACGCGTCGAGGTGAGAAAGTGATAGCGAAGCGATAGATTATGCATTAGTTTTGTTGCGAACATTCGGGTTTCGTTTTAGATTGCGATGGCTGTGCGATTTGTGCGTTTATAAAGCAGGGAGTGAAAATCGTTAAATCGAGAAATCGTTAAAGCGTAAAGTCTCAAAACGTAAATAAGCTCCAACCATTTGTAAGATCGGTGGGTCGTATGATAGAGTGCCTTGGGTGTTTAGGCGTCGACTCCCCAGGGTAACCCAACTATACCTGACAAGTTCGTGCACGCATGTTGTCCTAGAGGGCTCATGCTTCCACTGGGATGTAGCTCATGGCACTCGTCCTCCTAGTCATCGCGTGGTTCAAGTTATCATGATAGTCGAGTCCTTGGTGAGAGCTTTTTGAAAACCAATTTATAGAGAGTGGAACGGCCTATCAAGGTATGCGTTTCACCCCTGACTTAACAACTTCGTTCCTAATTGTGGTTATGCTCTTTGAATAAATTTGTGCGTTCCACTTAGATTTCGAAATGGAGACTTTCGTCGAGATGTGGATGTCACTCCTAACTCGATGAAAGGTTCTCGTGCTAGAGAAATGCGTTGAGTGAGCAATCTCATCGAGAGTTCTGGGTTTTCACACCTGGTCTCGACTGGATCACTTGGTTTCTTTACGCGAGTATTTTCGAAAACACGTGTATTATGTTGGCCTTAGGAAAGGCTAAGTAATATTCTGGCCTTAGGAAAGGCTTCTTCGCATGAAATTGTAGTACGCGGTGTTCACGCGAAGTGGTAGTTTTAGCGACTTCGAATGAAAGTAGCATGTAGGCCCGATACAAACCCTACTGGGTTCGTACGAGTCGGCCTGTTGGTACTTAGACTATAGACTAGGTCAATTTCTAAGACGTCGACCCGGACTAGGTCGAGTCTTGCCTAATTCCCTATAGTTATGGCTTTGATACCAGTCTATCACACCCCAACCGATGGCGGAATCATCGTGGCGCGGCACTAGGCGAATCAGATTGCTCAAGAGAATCCATAACAACTATATTGTGATAATATTTAATACATTCGTTATCCCATACTAACAAATAATACAATCACATAAGTTATCACAGATTTCTTGCCCTCTCGAACAATACAAATCTGACAACCTAGATTTTAGTTGAGTTCCTAGACTTCCTAGCTTGATTTGATATAGCCTGCGATCTAACCTGCAACATACGTTAAAATATTTGCCAATACAAAAGTATTGGCGAGTATACAGGTTTGATATATAGCATAATAGATTAAAAGTGTAGCAAAATTCCATATGCATAAACGTAACACACGACATATATACTCACAAAGCTGATACTACCAACTAAGTCCTCGATGCTCGAATATGCAATGGCAAACTAGACCCCGTCGGGCGCAATAGTACTATACTAGTCATGGTGGGACGTCGCGAGTATAAGCTCTAGCACATATGCAATTAGCATCACGTATATCTATGCATAGCAGTTATTCGCAAGTGATAATTCGATTGATTGAATAATTCGTTGATAAGTTCGATTTGTTAGAAACGTATGTTACACCCAAAATGCGATAAAAAGGGGTTCAAGTATACTCACAGTGCGTAATTGGCAAGTAAACACAACTTGATTGGATTGATTGAGAACGCGTCTGAGTTAGCCTGATCGATTGAGAGTGCGTTAAACGGTGACGAGCGAAACAGGTGACTAGTGGCCATCCGGTCGGATGGCAATCCGGTCGGATGGCAATCCGGCCTGATGGCCATTCGTTTGAAATGATAAGGTTCAGTGGCTATCCGGTCGGATAGCAATCCGGCCGGATGGCCATTCGTTTGGATGATTGCGTGCTTAGTGACTATCCGATCGGATAAGTGTTGTCTGGGTCGAATCGCCATTCGATCGAATAAGTGTTGTCTGGGTCGAATCGCCATTCGATCGAATAACATGCTATCTGGTCGGATGACAAGCTATCCGGTCGGATAACGCGTCTGTTTTAGCGTTCCGAACCACTATTTTCGAGTGTTTTTGGATGGAATACATGCGGTTTTACTGGGACAGTGTAATCTTGCTTTAACAATTGAAATTCTATCAGTTCTGACCCGCTCTAACGGCCGGGAACCACCCCGTTCCATCAGATCTGGCCGTTCTTGACAGTTTCCCATTGTTAACTCGAAATCGCACAGTTCCATGGTTAAATACATAGATTTAGGTGAGATTTTTTTATCAAAAACATGTGGAAATCACCTAGATCTGAGTTGTTTATGGTGGGATGAGGTCACAACTTGAAGTTCATATGAACTCTTGGTGACATCACCTTAAAACACCTCAAATCAGTAGATTTCACAGTTAGAAATTGAGTTTTGAAAGGTAGAATGATGTAGAATTGAGTGTAGATCATAGAAGTACAAGTTTTGGGTTGAAATCTTACCGGAATCGCGAAGAATCGAGATAAAAGGGTCCAAGAGCGTGTTTGGTCGAGTGGGAGCTGTCACATCACTTGAACAGTGATGTGACATGCTATTTATAGGTGAAATGAGGAGCTGAAGTGGTTTTGGGTCGGATGGCCCATCCGTTCGGATGGCCCATCCGTTCGGATGAGGCTGTCCATCCGGATGGCCACTCAGACGCGATGAGTTTTCTCCATTTTCGATCGTTTCGATAGTTTTGAAGTACGCGCTTTTCATAGTTAATTTATATTATTGTTATATATGTATATATATCACTAGGGGTCGTATTTACGTATCCATAATTCAAAGTTTCGATAATTAGCAATCGGTTTTCGATTCGAGTGCGCGATTATTAGCGACGTTTCACGGCCACCAAGGAGGGTAGTATAGGGCCTTTCTTGATGTCATCGTGAACGTTATTGCGTGTTGTACCACAAAGTCTGACGGGTACCATTCACTCGTATTGTCATCATCGTCACGACGACTGGAGCTATATCACTCACCCGAGAGTCTTTATTAGCGTTAATTATCTGCGTTTCGACACATCACGGCCACTGAGGAGGGTAGAATAGGTCCTCACTCAATGTCATCGTGAGTGTTTAGTGTTTGCGATGTGATGTAGTGATAATGTATTGTGAAAATATACGATTTATCCTTCGAATGACGAAGTATGCGATATAGTTACATTATGATCCGAATCTCTGGTGCTAGGCGTAACGAGTATATCGAGTAGTAAGAACGCACAAAAGTGCAGGTTGTTACACACAAGCTGGTTCGAGATGTGACTAGTGTGGAGTGTCACACGAGCCTGGTGCATGCTTTCAGGGAGTCGTGTATGAGGGCCACAAAGAAGTGGATTTTGTGAGTAATCAGGTGAGGCCACATAACAACCCGTACAACAATACCTATAATCCCGGATGGAGAAATCACCCAAATTTTGGGTGGCGAGCGAATACGGGGAATCAAAACCCATTGGGATTTACTCAGCGCACTCCAGCGCCACAGCAGGGTAAGGGTCAGCAGTTCCAGCCATACAACCAACCTTACCAGCAGCGTCCATACTCATATCAGAATCAGGGCACTGGGAGTAGTTCCCAGCAGAAGGCCCCTTAGTCTAGTTCCAAGTTGGAGGATATGATGGCTCAGCTTCTTACTAGCTCATCGAGTGCGAATCAGTTGGCTGAAAAATGCTACCAACAGAGCGAGGATTGTTTTCTTTCCCATGAGGGAGAAATGAGGAGTCACAAAGCCTCAATTCAGAATATCGAGAATCAGGTTGGTCAGCTGGCACAGATGATGTCTAAAAGGCCCCCAGGTGGTCTTCCGGGCAATACAGAACTAAACCCGGGCGGGCATGTGAATGCGATCATGACCAGGAGTGGAAAGACTACCGGACCCGTCATATCGGACTCATCACCGATCACTGGAGCGGTCCCGACTGACACACCGGACGAGGTGCAAGCTAGGCTACGCCCAGCAAGTACATCACAGGTCCAGGAGCCAGTCAAAGATTACACTCCACCAGTACCTTATCCAGGCAGGCTGAAGAAACAGAAGAACGAAGAACAATACGGTAAGTTCCTTGAGTTGTTTAAGCAACTACACATATATATACCGTTTGTTGAAGCCTTGGCCCAGATGCCAAAGTATGCGAAATTCCTAAAGGACATCCTCTCGAAAAAACAGAAGCTCGAGGATATATCATGTGTGGGGATGAATGAAACTTGTTCTGCCGTTCTGCAAAACCGTCTGCCCACGAAAATGGGAGATCCGGGTAGTTTCACGCTCCCTTGTTTGATTGGAAACATGTCTGTTAGCCATGCATTGGCTGACTTGGGAGTGAGTATCAACCTTATGCCATATAAGGTTTTTACTAGACTGGATCTGGGTGAGCCGTCACCCACTAGAATGAGCATTCGGTTGGCAGACCGTTCAATCAAGTATCCGCGTGGATTTGTTGAAAACATGCTTGTTAAAATCGATAAATTTGTTTTCCCTATGGATTTTGTTATTCTTGACATGGACGAAGATTCAAGAGTGCCTTTGATACTTTGACGTCCGTTCCTCAATACTGCGAGGACGATTGTTGATGTGGCAGTTGGCCAAATCACGCTCCGAGTAAATGACGAGCACGTGACATTTGATATCAAAATATCAATGCAGCATCCGCAAAGTCACGATGACATGCTTTACTATGTCGACATTGTCGACGCATGTGTGTGCTCTCATTTTCAAGGCACTGTTGACGAGATTGATTCGGACACACGTCTATCGTGTGGGGACCTGATTGGCATTATGCAGGAGGGCCACGATTTCGAGCAGCCAGTCTATCAGATTGGTGACGATGGTTCCCAGAGTTCGTATAGGTTTCTAGAAATTAGCCATGTAGAAGAAGAGAAAGCAAAACCTTCGATTGAAGATCCGCTGTCTTTGGAGTTAAAAGAACTCCCGCCACATCTCGAGTATGCATTTCTGGACGAGGAGTGTCGCTTACCGGTCATCATTTCGGCATTATTGAAAAAGGATGAGAAGAATCAGCTTCTCGAGGTTCTTAGACTTCATAAGAGAGCCATTGCATGGAAAATCATGGATATCAAGGGCATCAATCCTTCTTTTTGTACTCACAAGATTCTGATGGAAGACGAGTACAAACCGTGTGCACAGCATCAGAGGCGTTTAAATCCAAATATGCAAGACGTGGTGAAGAAAGAAGTGATTAAGTTGTTGGATGCCGGGATGATATATCCTATATCTGACTCTGTGTGGGTGAGTCCAGTGCAGGTAGTACCTAAGAAAGGTGGTATTACTGTAGTCTCAAATGATAGGAATGAGCTAATTCCTACCCGTACCGTCACTGGGTGGCGAGTTAGCATTGATTACCGCAAACTCAACGATGCTACTCGTAAGGATCACTTCCCGCTTCCATTCATCGATCAGATGTTGGAACGTCTGTCAGGGAAGTTGTATTACTGTTTCATGGACGGGTTCTCTGGGTACTTCCAAATTCCTATTGCTCCTGAGGATCAGGAGAAGACTACCTTTACCTGCCCCTTCGGCACATTCGCCTACCGGCGTATGCCTTTTGGGTTGTGTAATGCACCGGCGACCTTCCAGAGGTGCATGGTTGCAATTTTTCATGATATGATCGAGGATTCTATGGAGGTTTTAATGGATGACTTTTCGGTATTTGGGGATTCCTTCGATCATTGTTTGGAAAATTTGAAGAAGATGTTGAAGACGTGCGAGGAGACTAATCTGGTCCTAAACTGGGAAAAGTGCCACTTCATGGTGAAGGAGGGCATAGTTCTGGGACATAAGATTTCTTGTGCTGGTATGGAGGTCGATCTAGCTAAAGTTGACGTTATTTCACGACTTTCGCCTCCCACCTCTGTGAAAGCGATACGGAGCTTTCTTGGTCATGCGGGGTTCTATAGGCGATTCATCAAGGATTTCTCAAAAATCGCTAGGCCCATGACCCGTTTGTTGGAGAAAGACGCTCCGTTCGTATTTGGAGATGATTGCTTGAGGGTTTTTGACCTTCTCAAGCAAAAGTTGATTGAGGCCCCTATTTTAGTTGCACCTGACTGGAGTCTGCCATTTGAAATTATGTGCGACGCGAGTGATTACGCTATAGGGGCCGTTTTGGGACAGAAGAAGGAAAAGCACTTTCACCCGATCTATTATTTCCAGGAAAACTTCATTCACGTTGGACAAGACCATACACAGTAAAAGAGGTATTCTCATATGGGACTGTTGCAATAGAGAACGCGGACGACGTTATTTTCAAGGTAAATGGGCACCGCTTGAAGCTTTACGTTGCCGGGCCGATCGAGTCGGCGGTGGAAGTTAACGAACTCCACGCCCCACACACATCATAAGTGTGGGGAGGAGAGTTTACGCTACTGACTCGTGGATTAAAAATGTAGCAAGAGCGACTTAAGCGCTTTAGGGGTAAAATCGTCCTTTTTGTGCTTTTGTAGTTTTAGCGTAATTTAGGCGTGTTTTGTAGTTTTCGTTAGTTTGTACTGTTTTTAGACGTGCCGAGCATAGGGTCTATGTGGGAAAAATGTTAGAACAGTTTGCGGATGGTAAAAATGGCGAAAAACAGCCAAAACAGGTGCTGAAAATGCTTTCTGCAGAAAAAATTATTCTGCAGATATGGCACGCCCGTGCAACGGGCCGCACGCCCGTGCGATTGCGGGATTGGCCGGCACTTCGAGTCGCACCCCCGGTGCAGCTCCGAGATCATCGTGCCAGGGTGACCCTTATTCGGTAACGCACGCTCGTGCGACTGGTCAAACGACCGTGCGCGAGGCTAGGGGCATTTCTGTCATTTGGCAGTATAAATACCCCCATCTGCTGCCATTTCTCACAAGTCGCGAAAACCCTAGTTGCACCAGCCGTTCCAGACCATTTTTGCCTCAAATCGCACGGTTTCACACATCTCTTCGCACGGTATGTCATTTCTTGTCGATTTCCTGTTTCTTCTTTGTCTATGGTAGATTTGCTCGATTTCTTCAAGGATTTTTAGGGTTCCCTTCATAAACACAAGCGAAACCCTAACCCTTGCAAGATTATTATGTTTCGTGAACACCCGGTCGGATTTCTAGCCCCTGTTTGCCAAAAATTTGATAATTTTTGGAAAAATCAGGCTGTTCAAAGTCCAGGGGTTCAGATTCTGCAGAAATGTAGTCGCACGGACGTTCCTCGTATGGAACGGTCGTGCAGTTCCGGCTGTTCACGATGGTTTGCTATTGGCTCGGTGATGCACGGTGGTGCCGTTGGTCGCACGCCGTGCAGTTACGATATATGCCGACCACCAGTACTGATTTTCGGGAACGCACGACCGTGCGTCTGGTCGCACGTCTATGCGACATGCCCAGATCAGCGGGACAGAACCTTCATAACTGTGTGTTCTGCTGTTCCAAATGATTTTTTTTCTGTTTCTCCTATTTTAATTGTCTTCCCTCATGCAGATGGATCATCCCTTCTTGCAATTTGATCCCGAGGACGAGAGAGAAAGTCTGTGCATCCCAAAACGTAACGCTTTATGGAATAGGCGAGGGCAGTTTGGCATCCCTCGGAGGCTAAATTGGGATGTTATGAGAGATTTAAATCAGCGTGAATGACTAGAAAACATGCTCACTATTCCGCTTTCGCGTTTAGTCGCTATCGATCGTCCCATCTATCGTGAGCTAACGATAGAATTCTTAGCCACCTATTCATACAACAAGCCAAGAGCTTATAAAATTCCAAACTTCCGATGGAAGGAGAGGATAACTTTCAGATTGGGCGGACGCTGGCACAATTGGTCGGTGGGTAGATTGGGTCGGAGACTTGGAATCTACACAAATGAAGACATGGATTCAGAGTTCTTCACAGATGAGTTCACCTTCCCGAGCGATGAAGCGCGGGCCGCGTTTTGGGCTCAAAACTTGGTGACCCATATGATCCTAGAATGTCAAAAGCTTCGAGGCTACGAGACCCTCTGCATCGAGTGATGCATCATATATTCAGCCATACCATATGCGGGCGCATGGACAGTCTGGGGAACTGTCCAACACCAGATCTGATATTTCTTTATGCGCTGGTTGAGGGGGTACACATCAACCTAGCTGCAAGGATGGCAGAGTATTTTGTGAACAGCTCAGGGATAACGCCCAATAGTAAAATTCATGGCGGTCAGTATGTGACCGAGATCGCCTACAATTTTGGGTTAATGACTGATGAGGTACTTCAGAGTCTCACTTTGGTGACCGAGGGTTTATATGTTGATATTCGGTCGTTGAAGGCGATGGGGTTGATTGCTGAGATGGATCGCGGGGATCGATTGAAGGGTTTAAACAATGAGGTCTGGGACCCGTTGCCTCCGGCTGAGGAGGAAGATGAGGATGAGGAGATGGGAGAGCAGCATGAGCCACACACACGACCACATTCACCACAGCATCATGGATACCACCAGCACCAGGATTGGCCTGAGGGCATCCCGTCTTATCCTGATCTCTACTAGCAGTTTCAGCAGATGCATGTGAGTCAAGAGCATCAGCACGCCAGTTTAGAGCAGATGTATGCTAGTCAGGAGCAGCAGCGCTTGAGTATAGAGCAGTTACGAGGTGGTCAGGACCAGCTCAGGGCGAACCAGGATTTTATGCGCCAAGAGGTGCAAGCGAGGTTCTCATACCTGTTCGGGGGTCTGCAGAATGCCTATCCCGACTACTTTCAGCAGCCTCCACAATTCCCATTCGGGAACCCACCCGGTTATGGAGATGCAGGCCCATCCAACACGAGAGATGATGCTGGTGACGATGACTAGGAGACGGTGGAGTTGTTTGTTGGTGGTTTTGTTATTTCAGTACTTTGTTTTTCGGGTGTTCATTTTGGTTGTTTTTTCAAACACCCCCGGATATGTACTTTATATTTCTGACACTTTAGTTTATTTGTCTTGTCATGTTTGGATTTTAGTACCTTTATTTATGTAAATTATGGTTTATTTGCATTTATATTGTTTTTGTTTTGTTTTGCTGTACCTTGTGACATACTTGCAGATTTTGGCTAGCACGTCTTGGACCGGATCACATCACAGGATCAGCTTTGGAAGTCTCATTTCATCAAAATCATCATCAGGAGAGTATTATTCTCCTTTATCTCTATATTTCGGGTTTCGCATTGGGGACAATGCGAAGTTCAAGTGTGGGGAGGGGTTTAACTTGTTGACTTTGTTTGTCCTAAAAAAAATAGAGAAAAAGCATTCAAAAATATATGTATTTTGTATATATTTTTAGTAAATAAACCGGTTGGTTGTGTTTTAGAAAGCTTCGGACATGATAAAAATTCGACAAGCAAAATAAATTTTGAAAAAGAAAACCGGAAAGCGTGACAAACAAAGAAAGACTTGCATGATAGTTTTCACACTTTTACCTATTCCTTCCGTTATGTGAGCATATTCGAGCCTTGAAATTGTTATATATTTGTTCATTTCGGAGTAGGAGTGAGCCGGATGTCATGTGTAATTTAGAACTTGTCACTAGCATGCTTGTTAAGACCATGAACTTGCGGAATTGTGTAGAAGTGATAGAGGCACTTAGATTACCCCTTTGTTGTTTGCCTTGTTCTTTGTGTTGTGTTTCCTGTAAACCTTACATTACCTTTAGGATTAACCATGTCGAGCCTTCCCGTTTGCCTTTGTTTACCCAACATAATCGCCCACTTAGCCAAAATTAGCCTTTTTATGTTTTAAACCTTTTAGTGTTGAAACTCGGTCAAAATAATCGTTTAACTAGCGCTTGTTGTAGTTTATTGTTTATTGTACAAACCCTTTGTGTAAAAAAAACCACCCTAAAATAGGGTGAAGTAGACAAAATTCGAGCAATTTTGAATAGTAAAATGATGAAATCTTGTTTATGAGCTCGTTGTCGAATAAGTCGCCTTTTTAAGGCGTTTGTATGTATATTTTTGTTGTATTGCGCTTGTTAAACGTAACTACCAAGTTTTAACCGTTTCGCCACTTTAAATATCCCTTTCCATACCCTTCGCCCAAGCCTAACGTTACACCCCGTAAAGACCTCTTGATTTACACTTTTTCGCATGTTAGTTGGTGGAGACGAGATCTTATGGCAAGCTTATGATATTACACGTTTCATTGACGAGGCATTGAGTGTTTGCACATACACATTTTATGTATGTTTCACATATAAAACCGAGAGTGTGTGAACATTGTGAGTTGTGTGAAGATTAGCATGTTAAGTCTTTCGAAAAACCGGCTAACCGTTTGTAGTTGTTTCAATAAATAGTTTGTAAATACTCGTTCTTGTTAGATTCTTGTTTTTTATCGCATTTTAGTTTAGCTTGCTTGAGGACAAACAAGGTTCAAGTGTGGGGAGATTTGATATTCACTAATTTATACATATTATAGTCCACCATTTTACCTCCAATTTATGTGTTTTAGGCCGTAAACCCGAGAATCGGATACTTAATCATGTATATTTTTGTTTACAGGCCTAAAACAGCATGCCAGACAAGATGATAGTGAAAATGAGGGCTTTTCGGACGAAACGACAAAGCTGCGAACTTTCTGTGAAGAATCTGACCTGGGCGTTTGGCACGGTCGTGCAATGAGTGGAACGACCGTGCATATCCGACAAAACAGCCTAGCCCGATAGTGAACGAGGGTGCAATCCGGAGTGCAAGTCAATCCCGGAGATGAACGGTGGATGGTTGCACCCCGTGCGGATCCGATATCCAACATAAGCCCGGCGATGCACTGCCCGTTCAAGAGTCCGTGCAACAAGAATCCAGAGATGCACGATCGTGCCTCCAAGTGAACGGTCGTGCAGCTACGAAATCTGGTCAAGATCTGATGATGTCATGCGGTATGGTGAACAGTAACTTCAATAATGCAAAAAGTGAACGGTCGTGCACTTTATTGGCACGACCGTGTGGTTTCAAAAAGTTATAAAAATCATGCAGAAACATTCTGCTCGGAACTCTGGATATTTTGGGAGCAATTCAGGCGATTTTCAGGCTCCGGAGGCGTTAGCTTTCACCCGAATTCAAGCCACATTGTGCCGATTAGCTCCGTTATCTTCCGGACTCTTAATCTAGTGCTTGTTTATGGTTTGGTTTTCTAATCTTTCCATAATTTTGTTAATATTTCAAGCATTTAGATTAATGTTTATGTATTATTGTAGCCTTGGGGCAAAAACACAACAATCCCTTGCTTAATTATAACCATTAGTATGTTAACTTTGTTTGTAATGACACTTGGAAGTATTTTCTATGTTAATCTTTGATGATTAGTTTGCAACCTTGTTATTGTTGTTGATTTCTTGATTATAAGTAATTGTGTTGGATGATTGGAATTTGGTTAGTTGAGATAGTTGAAAAATGAAGCTTAATTAATCTTGTATTAGTAAACTTTAAACTTGGTTAACTAGTTTAGCTTGGTTAAAATGTGTGTACCATAATACTATAAATGGTTAGTGGTTTAATAAAATGTAATTATTGTTAATCAAGAAAGCTTTCCGTCACGTAAGAACCTTAACGGGTCAAATGGTGTTGTTATGAATTCTTGCCTTGAATTGTTAGCTTAGTTAGTAGTTTAGGCCAAAATTGCTATCTTGGTGAATTTATATGCAAGATTTGTAAAATGAACTCGGTTGTGATTTAATCTAGTTTATGCTTGTCTCGGTGGTTGCATTGTGCTTATCGGTGTCACTTTCCTTGTTTAAGTGAGGTTAGAAAACTCCTAACGGATGACTAACTTATTTTTAAGAGATTTTCATAGACATTAATCAATTGCACGTTAAAGAACAATTTTAGGTGTTTATCGTTTTAGCTTTCCGAATGATTGTCATGTTAGGATTCCCGAAAGGGATACTAATTGTCTTGAAAATAAAGAATTGATCGAATGTTTCTAGTGCCAAAACCGACTTAGTTGATATGCTTTGGTTGTGTATTAAGCAAGGCTATTTATCTATTTTCTTATTTGAAGTCTACTATGTTTTATAAATATTTGTTATGCTTACTTTAGTTTTTATAAAATCAAACAACTAATCTTTCTTCCGTTAATTTAGTGACAAAGATCTAGTATTATTCCTCCGCCCATTTTCTTGGATCGATACTTGGTTCTTACCGATACTTTACTACATATATGACGAGGTACACTTGCCTCTTTCGTGTGTGTTTTGATGTTGAGGTATAAATCACTTTTATAAATTTAAAACCGAATCGTGTGTAATTTCATTATAAAAATATGTATATACGCGCACACGTCATTGATCAAAATCGTCGAGCATTACGACTTACTCTATTTTATAGTATGCATCTATAATTATTACAATACAGCTGGAATAAAAATACAATACTAGTATGCATCACTAACCACGAGGTGGTCAATACTACAACATATATATTATCATATTTTTTTTCAAACATACACACATATTATATTATATATATATATATATTATATTATTATTACTAATGATAGGGGTTCATCCAAAAATCCATATTACGCTCGTCGTATTTCCAGACGAGTCGTTCCCCTATTTGTCTCATCTTTTCGCTCTCTTCTAAAATCTCCTCACCAAAGGTTCAGAGTTCTTGCACATTCTCAGTGCTCATTGAGGGTGCAAGTGTTGGTACTGGATCTGGGTACTGTGGCATGGGTTCTTCCTGAGGATATGCATTCTCTAGGATTTCCCTAATGTATTCATCATTATTATAATAGGGATCTAAAGGGTCCAGACCTGGGTAAGCTGCTAAGCTTGGCATGGGTTCCTCTGATATTGGGTAGCGTTGCTGATAATCCCTATGATCGTCAAACCACGGGTCGTAGCCTGGGTCTAAGGGATTGGGTGCTGGGACTCTAGGTATCTCAGTGGTGTCAAAATCAGGCATTGGGATTTGATTTTCTGGGTTATTTTCAATTTCCATTGGCTGGGCGGGAAACAGTGGTAAAGGCTGGGGTGCAATGAGTTGTTCCAGGTTTGGGTCGGCAGCTGTGGTCGCTAAGATATGGAAATTTGCTAGACTCCTATTGAGGATATCTTGAGTGTGAGCATCTGTTTCTCTCTTAGCGGCTGCTAGAACTCGCTGTTGTTGTAACTTTTTCATACTCATCCTACGTTCATGTGCACCTCTGCTGAACCATCCTTTTTTTTATGAGGGAATAGCTCTTCAGACTGAGCCTTGAACATGAATATCCCATCTTCATTGTCAGCTGAATACCCTGAGAGGGTAGGTTGTGAAGAGGTACCTTCGTTTTGAGGTGAGTTGGACAACTGACGATAGGCGTCGGAGGGTCCTTGATCACTCATACTGTAAACTAACAAATAGTCAAATAACACACAACAATAAAATACAGATATGCACGTATTTCTGTAGATAATTTCCTAACATTTTAAATAATATCTTGGTGTCAGCAGAACACTTATGTGGCTGAATCAGTGGCTTAGCTCTGATACCACCTTTCTGTCACAGCCCCCGTCCCCTAACAACCCGGGAATGGGCGGCCGCAGCCTGTTTCGGTGGTATCGGTGTTTATCATTTTGGCAGCGGAAATTACATTAGGACCGTAGTAAGGAAATATTTTATCAGATTAAAATACCACGCTTTTATAATATTAAACACATGTGAAATTCCCAAGTTTCAAGTACACACATTTTATAGGGATAAACCCTATTTTATTTAAATAAAAACATCTCTTTATTTAGGTAACTTTTATTGCCACTTTTCCAAGTCTTCAGTGCTGTCCAGCTGGCTTCTATTTGGCTTTCTCATTTTGTTACCTTAAACGCGTTTAAAAACATTTTGCCAGTGGAAAATACTGGTGAGTGAATCCCAATTTAATCAAAACAGGTTTTATCAGTCTACAACAATGAGGGTGGCCGCGCAATTACATTTGTTTCCATCTACTTTAATTACCACCCACGGTACTGTCAACCCGACTTGTGGTCATGTTACTACTCATAATGTAGTAACAAATTTTGTATACAAAACCCCAACATACCGACGATAATTGTAGAATACAAATACTCAATCATTGTTTAAATATAAATTAAAACAATTGAGGTTTTGTAAAAACAGTTTGCAAAAAGGTTCACAAAAAGGAGATTACTCACATTACTGTCTTAGGGTTTTCCTTTAAGATTTCCTGGTGATTATCTATTAATTACACAAATGCACACGCGTTAGTATAATAACCCAATATTTACATTAGTAATACCCTCCCCGAGACGACATTCCAACGACTACATCGGGCAGAACCTCGACAGCCGTTACGAAACCCTGGATCAATCGAGCATCGTATCTAATACGTAACCGGGGGTTATGATACTTACAACGAGGCAGAACTTCGTTATTTAGGGGGTATTATGCCCGAGTATAGTGCCTACTACGTAGAAATTGAGAGAGAATGTTTGAGAATTGAACGAGTTGGACTAAAGGTTGAGGGCCTTCTTATATAGGGTTGTTCGTCGACCCTGTCGCACCCCGCGACGGAAACAGGGGGTGTCGCGCCCATCGACATGGGGGGTGTAGGGCATAGGGTTGTCCAGTCATGGAGTAGCTTTAACACCGAGTGAGACACGTGGCTTCCTAGGGTTGCGCCTGCTGTCTACCTGGTCACGGCCCGCGACGACTAAAGACAAGGGGGTCGCGCCCCGCGACGACCCATTTAATTTTGTTTTTAATTATTTTTTTTGTAAAATTAAAGGTATTTAGGGCCGTATTTCGTATACGGGGTGTATTTTAAGACATATAGGGATATTTTAAATCTTTTTAGGGTGTCGAAAATATTTTGGAGGGTTGTTATACCAGTCATTCTAAGGTTTAGGAATTTATTTGCTATCTGTTCTTTTTCATTGGGAGGGCAGAATTTCCTATATACCATATTTTTAAATTCCTCCCATTTCATATTGTAAATCTTGTCACTTCCCCTAGTCTGGAGCATAGTGTTCCACCATTCTAAGGCTGAGTTTTTAAACAAATTGGAGGCAGACATTATCTTATCTTCTTCTGCGCACTTGCTTATTTTTAAGACTGCCTCAGTCTTTTCTATCCAGCGAAGAGCAGCAATGGCACCTTCATTGCCCGAGAATTATATTGGTTTACAAGCACATAATTCCTTATAAGAACAACCATAAGACATGGTTCTTCTTCTTTTGGGAATGGGCACTTGAAGTATAGGTCCATTGTGCACGCTGTAACTAGGTTTTGTATGGGTTCATTTACTTACATTACCACTTTTATCATTATTTTCTGCATCCCTAACATTTTGGATAATAGCTGGCATGGGATCTCTAATTCCTTGGGTTACAAGGTGTCGAATTTCGCTATTATTCATTTGATTTTCGTTATTCTGGTTTTATGGATTTTTTGTGTCGGCCATTTGGATTTTAAACAATTACCAAGTATTAATATCACAGGACAATATCTAATACAAAAAAAATCACACGGCAAGCATGTTGATCAAAATCGTCGAGCATTGCGACTTTACTCTATTTTATAGTATGCATCTATAATTATTACAGTACAACTGGAATAAAAATACAATACTAGTATGCATCACTAACCACGAGGTGGTCTATACTACAACATACATTATATATATATATATATATATATTACATTATCATTATTACTAATGGTAGGGGTTCATCCAAAAATCCATATTATGCTCGTCATATTTCTAGACGAGTCGTTCCCCTATTTGTCTCAACCTTTCGCTCTCTTCTAAAATCTCCTTACCAAAGGTTCGGAGTTCTTGCACATTTTTAGTGCTCATGGGTGGTGCATGTGCTGGTATTGGATCTGGGTACTGTGACATTGGTTCTTCCTGAGGAAATGGATTCTCTAGAATTTCCCTAATGTATTCATAATTATCATAATAGGGATCTAGAGGGTCCGGACCTGTGTAAGCAGCTAGGTTTGGCATGGGTTCTTCTGTTATTGGGTAGCGTTGCTGGTAATCCCTGTGGTCGTCAAACCACGGGTCGTAGTCTGGGTCTAAGGGATTGGGTGCTGGTATTCTAGGTATCTCAGTGGGGTCAAAATCAGATATTGGGATTTGATTTTCTGGGTTATTTTCAATTTCTATTGACTGGGTGGGAAACAGTGGTAAAGGCTGGGGTGCTATGAGTTGCTCCAGGTTTAGGTCGGCAACTGTGGTTGCTAAGATATGGAAATTTGCTAAACTCCTATTGAGCATATCTTAGGTGTGAGCATCTGTTTCTCTCTTAGCGGCTGCTAAAACTCGTTGTTGTTGTAACTTTTTCATCCTCTTCCTACGTTCATGCACTCTCCTACTGAACCATCCTCTCTTTTTAGGAGGGAATGGCTCTTCAGATTGAGCCTTGAACACGAATATCACATCTTCATTGTCAGCTGAATACCCTGAGAGGGTAGGCTGTGAAGAGGTACCTTCGTTCCTAGGTGAGCTGGACAACTGACGGTAGGCGTCGGAAGGTCCTTGGTCGCTCATACTGTAAACTAACAAATAGTCAAATAACAAACAACAATAAAATACTGATATGCACGTAGTTTCGTAATTAATTTCCTAACATATAATATTTTGGTGTCAGCAGAACACTTTTTTGGCTGAATTAGTGGCTTAGCTCTGATACCGCCTTCTGTCGCAACCCCCGTCCCCTAACAACCCGGGAACGGGCGGCCGCGGCCATTTTCGGTGGTATCGGTGTTTATCATTTTGGCAACGACATTTTCATCAGGATCGTAGTTAGGAAATATTTTATCAGAGTAAAATACCACGCTTTTATAATATTAAACACATGGAAAATTCCCAAGTTTCAATACACACATTTTTATAGGGATAAACCCCATTTTATTTAAATAAAACATCTCTTTATTTAGGTAACTTTTATTGCCACTTTTCCAAGCCTTCAGTGTTGTCCAACTGGCTTCTATTTGGATTTCACATTTTGTTACCTGAAACGCGTTTAAAAACATTTTGTCAGTGGGAAATACTGGTGAGTGAATCCCACTTTAATCAAAACAGGTTTTATCAGTCTACAACATTGAGGGCGGTCACACAATTACATTTGTTTCCATCTACTTTAATTACCACCTACGGTACTGTCAACCCGACTTGTGGTCATGTTACTACTCACAATGTAGTAACAAATTTTGTATACAAAACCCCAACATATCGATGATAATTGTAGAATACAAATACTCAATCACTGTTAAATATAATGTAAATCATTTGAGGTTTTGTAAAAACAGTTTACAAAAAGGAGGATTACTCACATTGCTGTCTTAGGGTTTTCCTTTTAGGATTTTATGTGATTAGCTATTAATTACACAAATGCACACGCGTTAGTATAATAACCCAATATTTACATTAGTAATACCCTCCCCGAGATGACATTCCAACGACTACGTCGGGTAGAGCCACGACAGCCGTTACGGAACCCTGGATCAATCAGGCAGCGTATCTAATACGTAACCGGGGATTATGATACTTACAACGAGGCAGAACTTCGTTATTTAGGGGGGTATTATGCCCGAGTATAATGTATACTACGTAGAAATTGAGAGAGAAAGTGAAAGACTGAATGATTTGAAAGTGAAACTGATCGTCCCTATTTATAGTTGTGATCCGTCCATCTCTCGCGCCCCGCGTAGACCTAGGGGTGGTCTTACGCGGCCCGCGACATAGGGGCTATAGGCTTTAGCCTTGATCGGTCATCGAACTAGACTCGACATGATCTCGACACATGGCAGCTCAGGGTGTCGCCCTGACCTTGAGCTGTCGCGCCCCGCGTAGCCCGAAGGCAAAGCCTTCGCGGCCCGCGAGCGACCCCATTTTCTTGTTTTTATTTAATTTTTAATTATATAAGGTATTTTGGGCTTGGTTTTCGCATACAGGGTATGTTTTAAGACATATAGGGACAATTGAAATATAGTAGGGTGTCGAAAATTATTTTGGAGGGTTGTTATAATATATCGGTACGTAACTAGGGCTGTAAACAAACCGAACGAACACGAACAAAGGAAATTAACATGTTCGTGTCTTAGAATGTCCAAATTTTAGCTAACTTAGAAAAAATAGGGTTTTAAGTTTTCAATATGTTTAGATAAAAGGTTTATTATTATTTTTTTATATAATCAAACGAACATATTACCGAACGTTCACGAACGCAGTCGAACGAGACAAGTGTTCGTGTTCTTTCGCTAAGCTAACCGAACGGAATTTTTTGTTTGTGTTCGTTCGTTAAGCTAATCGAACGAACATAAACGAACTTCCCGTCGAACGGTTTACGAACTGTTCGCTGAACGTTCGGTTCGTTTACAGCCCTAACCGTAACTGGTATTTTCGGTACCAGTACCGATTCGGTATTGGTTGGCACCGAGCTCATCCCTACCCCTGAAACTAAAAAAAGAAATCATTAAAAGTTGAAGAAAATCAACAAAAAAAGTTGCAAGATACCGTTGTTGTTCGTACGACACACGTGATCAGGGATGAGCAAATGGTACCGGATAGCAGTACCGAATTTCCCGAATTAAAAAATTTTCAAAATCAATTTGATACCGACTTTTGGTGTTTTCTGTACCAGGCTGGTATTGGTAGTAGTACCGGTTTTTACCTTAATGTACCGATAACCGTACTGGTATTTTCAATACCTGTACCGGTTGACACAAGTTTTTCTAACTTAAAAAGTAAAGAAGATGATAAAAGTATTAAAAAAAACTATATATATGTTATTATAATTTTTCTACAGTTCAAAACATCTGTTTATTAATATATAGGAGAATGGACAAGAGTCACAAATTCATTTTAATTCTATAATTAACATCTCACAAATAGCAGATAAGTAATCAACCAAGTATTTTTACATTTTTTTAAACCACAACTCAACCTCCTCTTAAATGCCCCTGTATAACTAATTAGTAAATTGTTTAAATAGTGTAAATTTGCTATTTAGTATTTTTACCTATGACTGATTAGTAAATAGCTTAAACACTCTAAACACACATTTAATATCTTTTAATACCAAAACTTTTCACAATTTCCCATCACACAAAAAAAAAAAGTGTAAAAACTGGCGGGAAATTTTGCAGAATTTTCTTTCGTCCTGACAAAATCTTGAAAACCCGCGCCTCCTTAATCATTTCATATCCCGCTAATTCTTCCTCTAAAACTTCACTCCTCTGCCTTCATTTTCTGCTCAAATCAACTAGTCAAATCACACCACTGTCTCAATCTCCACAAAAATCACTGTGAAAGTGAAACAATAATATGGGAGAAGCTCAAAGATTGATCAACCCATGGGTTCTTCACCTTCAAAAACTCGGTCTTGAGCTCAAATGCCCCATTTGGTTTGTTTCTTTCCTTTTCTTTATATACGTTTTGATAATAAGTTAATGTGTTTTGTTGGGTTTGATGAGATAAAGTTTTCATCTTTTTGTTTGTTGCAGTCTTCAGTTGTTTAATCGGCCGGTTTTGCTCCCTTGCAGCCACATTTTCTGCAGGTTGGTTTTAAACTTTTTTGTTTTTTAATGTTTTATTTGTTATAAAGATGGTTTTATGGTTATAAATTGATTTGGGTTTTTGATCTTTTTGATTCAGTTCGTGTCAGATTGGGGTGGAGTGTGCAGTTTGTAAACATTCGTACGTTGATCGAGGTATGAGAATAAAAAAATAAATATAAAAAAATGATTGGCTATATGCACAGTTTGTTACTGAATGTACACCTCTATTGATTTGGCTGATTTTATTGTTTTTATTTTAATTTAAAAAAGCCTATACGCCCGTATATGTTGTAGCATACGGACTATATGAATCATGTATCAGATGTAACATATGATTGTTGCCTTGCCTTTTATATGGCCTATATAAAAGCCTGTATAAGCAAAGTTTGTCTTTTTATATAGCTTGTTAGGGATGAGTTTAGTACTGGTACTGAAAATACGAGTAGCAATTTTCAGGAAAAGTGGCTATAGTATAGTGTACCCAAATTTGTTAGTACTTCACCCGTACTTGTTACAAAATGTTGATCTCTATATGGTATTGGTATTGTACTTGTGATATTGAAAATATTGAAAAGTGTTTACTGAATACTGTATTGATTCTATCTGCATGATGTTGGTACTGAGTACTGGTACTCGGTACCAAATGCTCATCCCTGAGCTTGTATAACTGAATTTGACGAATGTGTAGTGGTAATGCCCCCACCCATGGGCATTGTGCGCCATGTGGCAGTCCAGTCAGCAACGGGGCATTGCGGGGCGTTTTTCTAAAATGGGTGTAGTGGGGATGTGGGCATCGTGTGGCCTTATGTTAAAAGGGGTGTCATAGAATAAAAAAAAACCATCAAAAAAATCTTATTGGCCAAACAAAAACCATTAGCTTAGTCATTGGCCAAAAAGAATGAACCAGGGCGTGGAAAAAAGGACGCCAAAACAATTTTTTTTTGGGAAAAAAGCCCCAGGGGGGGTTGATGGGCGTTAAGGGGCGTTTTTTGGGGAAAAAACGTCCAAAAACCCTCACTACGGGTGGTCTTATAAGACTGGATGGTATGGGAGGACCGGCGCCGTGAAGGATGGGCCGCCACGGGGCTAGGGGGCGGTGTGGGAGGACCGGCGCCGTGAAGAGAGAGAGAGAAAGAAGAGAGAGACAGAGAGAGAGGCCCGGCACAATCGTCCGTGGGGAGGCGAACTCGCCGGAGGGGGGCGGTGTGGGGGACCGGCGCCGGGCCTCGCCGGGCCTAAGCCGGCCCCCATACCGCTTAGTCTAAGTAAATTCACCTTTTTAAACAACCCCATATAACTACTAATTTGACAAGGGGTACATTTAGTAAAATTGGGAGAGATATATTTAGCACAACCCTTAAAACACACATATTTTTATCTCTAAGTTTAAGTCTTGACATTTCTTGAACTGTTTTTTAGTGGTTTAATGGTATTGGTCTTTGTTTGTTTCTACAGAGGTAAAGCCTGCACCTTTCATGGAAAACATTGTGAGCATCTATAGAAATCTTGAAGCTACCTTCACTTCACATGTTATTCATCCTGTTTGTTCAGGTAACCAAAGTACTTATTATTTATAATAATTTCCTATCTTTTTATTCTATTTTTCAATGTTTAAAGCAGTTAGTTAGATTCAACATTTCAATATAAAAACTTTTATTTTTACAGATATAGGCAAGGCATCTGTACAAGATGTTAATAACAGTTCAAAAAAGGAGAATGGGGTGATAACAAAAGAGGGAAATTCTAGTAATGACCAATCTACAACTTTACAAACTGCTGTGCCCAATTTAACATTTGGTTCTCTTGAAACATTGGAAAAATGCATCACGCCGGAAAGCATTAAGAAACAAGAGTTTAAGGCAAGTGGTTCAAGTTCTAAGGTGCAGGTAGTTCATGATAAGCACATGGAGACTCGTGTTGATGGGGTCGGTTTTATTCTGATGGAACAGCTTAGCCCTCCGTTATCTTGCAGTGATCCAAACAGTAACCACGAGGTATAAAAATATATCAACACTACTGCATAGTTGTTAATAGCCCTCATAGTGAGGGCTATAGCGAATAGTGTAGTGAAGCACTTATTCATCGTTATCTGTTTTTGGTGCCTCCACAGTGAGCAAATAGCGGGATTTTAGGGTTTTTTTTGTGTTTTCTTTTCAGGTTTTATGTAAATAAATACTGATAGGATAAAATATACTATTTCCAAAATTTTCTTTTGGTGTATCGCCAAACATAAAATAGTGCCAACTATTTCATCGCTATTGTTACGTAGCGTATATGATGCTTGTTGCTATCGTCCGCTTTTCACTATTAACAACTATGCACTACTATAATATTTTAAGATACGTACTTTACTTTCACCCAAGTGAAAGTGATATTTAAAATGGCCCGTTTTGACCCGAAACTCATTTGCACCCAAACCTGTTTTGACTTTAACACTGTGACCTGAACCTGTTTTGACTGGACACCAACTTGGCCCAACCCGCCCTTTTTCCCGTTACAGTTCAGTAATCTCACTAAAAAGATTGATAACTAGCTAATTTATTCTTACATGTGTCCTTTTAGGATTTGGTACGGTGTTCACTAAAAAGACCAGCTGAAAAAGATGCTTCTGGAGCTAAAAGTAACAACCATGAAGGCAAAAGACAAAAGGAAACAGATGACAGATCAGACGATATGAAGACGGAAAGAAATGTGCACCTTGAGAACAATTTGTCGTCTGAAAATGTTGCTACTGCGAGTTGTAACTCAGAGACCGAGTCTAAAAAACCAGTTTCTGGTGGGCAGACAGATCAAATGGATTTGAAAAGTAACCCTTGTGCATTTTGCCAGTGTTCTAAGATTTCAGAAGTGAGTCATAAAATTAATCTTTCTTGTAATTATTAAATACCAAACACTTATGGAAGAAATATAATTTTATAAATATTGATTGGCGAAACTTATGTTGTTTGTTTTTTAAATATAGGGAAGTGGAGCGTTAATGGCGTATGCCCATGGGCAGGAAGTAAAGGGGAATGTGTCTAACTTCGCGAAGGTTACATATGTTCATGAAAAATGCGCTGAATGGTATGCTTTTGACTTTTAAATTGTAACTACCCATCATAGGGCTGCAAACGAACTGAATAAACATGAACAAGACCTTGTTCGTGTTTGTTTGTCAAGGAAAATATGTGTTCACACTTACCGAATGTAATATTTTGTTTTGTTTGTTTGTTAAGGAAATGAATGTGTTAGTTTGTTAAATTTAAGTAACAAATGCAAATGAACATTCATGAACATAGATGAAAGCAAACGAATACAAACAAGCGTTCATGAGCATAAATTATAATACACTAATACTTATTAAATATTTTATTTATTGGAATTTTAAAGTATTCAAATAAAATATAAAAACTAAAACACTAATGGACTATCGAACAAAACACAAACAAACATAAATGAATGAACATAAGTTCTATTCGTGTTCATTCATTTCACTAAACGAATGAAATATCCTGTTTGTGTTCATTCATTTTTTAAATGAACGGGACACAAACAAACATCCTGCCGAATGTTCATGACCTGTTGACTCACTGAACGTTCAGTTTGTTTGCAGCCCTAACTGATCACAAAAAAAGTATTAATTAGATGAATATTTGTTGTGGGACTACTATTCATTACAATTTACCCGTGACATTTACAATTGCAGGGCTCCTCAGATTTACTTCCATAAAGGAACAGTCAGGAATTTAGAGTCGGAAGTTGCAAGGGCTAGCAAGCTAAAATGCACCAGTTGCGGTAAAAAGGGAGCGGTTCTTGGGTGCTATGTGAAATCATGCCAACGAACTTACCACGTGCCGTGTGCATACGACATCCCTGATTGCAGATGGGATTGTGTAAGTAAATATTTATGCACATGTGCTGATTTTGGTGTTATAAACTTGTAATCATGTTTTTAGTTTTCTAAATGGTTTGTTTTTCATAGATTGACTTCTTGTTGCTGTGTCCCAACCATGTTTCTCACAAATTTCCAAACGAAAAAAAGTCGAAAGCTAAGAAACAAGTCACCGATAAAACGTAAGTATTTATTTTCGAATAAGTAATTTCTGTTAATTAGTTAGTAACACTTTTTTCTGTTCTGACTGCAGAATATCTACAAATCTGAATCGTTGCACAACCTTGCAAGACAGCGGAAAGAATTTGGTGTTATGTGGTTCTGCTCTTTCTGCAGAACAAAAGGTTAATGCGCAAAACAACTTATTTTTAATCGAAATTATGTAAATTTACGCGTTCATGGTTTTTTTTAATCTTTGACTTTTAAAATGCAGTTTACTATGGTTGACTTTGCAAGAACTAACGGAGCGTTAGTGTCAAAGTACTGGAAAGATAATGTCACACATGTGATTGCCGCCACAGATGCAAATGGCGCATGCACAAGAACATTGAAAGTTCTCATGGCTATTTTGAACGGAAAATGGGTTGTTACAATGGAATGTACGGCTTTTAATCTCAGCTGTTGATCTTATGATGTTACAAGTCCTAATAAACAAGAATGTGACATTGGTATTTTATACATTTCAGGGTTAAAAGCGTGTATAGATGCTGGGCGTGTTGTGAACGAAGAACCATACGAAGTACGTTTAGATACACATGGTTGTTCTGGTGGGCCCACAGCAGGGAGGCTAAGAGCTCTAAACAATGTAAGACTGATAACTTTTTATTTTAAGCAGAATCACAACATGTTTGTGACCATGAACGTTATGTTTTTGCAGGCTCCGAAACTTTTCAACAACATGAAGTTTTATTTTGTTGGTGATTTCGTTCAAGCTTTCATGAGCGATCTCTTAAACTTGGTAAAGACTGCCGGAGGCACAATCAGTGAGACGAAGGATCAATTGTTATCGAGTGATCATGGAGGTGTGGAATTAGATCAAGCAACTTATGTTGTTTACAATGCTGACATGTCGATTTGTGCTGAGGTGGAGAATGAGGATTCCATCAAAGCTCAAAGATTGGCTGCGGCGGAAGGTGTAGCGCAAGAATGCGGGTCGCGGGTTGTTGGGCATACATGGATTTTGGAATCAATTGCTGCATGTAGCTTGCTGCCTCTTACATCAAGGGTGTAACAATGTTTTATTAGATTTTTAAGGTGCTTAAAACTTATCTTCTATGCCTGTTTTGGGGCTTTTTGTCTCTTGGTTTAGAACTAGAACAGTTCAGATGAATTTTTTTGTTGATTTTACTTATGGATAAATAATAGATGCTGAAAGTTTTGCTTCACAAGATACAAGAGTAATTGCTAATGTTATGTTTAAGTTTTTATTTGGTGTTATACTTCTTTCGGTGCACTCCTGTTTCAATTGTCAACCAACTATAGTGTAGAAGATAAGTCTTTATTAGTAAGAAAATAACATGAGTGTTAAAGGGGTGTTGTTAAACGTAACCTCTTATCTCACACATCTGGTGAGCCTTTCATATTAAAAAAGTAATATCCCTCTTATATAGGGTATGTTTAGTCATCCTTAAACTAAAGTTATCAATCATTATCAATAAATTTCAATACTTTTTTTAAACACTATTTTGAAAATTGGACCATTCCTCTATTGTCACACTGCTATTTCATTAGTCAAACTAAACTATAAAGCCAAATGACCTCATAAATAACTTTAGCTTATTTTTATATAGGAATATTGAATTTTAATAATCTAAATTATTCGGCGTTGGCCGCTAATAGTCCCGACTAGGGATGAGCATTTGGTACTGGGTACCGGTACCGAATTTCCCGTACCGATTTTTTTCGGTACCGTTACTCACTTTTTGGCATTTTTGGTATCGGTACGATACCGGTAAAATACCGAATTTTACCTTCAAATACCGGCACCGTACCGTACCGGATATTTCGGTAATGGTACCGGTACTCAGTTTTGACAAATTTCGGTACCGGTATTTTCGGTACTGGTACCACGCTCATCCCTAGTCCAACTTAAAAAATAACCACTGGTAATCTCTCAACTATTAACATATTGGCCTAAAATGGACCCTGATTAACAGAACCCTAACGTCGTTAGTCTCCGGTCGTCGGAAAAACGTTTTTGGCCAGAAAAAGGTTCCTAAAGGTCCGATCTAAGGTTACAAAGAGGTTTGGGACGAAAAAGTTGAGATTTCCGGGAAAAGAAAAGTTTTCCGGCGAAAATTGAGTTTTCCGACGACCTCAATAATTGAGGCTTTTTCTAGAAAAAAGTTTCTAAAGGTCCGTAATCAGGTTACACAGAGGTTTGGGATGAAAATATTGAGTTTTCCGGCGACCATAGACTAACGGCGTTAGAGTTCTATTAGTCAGGGTCCATTAGAGATCAATATGTTAATAGTTGGGACTGCCGGTGGTTATTTTTAAAGTTGGAACTGTTTACGGCTAATGACAAATAATTGGGATTATTAAAATCAAATATTTCTTTTATATATTAACATAAAACTTGAATGCTTTATTATTGCTATATTTAAAAATTAAGAAAATCATATAAAACCTTGAAAAAACAAAAAATAAAGAAAATTTTCAGGCAGTACTTAATATAGTTACCAAAAAATACAACACAACTAACTTCCTATTTACATTTTTAGTAAAAAAAAGTTCGTAAAAGACTTGTTTTTTACTCAACTGGTTTAAGAGAATCAGGTTGAATCCACTTGAAACAAAATCGCTGGTTCAATCTATGCCAACCAAACTGTCAAGAGGTCCGATGTCCAACTGATCAGTTCGGTTTTAACAGCATTGGTTCAAAGTACCGAGCTATTACTTTTATCTTTAAATATGCAGAAAGAGTGATCTTAAGAAATATTTTTTTAAACTACTCAGCAGCAATGACACATAAAACATGTTTAGCATACATCTCAATCATTTAGAGCCAGGTGTTCAAGATCATATTCAAATTCAAACACAAATGTCTACAAGACTGGAAACCATAGATGCAACAGAAACACTTCACATGAAACTGGGATGAATAGGTCCCTTTGAGAGCCCAACACGAACCTCCATTCCATGATGCATGTCCGGGGCGCGCATTGTTTCAGTGTCATGAACACCTACAAAACGCATCAACACAAAAATTAAGTCAGCAAAGGCTGACACATACTCCAAGATTGAACACTTGTCATGATCAAACTTCTTGTTGAACGTTTACTACTCAAATATGTGTTTAACGATTGTGAGCGTGTTATGTTGTTACCTTGGAGGTAATCTTCAACGCCAAAATCTTCTAAAGCTCCGGTTAATGACTCTAGTCCAAGCATGGAGGATGGTATAAGCCCAGGAGGCCGTTGAAATCTGGTAGATCAAAACATATAAGAATTTATACAACTCCCATTGGGGATTCGTCTAAGGTGTTATTAACAACCCATGTGGATTCATCGTCCTCAATGAGGTTTGCCCCACCAACCCGAGCGACACATGATCGGCCCTAATACCATTTATAACATCCGACCCTCAAACCAAGCAATATTGTTCCTTTCGCCCTCGATAAGCTCATGGATTTGTTTTTGGTCAATGCGCACAAATCACATTGGTGGTATTTGAGATCTCACGTACACGATCGGTCCCGGTGTGAGATTTTCCTAAGGTATTACGCTCAATCTAGGGGTCGGGGGGTCCATACCTCTTCTAACATCCTCCTATTAACATGTATACTGTCTAAAGTTCAAATTGTTGAATCCAATAAACATTACAAGTTACACCATCACTAACAAGTGTCAGTGAAAGCTAGACCTCATGACAAGCCAAATCAACCATCCATCTTTCTCCCAGAAGACTAGTTTAAAATCTCCATCTACAAAAGTCTCAAAAAAAAAAAAAAAAAAAGACTCCCACTAACTTGCAAATCACCGCGTTTCCTTTAAAAACATAACTTTAAAGAAATAATCCATAATCCAGACACAAGAAACAACCTTTCTGTGTAATTGATCAGCTGTTAATAATAGGATAGCTAGACTCATAGCCCTCATCTGAGCTTGGTTTTAAAAAGCGAGAAGCACACAAAAGCGACAAGTCTAACACCGAGGCACAAAGCGCCAAGCGCACCGCTTTTCGTACCGGAGGCGCAAATAGTTATATAGTTTTTTATATATTTCCTATAGGTATCTAGCATCATTTACGCAATATTTAGAGACAGGTAAGCTTTATCTATGTTTTAATGTGGAAACTACATACATGTCCAACCTAAAAAGCATTTTGTAAGATATGAAAAATACACGAGGCGCACCCCTCGGCCCTCATGGTCATTTTTTGGCAAGAAATCACGACTCGGGTGCGCATTTGAAAAAAAACACACCTTAATTTACCAAAAGCGCAAGGGCTTGAGCCTAGGCGCGGTTTTTTAAACCAAGCATCTGAGTAAAACAAACTACAAACTGATTTTACTTGATTAATTTAAGCCTCAAAATAATCACATAATCAAAACCCTAGTTTTCTTAAATTTTAATAAAAATTAAGAAAAAATGCATCATCATACATCAAGAGCATAATAAATTAGCATAAATCACTATAAAAAAAAATAAAAAAAAAAAAATCATAAGCAAGCAAATGAATACCTAGAAAGAATTTTACGGTCAAACTCCTGCTTAAGAGGAAAAGCGGATCCGTATGTATTTGCAAGAATTTTCCTCTTCAACTGTTCTTCTCTCACGAATGCCTGAACAAATACAATTGATTAACGACAACAATTCTTCTTCTTCTTCTTCCAATAATAGCATAATATATTATATGCAATCAAGGAAATGTGTACCGATTGAAAGGCGGATTCGAGAGGATGAGATCCGACGATGTCGCTCTTGACGCCTTGAAGCCCGAAACGAAGTGCATCGTTGTTCTTCACACCTCCGATCTCGTGCTCGATTCTCTTTGATGCTTCCATTGCTGTTTCTTTTCAAACACGACTGTAATACAATACCCAAACAAAACTTTGCAAACAAGACACCGGTCGAGAGAGTGTTGATAATCTGATGTTGAGTTAGTATTTCTCGTTTGAGTCATTTTGCAAGTTTATTTCAAAAGTTTTATTTTTCGTCTCTGGGTTTAAAAAGGTTTTATCGTTGCCATTTTAGTCCACTAGCTTAAATTTATCCATTATTTCTGTTAACAAGAAGGGCGATTCGGTCATTTTATATGTAATTCTGTTAACTAGAAGAGCAATTCGGTCATATAAAATGATCGAATCGCCCTTCTCGTTAACAGAAATAATGGATGAAGTTAACCTAGTGGACTAAAATGACAACGGTGAAAACTTTTTGGACCCACAGATGAAAAATGAAATCTTTGTACTAAGCTGGCAAATGACCCAAACTAGAGGGACTAAAATGCCATTTAACTCTTTGATGTTTGATAATACATATATTGGGCCTTCAATATAAAGCCTACAGAAGTTATAGATATTTGTTCATAGGCCTGATAACATATGAGTCAATAAAGAGAGTCTGGTTCGTGAATTTTGAATTTTCGATGACGTGTTTGTTTGTTTGTTTGTTTTTTTTTTTTTTTTTTATGTTTGTTTGTGTTTGATATTTGATTAAGGTTTTTAATTTTTATATATTTTAAATACTTTAAAATTTCTACTAATAATAAATTTATGAATGTTAATGTATTTGTGTTTATTTATGTTCATGTTCATGATCATTTATTTGTGTTCGTTATCTTAATCTGACGAACGAATACGAATAAGTTCATTTCCTTAATGAACGAATACAAACAAAAAATCACGTTCGGTAAATGTTTATGAACAATTCGGGAACTCATTTATTTCCTTCATGAACGAACACGAACAAGGTCTTGTTCGTGTTTGTTTGCAGCCCTAAGTCCGTCCAATACACAAGAAGAAAATGAAGATAAAATACAAACCGAAAACTGAAGTAAACACAACTTCCTTCCTAACCAATAAAAGTAAGTTAGTTGGGATTTCACTCGCAAATTCCTAATTCCATGTGGCATGAGGGCTGGGCAGGGAAAGAAACGTGGGTTATACTGAAGTGGAAAGAAATCTGGCATCTGGTCAGCCAAAAATATATTTTATGTATAGCCTTTGTCATATACTCTCATGATATAAAAAAAAAAGTTTGTATTCTATATTTATATGCTATAGATATTGTAAATTACTATCGACCAAAGTTGCAAATGTTGTATGTGAGATTAAATATATTATTAATGTAATATTTAATCTTGTAGCCTTTATAATCATTTATATTATATTAGATCAAAATATATTAATAACCTATTAATAATTAGTTGGTAATTGTTGATGGACCATATTACTCTTATTAACTAATTAGGTTTCCTCTTGGGTGTATAAATAAGGAGCTTATTAGAGAGTTAAAGGGTTATACAATTATACAATACACACAACCCTCATAACATCTATTTTCGGCTCTCTCTCCCAACCGATTCTTCCCTAGTATCGGTTTCATCACCATCATAACATTACACCCTAAGGAGGAACCAGATCATCCTGACAAGTATGTCGAACTCAATGGCTGCATCTCTGACTAGATTCTCTGCTGGCCTGTCTGCTGTAACAGGTATGTGATTCATGTTTTCCATTATGTTTAAACAGAACTGATCAACAATACATTCAAACCAGTTAGTTCGGGATCCGATCCAAAGCTAATAGTGAGACCGGTCGGTCCTAATAAGATCATATATTTGAAATCGGTTTTTTGAGCATGTATTCAAACAGAACCAATTATCAACCAGTTTGGGCCGGCCGATCTGGCTTTGACTTTATGTGGCTAGATGTTTTAAAATTGATACGATTTGGCCCAAAATCCAGCATTAACTTATCATGGATATGAAAGTAGCTTCAAATAAATACTGTCACTGTCACAACTATCCATGAGCAAAACTAGAGGGTTCCAGGTTTCAACTAACAAACACTGTTCCATTGTCAACCGATAAACTTTTTCTTATTAACAGGGTTATGCAATGTTAATGATTTCCTCTACTTTGACCCCCAAACCCTGTTAAATGTCCTTTATGTTATCGACTTTTTGTAACTTTATTTCAACCACCACAAATCAGCAAAACCATAATACTTCAATAGTTTTACACAATGACCTTTTACGATTAATCTCTCTAGGTATTTGAGATGTCACCCTTTACAAACATGGGCGTCAAATCCATCACAACGCATAACCACACAAGCGGACAAAACTCCCTTGAATCATGTTTTCTGGACGCACTGTTGTAAATGAGTTAAATAACCACACAAGCGGACACAACACCCTTGAATCATGTTTTCTAGACGGACCGTTGTAAATGAGTTAAAGCACTCTATCAAGAGTAAAGTTGTGATAAAGATATTACTTTTTTGAGAGCTGTAGAGAAAAACCTACCATATATAACTAACTATCTAATACTTATATTTCCTCCTTTACTTGGATTTAATTTCATAATAATTTTTTACTAAAGCAATTTAGTCATACATTTCCTAAAATGTTTTTTTTACAAATAAACATTTTTTTTGTAACAAGCAAAATGAAAAATGGTCAATATTTCCTCTATGACATTTGTACTAGTATCTTCTACAAAAGTCCTTATCCTATAAACTGAAAAAAAATAATAGTTCAATAGATCAGTCCAATTTTAGTTTTCATAAGCTAATTTGTATGATCATGTAAGCAAACTCAACAACACAACTTTTGTGGTTTCATATAACCCTTTAAAAATATTTCTGAACAAGTATAAATCATACCTCATCCATTAAGGTGGTCCACAGTAAATTCCTACTGTTCTTATTAAAAAATTTCCCGGGCAACAATTAGGTTTTAAATCTTTGAAAGAATCTCAAATCAAGTTATTAAAGGGGTTTATTTTGGACCACAAAATAACTTCATTTCGGGTCTGCAAAGAACGCGTTAATGGATGGCATAATCTCGGGAGACTTGTTGCGCACAAACTTCCTTACCGCATGCTCTGCATATCTTTCACCCTCCACAAAGTTCTCCAACACACCAGCGCTTCTTTTTTCCTTGGTCACTCTGCGTTTTATGCCAAAATTAAAAAAAAAGCTTCAAGTACCGACGATTAAAGCACTGTTATATAAATAAGAACCAAAACTGCTGAAAGTTGAAGCAAAAGCAAATGGAGAATGGACTAGACAATGATCTAAATGATATGAGAAAGTATTGAACAATGATAGAGCAGCACGCGCGCGCATACATCGTCAAAAATACAAGTGAACTCTGTTTCAATTTTGAAAATTGTAAGGCAATGTTCAGTTACTAAAAGGCCTTTAGCTTGACATTTGAGAAAAATGGTAGGCTGATTGAAAATGCTTTAAAAGCAATATTACAGTTTGTAAGCCAATAAGGGGAGGTTTGTTTAGCTCTTAATGAGGCTCTTAATGGTTCAGACCTCTTACTGGTTCAGCATTTAATGGTTCAGACTGTTTGTTTTGCAAGCAGATGTCTGAATGATTAAGTATTATACTGAGTCTGGATGATTAAGACATCTAATCTAAATTGGTCAGACATTTGCCTTTGAACGGTTAAGCATTATACTGGCTCTTACTGGTTCAACACTTAACCATTCAGAAGTTACCAAACAGCCCCTAAGGCATGTAAGTTGTGAGCCTTAAGTATCCAAATCAGGTCAGATGATCTTGGACTGGATTATATACTTGAAAGCAAAAACTAGTTCACCTAGAAATTCATCAATTTAGGGATTGATTGGATGGTGCACTAAATAAATCCATTACTGCAAACTGAAGATAGCCGATGTCTTTACAAAACCTCTGTCTTCTCAACTATTTCTCCTTTTGAAGTCCAAGCTAAGAGTCAATACCCGGCCTTAGCTTGAGGGTGTTAATATTATATATTATTACAATTAGAGAGATCTATTTATATACGTTGTCTGTGAGTAGAGATCGATACATACCTAACTTCAGGATTACCGCTGATGTTCCGAACCATGGGCGAAGCTTTTAAGGGGCGGGAGGGGGCGGCCGACCCCCCGAACTTTTCGCTTAGTAGTGGAGAGTATGTAGTTTTCGTATAGAAATTTTTGGGTATATACGTTTTCGGCCCCCCGGTTGTATAGAAAGTTTTAGGTCCGGTGACTCCCGCCCCCTCGGTCGGAAAACTCAAGCTTCGCCACTGTTCCGAACCAACTGCATTCCACAGATCCCAACAGCAACACCAACAGCAGCAAACAAAGGATAAACCTGTAAAATTCTCAGACCTATCAGACCAGAGTTCCAAAACATCGCTCACAGTAGCTTCCTTTATCCTTAGATCGTTTAACTTCAAGAACTATAACAACCAACCATATCATATGTTTGGTATCATTTTATAGTTTTATCATTTTTTATATGTATTTTTGTGATTACATTGTAACAGATCAGACACGACATGATAAGACACATGACCTGAGATGATATACATGAACACGACACGATAACTTATCAATTTAGGGCTGTAAACGAACCGAATGAACACGAACAAGACCTTGTTCGTGTTCGTTTGTTAAGAAATATGTGTTTGTGAATTTAAAACAAAAAAATCCATAAAAGTCTTAACATAACTTCCATTACAAATGGAAACAGGTCACTAACAGACACGAATTCTACAGTGTCCTAAACGTGTCGACCCATTTAAAACACGAAACCTGTTAAGAACATGTCGGGTTAACAGGTCTTTGTCTGGAATTTCTGGGCATATGTAATCACAAAATTACCCATAAAAAGTGAAAAAAACTACACTAAATAATATTAATTATTTAAAATAAATAAGTAAATAAATAAAAGAGAAGAACTAGGAACCAACCTCAGGCCTCAACCAACGGTTAAAGGTTGAAGACGCCATTATTGTTGAGACGGAGCACAAAAAGGTTGCAAGCTGCGATTGACGAACGTGAGGGAGGCTCTCTCTGAATCGCTTTATATAAGGACGGATGCCCCCCCTGATGTTTGGGGTTTTTTACAAATTGGTCCCTTCAAATTAGCAGTCAAAAGTCTAACCTCGAAGGAAGTGCCACCGCCCACAACTTGGATGCATGTTGTTTGCAGGATAATCTAAACATTGAAGTTGGTGTTACAACCGTAAAAAAAAAAAAAAAACTGAATTCTAAACATTTTGATAAAAATAATTGAATTATTACGTGTATTAGATCATAGGGTGTGGGTTCGGGGAAGCCTACATGGCATCTCATGTGACACCTTCCCCCAAGGGAAACACCACCCCCACAAATACATTTCAAGGACAATCAGGGATGGATCCTCGTTCTTTCAAGGCTCACTTTTTGAAACTTGAGGATGTTGATTCGTTGGAGGGAAAGGGGTACACCACCCCTTTGATGGGGAAGATGATCAGATGAAGGTAAGGTGATGATATGGATGTTGGGGGAGGGTTACATCACACCCCATGGTCTTACCGCTGGGTCATTGATAATATTTAAAACTTTATATAAAAAACGAAACTTTAACATAAACCCAAGCGTTAAAGCTTTGTATAATAAAAACAAAACCGTTAAAAAAGTCACTTCAAAATGTTGATAAAAATAAAAACACGCATAAACCGGAAATTCACAAAAATAGCAAAAAAAAAAAAAAATCATTTGAGAATTATTTGGTGAATTGAAACATTTGAGAGATTATTACAATTCACAACTCGAACTTTATTTTAAAATACAACTCAAAATCAATTTTACAACTTTGGCATAGAAATTGAAAAACCAACAAAAGAACAAAAACTTTATTTGAAAGTTTGCCCGTTAAACGTATATTATATTATATAGCCAATGAGGTGTGGTGGAGTAGTTAGGGAGAGACTTGGTGTTCTAAGGGACTCAAGTTCGATTCCTACCCTCCATGTTATTTTCTGCGGCACCTGGTGATGATGGGAGACAAGGCGAATAGGTGGAGATCGCTAGTTCAATCCTTGAACTGAGCGGGTTCCTAACCGACAGTGATTATATCTTTTTACACATGTAACGACTCTTTCTTTAACCAAGTTTAGTCCATGCATTTGAATTGCTTGAAATCAACTCCACCAATCGACTTTAATGTTTCCACATCAACTTGAATTAAACAGTTATCTATAATTCTATATACTCCCTTTAGAGTTGACGCCAGGTAATTGGGACATGAACCTTCTCTTTATGCTCTCCCAATATGCATTGAAATGTGTTAAAAGACCCATAGATTACAACCAGATACAACACAACATCGATTTCTAGTCTTGCAGTTACTGGCTCAACGGAGTCCGAAACTATGTTTTTTTTCCTTAAATAGATTCACATATGAAAATATGTTTCACAAGGCAATAAAAAATGAGAGATGATAAATAAACTCATTCTGTGGCCAAATAAAATGTCAGATTACATAATTGTATTCAACAGCTGTACAACACCCAGCATACCCCTTTCATGGAGCAAGAGCTTTCCTATTTCTTCATTCCCACCTTTATCCGGCATTACAACTTTATCGGCTGACCGCAAAAAAAGCTACAACTCTATTGGGGACATGAACGTTACAGAAAAAAAAAAAAAAAAAACAAATACAGACAAACGAGTACTTTGTGTTGGGGTATGTCATCAACAGAAGCAATTAGACGAGCGAAGCCTCAATTGTAACATGAATTCTCCAAACGCATATTTACACAATTGATGGCTTGTATCTCATTGTTTGTATGAACTTCAAATGGCAATTGTTCCTAAAGTAGCACTTTTTTCTGAGCTAATATATGCCGGCAAGATCCTACGACATAACAAAAAAGATATAATTTCTATTTTGGTTCAAAAGATCCCACTGCATCATTGAAGGCGGTGTTAGAAAGCGATTGTGTGTGTCTCTCTCTCTATATATATCACACGCTTAATGATTCCAAGATGAGTGATTCCTTCATATAGTAACTAGTAAGTAGTGTGTTTAAATGGGACATTTTTAGTACGGGTCAAAACAGGTCAGGTCCAGTTGGGTCAGGCAGCGGTTTTAATTTGGTGCATACACCCAAACACTTTTTTTCCATGTTTTAAAGACTAATAATCTAAATCACCGAATAAAAAAAAATTAAAGGTTGTATGCATTGAAAATAAACTTAGGATGACATTTAACCCCTTATACTTAAAATTTGACTTGACTCATTTGCCAACGCAACCCAAAAGCCCACTCAAAAGCACACGGGATGAAATTGAAAGGGATTATTGACATTGGTCCAAAATTTGGAGGTTGCAATTTTCACGAGACAGATTGTGTATATTTTAACAGAGTATTAAAGTAATTCAATATATAAATGAAGAACAAAAGATGTTGTACCTTAAATGGCATTGAGAGCTACTGTGTAGAGACTTCTAGGAATTTGTGAAACCGCTGTATTTTTCTCTGGGCATTGCTATACGATGATGATGATGATCTGCATCCGGTGATTTTTCGTCTTTTTCTTTTCCCACGAATAAAGAAATCTACTGTATCGAGTACATAGGAGATCTGCCAGCACTCAACTGATTAAAATTCAGAAAGCAAATAAAAACTCATCAATGGATACAACATGCTACCAGGACGGTTTCTGTTGCAGACAATTATATAATCAAAATAATTAACGAAACAATCATTTCGTACATAACATGCAAATTGTTACCGCCAAAATAGTATCAAATGATTAGATTCAATTCGTAAGGCAAACAGAGCTAATCCTTATTTGCCAGAGCCTATCGGTTCATGACTTAAAAGTAGTCATATGTCTTTTGGTTGGAAACTTTGCATTAAACTCAGTAATGGGACAATGTTGTGTTATCGTGGGATACGATAACCATTTTAATGATTAGGCGTAAGTAGTGGGCCTCGGCCCATTTAATCATAGCAAAAACCATCTCTTCAAGGGGAGATTCTAAACCACTGGATTTAAATGGATCTCTATAAACGATAACACAATAGCAGAATCATGGGTAAGATCCAGGATTAAATCACAAAAATTTATTCTATTAAAAAGAAAACGACACTGATTCGTGGTTGTATTTTGTGATCTTTAGCATATACACGGGATTTCTTTCCCACTTTTATCATCATGTTATGAATTTAGGTCCATAGTTCATTAATACAGAACATATTTAGGTGAAGGCATAGTTATTAATAGCGCTCATAGAGAGTGCTATAGCGAATAGCATAGCGTAGCACTCATGTGTCGCTATTTGAATTTGGCGCCTCCATAGCAGGCAAATAGCGGGATTTTGGGTTTTTTTGTTTTTTTCTTCTGCTTTAATATAGATAGCGGGATTTTATAGGTATAAAATAGCAGGAATTTAGGTTTTTTGTTAAGAATACATATAAAACAGCTTATTTGGATATAATATACATATAAAATATTTCTAAAATTTTCTCCTAGTGTGTCGCTAAACATAAAAAATATAAAATATCGCTACGTAGCGTACAGTTAGCTTGTCGCTTTCGTCCGCTATTCGCTCTTAATAACTACGTGAAGGATACTCAACACCTCAAGCCCAAAATCATAGGCTAGCCCAATAACCGTCAAAAAAACTTAAACCATAGTGAATTTAATTAGTAGCCCACAGCTTAAAGATTATAAGCATCTATCATGCAAGACCAGTTTTGATCCGTAGCTTCTACAAGAGATTTCTTACCATTTTTTTCATCATGTTGTAAATTTAGGCCCAAAGAAAATTGATACCAAACGTATATAAGTGAAGGATACTGAACACCTCAAGCCCAAAATAAAAGGCTAGCCACTAACCCTCATATAAACGTAAGCCATGGTGGATTTCATTAGCAGCTTACAACTTAAGGCTTATTATAAGCATCTAATCGTCTATCATGTGAGACCGATTCTATTCATGTTTTTCCATCCATAAGTTATCATATTTTATGAAACAAATATAAAACATGAACCCAACATTTTTAATTGCAAAACAGTAAACCTAAGAATTCATTATCATCACACCTAATATATGCAGTTAATGCGGTAAAAAATCGGATATCTATCAAGGACTAATATTTGAGATATAGGTTATCACGGTGGGATATTGGTAATTTTAATAGCATGCAAAATTTATATATATATATAGCAATTTATCACTAACAATTCAGTATACTCTCCTACCATTAACAAATTAACCTTTTGCCACTTGCAAAACACTAACAATTGTAACAAGTAGGAACTAATTAAGACTTAAAACACTAACAATTAACAGCTAAGACTTAAAACACAAATAGCAACAATAAGAAGAAAGACGAATGGTAGAACTAAGAAGAAAGGTACTGATATCGGGAAAATCGGTGATATATCGGTCCAATATCGGTATCGATATTCTCACCGATATTTTACATGGGTACCGGTAACCGATATATCACCAATATTAACTGCATAGATATTATCACACCTAATACATGCACGCTTTCCCAAGTTTCTCGCCGGGTCCATAAGGGTTTCACCCATGTTTGTTAAAATCTCAATCTTGTTCTTAATATCTAACAATTTTATGGTTTTGCCTATGTAACATCCGGCCTCTCATACCACCAATATCGTCCGCTTTGCCCCTGATAGGTTGCCCATCCAATAGCTCACAGATTTGTTTTTCGTTGCTCGGTGGAGACCTCCCAAGAAGTCACCCATCCCGGTATTACTCCCACCTAAGCACGCTTAACGATGAAGTTTCATCTGCTCCACAACCAATGTGCCCAAAACGCGTTGGTGATACTTGAGGCGGGGCATGTCTTATGAAACAAGGATCTTTCCTGGCCATGACCAATGTAGGATTTGACTAAGGTATTATAATCACCCTTGCCCCACCATCCCAATCTGGGATGTGGGATTTGCCTAAGGTGTTCAGTTCTCATGAACACCCCCGGAACTCATCATTCTCGATATGGTTTGTCCCACCATCTCGACTGACACAATAGTGGCTCTTTCTCTCTCTCTAAAACCATTTGTAACATTCAGCCCCTCATACCACTAATATTGTTTGCTTTGCCCCTAATGGGTTGCCCATCTAGGAGATCACAGATTTGTTTTTGGTTGCCCGTTGGAAACTTCCCAGGAGGTCACCCATCCTGGTAATACTCCCACCTAAGCACACTTAACTGTGGAGTTTTCATCTTTGCTCCACAGTCAGTGGACCCAAAAACTCGTTAGTGATATTTGGGGTGTGGCATGTCTTATGAACCAAGAATCTCTCCTGGCTACAACTAATGTAGGATTTGCCTAAGATGTTACAATCAAACGAAAACGTATAGGTCTTGCCTAAGATCTCCGCAAGCATACAATCTTGGCCGTAAGATCTAATCTTGCCTTAATGTTTGAACATTTCGTGAATTTGACATGTATATCTAATACGGTCTGTGATATGGATTACCATATAAATGAATAACAGTTAAAACACGACATCTAAGTAGGATCTTAAGATCTTGATTCCAACTTGTTATCCTAAACTCCCAATCTTACAAAAAACAAAAAAAAACAATCTCGCGTAAGATCTAGATCTTGACAAAATTGGTTTCACCTCTTATTTTAACGTTAGTTCTGATTTAGCATCTTATAGACTCGTAATAATTTTGTTAAAACGTCCCAACTAGATGGAGATAACAATTTTTGTGGGGAGTGGTTTTATATAACAATTAGTTGGAAAGAACGTAAGCAAATTTACGACTTTATTTAGTTAGAAATAAATGCAACTAGTGGTGTTTCATGACGGTTCCATTCATGAACAGAAAACTAACAGTCCCACTATTTGGTCCTATATGGAGTGGCATTTATAGTCGGATAGATGTTGAGACGTCGCTATTAAGATTATCTATCGGTCCAATAGGTCCCCTTTGCTCTTAACAATTAGTGTCTGCGGAGATGGGAGTACATCCGCAAGCTCAAATTAGCCACACGTTGCTTTCAGGATGTCCTTGTTGTCTCTTCTGTGTCAACCATGGTTTAGGAGGATATGAATCCGCAGCGTGTGATTGGCCAAATGTCTCATGTACCTCATGTCTCCTCTGTGATAACCGCTAGTGGAGATCACCTGCATTGGCGGAGCTTGACCAAAAGTTCCGCACATGTACCTCATGTCTCCTCTGCGATAACCGCTAGTGGAGATCACCTGCATTGACAGAGCTTGACCAAAAGTTCCGCAGGGGCGGAAAGTCATGGGATTTTTAGGCAAAATAATTGGTGGGGGCGGACCTATAGATATTACACTTCTAACCGAAAACATTGGTGGGGCGGGTGCACCCTCGTCCCTTCAAAGTTGCGCCCCTGATCACCTGGTACAGCGATCTGCGGATTGTGATTGGCTACACATCACTTACCACTTGTATTGTTTGTCTCCTTCGTGTTGGCATATCACCACGTGGCGGGTGGCGCCCGCAGATGACTTGTCAAGGTCAGTTGGTTGTTTCTTGGGTTGGATATGGGTTTCACCTGGACATACCATATCTCTTCAACAACCAATGAAGGTATGTGTACAATCAAATAAATTATAGGTACATGTACAACTATTTTGGCCTCAAACCCAAAAGCAACTCACGCACATGCACATTTCTTTTTATGTAATCCAATGTAAACTAGTACACTCAAACTCACTGCACAAAGAAGCTCCCTCTCATCCTTTCTTAAATTTTTCTAACAGCTCCAAAGCGAAAACGAAAGAATCAAGGTAGAGATCTGTGATCGATATTTGCCTATTTGGTAAGTAAAAGAGTAAAAGCATGAGGACAAAAACAAAGAGATCTGAATAACAAACATAAAACTGAGCATTATATGTGAAGTGCCGCCTCATGCAAAAGAATGGCGCCGCAAGCCGCTTCACGGGATAGCCTCGCTTCACAAACTCTTGAAGCCATTTCCAAATCACCTCTAATGCTCATGCTTGAGGGTCGCCTTTTTAAACCAAGATTATCCTCCAATTTAGTATGTCACCAGTAGACCTAATTAGTTGCTAGTTTTCAACGCTTGAGATAGTCATTAGGCATGCGCTAACAAGGAGTAACACTAGTACACTACACTAATTGATGAATCAACACAAAAGACATCGCAACCAATGTGTTGTGGACTTGTGGCATAGTGCAACATTAATATGGCTAGACCCACATAGCCTTTAGAAGAAGAAACAATTTTATAAGCCCATATAGACTAATCGGTTGTGAAATTGACCAGGTTATGTCTTTAATAGGAAATTCAAGCATTCATCTAATTTTTGTGAAGATTTTTACCATTTTATGTACTAAATCCTCTATAGCTCTACTTAACTTCAGATACATAAAGGATCTCCAAAAGTACTAGTATAATCTTACTAGGCAAGAAGAAACAGTTACACAATTAAAAGACAATATGGTTTTTATAAAGCCAAAGAGAATTTGTTCCAAAGATTCTTAAAATAACAAACAAGATTCAAAAACAATGCGTTAAGAAAAGTAGTTAGGAAATATCAAGTTTGCCACTAAATAACAATGACTCTGTTACGTCATTTAATAGTTTTGTGTCCAGAATAAGGATCATTTATTTCAGGAGTGTGTGGTGAGACAATCTTGATTCTGCAACAAATAGATAGAAGCAAGTTTTAAGGACCAAGGATGCACAAAAGAAAGAATGGCGTACTCTGGAACAACGAATAAAGCAGCAGATGCCTTTTGCAATTTTAATAGATGCAAGAAAAAAGCATAATACTTATGGAATTAGCATAAAAAGAAAGTAATGCCAATGATAACACGTACCTTTGATGAGCAGCAAGACATCTTATACTCCAAACCATTGACCACATTAACACCTTCCATCGCAGAAGATTCATCCATGTCTGAGAATTGGCGTTTACTTCTGCATATAGTTAGAATTATGTTATCATTATAAAATAAACTGGCGTTTGCATCCTGTCAAACTCAAGAATGCTCATATAGAAGAGTTAAATCGTATTCCATGATAATAGGTCAGTTTTTTTAATTTAGAGTAAAATGCCATTTTCGTCCCTGAGGTTTGCCAGTTTTGCGACTTTCGTCCAAAGGTTTGTTTTTCCACATCTAGATCCAAAAGGTTTGAAATCTTGCTATTTTCATTTGGCTTGTTAACTCCATCGATATTTCTCCGTTAAATCAGAGGTATTTCCGTCTTTTTTGTTAACTTAAAGGGTTTGAATACTTGTACATTATGCTAAATGCTTGTACATAAAGTGAAAAAGACTGAATTGTCCCTTAAGTTAACAAATAAAGACAAAAATACCCCTGACTTAACGGAGGAAAATGGATGGAGTCAACGAGCCCGGATGAAAAAGGTAAGATTTCAAACCTTTTGGATCTAGATGCGGAAAAACAAACCTTTGGACAAAAGTCACAAAACTGGCCAAACCTCGGGGATGAAAATGGCATTTTACTCTTTAAGTTATTGAGCCAGAGGGAGTGTTTCCACCTCTGCAACATAATGCCAGATTCCTTTTTTCCAGACACAACAGAAAGAAAATCATTATGAAGATAAGCAGCAAATTTGGGGTCCACAGAAACCGCAACTGCTTCAGCCTTTTCATTCAAATCATCCATCAGCTGGATAGTTAAACAACTCGGTCCCGAAGACTACAAAACATAGAGAACAAATAAACCAAAAACACTTACTAGCGAAATAAAAAGAAAAAAAATACAGAGGAACACAAAAAAAGCTTACACACTGAAATCTGAATATGTTTTCCTCATGAAGAAGATGATGTGCATTCTCGTAGTATACAGAATCAACAAACTTATCAGGCGTTCGCAAGCTTTCATATTCGTATAGGTGAAGTAATTTGTTGTCCACCTCGTCTTCTGCAACAATTTGAAGCTGCATCCATAAAGGAGTAGTCAGAACCTTTCCAACAGACATTAATGAACATGAGAAATTTCATATACACCCCACATAACTTACAATATATATGTATAGATATAGTGGGGAACCGGGGAACAGTGCATTTAACATGTTAAATATATCATAAAAATTCGATTTAACTATGTTAAAAAATATTTTTATCAAAAAAAAATTGAACTTTTGCATATAAATACATGTAGTCATGTAGAAGCCTTTTCAATAAAAAAAATCCAAAAAAATCATAAAAAATTGTTAAAAACAGTTAAAAAGGTAAAATAAACTTTAACAAAAATGATCTTTTTTATTGGAATAGCTTCTACACATCTTTATATGCAAGAGGTCCGAAATTTAAAAAAAATAACTTTTAGCATTTTAAATTGATTTATTATGACATCATTAACATGTTAAATGCAATGCACTGTTCCTCGGTTCCCCACTTTTTAGTGTTCCCCATTAAACCTCACACTATATGTATATATATACACACACAAATTATTAATGCACAAGATACAATGCTCTTAAAGCATAATTTGGGTATATATGTTACGTTTTAAGTTTTGAGGATATATTGCCCATTATGAATAAGCATAATATCAATAGATGATACCTGCTTCACGAGTTTATAAATCAGTTTGTCCAAAGTAAATAACACATAAGATTGATTTCCAAGAATGTCACGACAATCATCTTCAAATTTTGCATTATCAGTAGATCCATCAAGCAGATTATATAAAGCACTCATAAATCTGCAAAGTACGATCATATGAGCAAAAGATATTTGTTGTAAGATTCTGAATAATGGATAAAAACGGGAAATTGAAGTACTTAGAATACAAATCAGGTGGGGAAGTGTCCTTAGCAGCTCTCCACTTTGTTTCAGCAGAAACCGAACTAAGTTTAGCCGACAATAGTCTATCATATAATACCTGGCAACATAACCGAGTAAACTGTAGGGGTGAGCAGAAAACCAAAATAACCGAAAAAACCGAGGGTTCGGTTTTCAGATTTTTAATAACCAAAAATTTCGGTTCGGTTTTCGGATAACCATATTCAATAACCGAACCGATAACTGATAAGTTACAATAGTTGGCCCAGTCCATATATTTTTATGTTTAAGTTGTTTAAGTGTTTAACCCATGCTAGTAGGAATTATTAATTTTATTCTTGAATGTTAAGCATTTATAATAAAAAACTTTAATATGGTTATTTATAATTGAAAATGATTTATCTATTGCCTACAAGAAATAACAAAATTTAATATAAAAATAAAATGATCTTCAAAGTATTATAAAAGAAAATGTCTTAATAAAAACTTTAGAGAAACATAAAAATAGATTAGAAGGTTAGGTTTATGTGAACAATATTAATTAGAAAGGTTAAATATTTGTATAATAACTTAAATGTAAACATCTAAGAAAGATTCTTAAATTTTGGATTATACTTCTTATTTTTCAATCCTATGTAATTTTGTTTCAAAAACCGAACCGTTGCTAAAACCGAAACCGAACGGTTTTCAAAAACCGAAAACCGAACATTTCGATTACAGTTTCAGTTTTACCGTAACACCGAACCGAGTCGAACCGTGCACACCCCTGGTAAATTGTATGAATCATATAAACTAAAGAATGAATCAGAAAGCAAGAAAAAGAAAATTGTATACTTACTTGGTGAAGCCTGAAAAGAACATAAAAGCTTTCGTTTCCATAAAAGATGTTACAATCTTTTTTCCCAGCATCATGTAATGGAGAAGCCACATGTTTTGCCAGTGGTTTTGCATCTTCTATTCCCTCAGCCTGACCTTCACTTTCTGCTTTACCGTCAATATAATCATGCTCTCCATCTTCTTCAAGTTCTTCCCTTGACACATCAGCAGCAGCAGACTCACTGCCTGACGCATCATCACCGCCATCTGGAACATTTTCACTATCCCTGTCATCCGCATGTGACCCGTTATTGTTATTATCTCCATACGCAGCAAAATCAACCTCATCAAAATCACCATTTGGTGATAGCTCTCCCTCTTCTTTCTCAAACTTAGCAAAACTTCCATTTGCCACTGTTGGCGGTCTTAACATAACACCATGCTGTAGAACAGAAAAGATATATCAGATATGAGATCACTTACTGGAAAAGTGAAACAAGTGGCAAACGGATAAAGTCCAACCTGGTCAATGTTTGACTTGACTTCATTGCCATCCGCACGAACATTATTGGATTTAGAAAGAATGTTATCATTTACAAGACCAATTACCTGTTCTTTATCCCCGACACATGTGGTTTTAGATCCATCTTCTTTAGATAAACTACCTCCATTTACCAAAATGCCCTTGTTATCTCCATTGCAGGATGGTGTAGGTGTCTCACCATCTTCAAGATTATCAGAATTGTCGGGCCGAGATGGAACACCAAGCATTGGCTCCAAGAAGGCAGTCCAAAGTCTTAATACGTTATACAGTTGTTCCTCGGTAGCGCAAATCTCATTACAGGAATAATTAATAAGTTTAAACAAGTCTTTATGAAGATCCTTGTCGGTAAACTCAAACTCAAGATTTGGCATAATAGAGTGACGGTTTGCAGCAGCAATACTAAGGAGTGCATCATCGTCTTTCTGGCTCTTTTCCTTTATTTCTTTGATCTCAGACACCAAGCCTAGACATAGAAAAAACAAAGGAGAAATTAAATAAGAAAGGAGTAAAATGTCATTTTCATCCCTAAGGTTTGGTCAGTTTTGTGACTTTCATCCAAAGGTTTGTTTTTTCGTGTTTAGATCCAAAAGGTTTGAAATCTTGCCATTTTTCATCCGCCTCGTTAACTTCATCCATTTTTCTCCGTTAAGTCAGGGGTATTTCCGTCTTTTTTGTTAACTTAAAGGGGTACTTCCGTCTTTTTGAATACTTGTACATTATGCTAAATGCTTGTACATAAAGAGAAGAAGGCGAATTGCCATTGAAGTATTCAAAAAGACGGAAATACCCCTTAGTTAAAAAAACGAAAATACCCCTGAATTACCGGAGAAAAATGGATAGAGTTGACAAGCCGGAAGAAAATGGCAAGATTTCAAACCTTTTGGATCCTGCTGAAAAACAAACCTTTGGACGAAAGTCGCAAAACTGGCCAAACCTCAGGGACGAAAATGGCATTTTACTCGTCAAGAAAGAGAAAAGTGATAGCCAAACGTGCAATCAGTAAATGACTATTCACTTACATTTTGTGCTCAAATTCTTTGAATCTTGTTGCTTGAAATAAAAACTCCGGTGATCAAGCGACTTGTAATGATTCTTTGCATAAACATCAGCCCAAACCTTATCAAGATCAGATCGACATTTTGTCCATTCCTCTTGTTTCTGCTTCAGGCGTATCAATGTAACAGGCAATGTAGCAGAAGGATTTTTACGCAGCGTGTCGATTACTTCAAGGCCATGATCGCCATATAGACGTTCAATGCACCGTATATTTAAAACTACAAGTATTTAAAACAAAATTAAATGATATAGTAATACTAGTACATGATTGAATTGCCGGAATTTGTAAAATAGATAATATAATCACCAGTTAAGTGGTCTTCGATACGGATGGGACCCTCAGAACCAATCAAACAGTCACTTATGCCGTTCAATAGTTCCTCAACACGTTTGATCGCTGAACTAACAGACTCCAACAACATGTCTAGCTCAAACCTTAATATGCATCATAAAGAAACCAACTTAATTTGATATGTACCTGTATACGTTTTCCAAATGTTTACTAAAAACTTGCATAATCATACTCACCCAAGTCCCAACCAAAAAAACTATTATCAAATACACCCATTCAAATTACTTAAAAGTTCATATAAATCCATTTCATTAATTACAAATATTTATATAACACTAAAGCCTTCTCTTTCTCCTTACCACTTCAAACTCTCATAACCTAATACAAGTTTTATGAGAGGGGTATAAAAATCATAAATTTAAAAATGGGTATATTTAATATTATGATTTCTTTTTTTAAATATGAGAGTAATATGCCATTTTCGTACCTGAGGTTTGGCCACATTCGCAACTTTCGTCCAAAGGTTTGTTTTTTCGCATCTGGATTCAAAGGGTTTGAAATCTTGCCATTTTCACATACTCGTTAACTCCGTCCATTTTTTAACAAGTCAGAGGTATTTCTGTTATTTAATCTTGGCATTTTAATATAAATAACAAAACAAATAGCTAAAATGACGAAAATGCCCGACTTAACGTAAAAAATGGATAAGAGTTAACGAGTCGGATGAAAATGGCATGATTTCAAACCTTTAGGACCCAGATGCGGAAAAACAAACCTTTGGGCGAAAGCCGCAAAACCGGTCAAACCTCAGGGACGAAAATGGCATTTTACTCTTAAATATGATTATACTAAGTTTTTAAGAGGGTATATGAAACTATCTCCAACATTTAGCACTGTTACATGTTAATTTTACCTGTCGTCTTCGCATCTAAACAGGCTCTCTTCATATTGGTTTCTCCGCATATGTTTGAACGAGTAATCCTCACTACCAGAAGTCACAGATACCCAAAGATCATTCAGCACTTGAGTGCCAAGCTCTGACCTTTGACTTACTGACGGAATCGGGTACTGCAGATGATAAAATAGAAATATGAACAGTTGCTTGATAACGGCAGAAGTGTAGTTCAAATAAGAACGCACAACAGACTTACATCATCAGGAAGAAGTCTATAACTGGGAGTGCATCTCTGACAGTTAGAGAGGTCAAGCTCTTGTATGGATTTCCCCCAATACTTCTCTTTGAACCTATCTTTCTCTTTGTTAGCATCATTTTCACGCCTATTCTCCCTTTCTTTCTCCTCTGTTCTTGTTGACTTAGAAACATTCCATAAAGCTCCTGCCATGAAAAAGAACGTGAAATGATGAGAATATCTTTCCATTCTAAGTGCACGCCCATGTACACAAAAATTAAAGCGATATGAAAAAAAAGGAAGATAGAAAACGGAAAACAAGAAGCAACACGTACTTTTGTCCATAACTCCGGCTAAGAACCCATCTGCAAACAAGACACACTAGTAATTAGATTGGTGCGTGTTGCGACGTAGGTACAATAAAACATCGAACGGTTTAATCCAAGCGTTATGTAATGCGTTAAACATATGAGTTTGACGTCTCCGATTTAACTCAACGTCACGGTCAAATCATGGTTTTTAGTATAGATATATAATATCGTATCAACTGTGTCAAAAAGTAGAGTAACTTGAATTTATAATGTTGAATTGAAACTTTGACCCCGCTCGGTTTTGAACAAAATGTACGCAAAAACGTGTGACCCTCTAGAAACGAACATTAAATAAGCACAAAAACGTATTATATTTAACCTGATACGTATATAAAAATACGCACGTAGAAAAATAGTTTTTTCTTTAAGTAAAAGTATGGAAAGGGGTAAACTCAGAACTTTAGAAACTCAAGGAGATCAAAATGAGATTTTACGAAAAATTACCGAACAAATGGAAACTTATTATATTTGACGCCACTCGGTTACGCAGAAACGTGGACCCGCTAGAAACGTACATAAAATAAGCACGAAAACGTATTAGATTTGACCTGATACTTATATGAAAAATACGCATGTAGAACAATAGCTTTTTTGAAGTAAAAGTATAAAAAAGGATAAACTCGAAACTGTAAGGGGATCAAAATGAGAGTTCACGATAAATTAGCTAACGAAAATTATTGAAGAATAATTAAACTAGTAAAAACTCAATAGGCTTTATTGAAGAATAATTAAATTAGTAAAAACTCAATAGGCTAAAAGTGCCAATACGCATAGTTAGGGGGTGGTTTTGTGAGCGTGCAGAAAGGGAGGGGTTAGGGGGTGGTTTTGGAAGTGTGTCAAAAAGGAGGTGGATTTGTCAAAGTGTAAAACATGAGGGTCGGTGTACCATCAACATTGTTCTTTAAGAGTATATAAATTAGTGGGGATGAAAATGAGTTCAGAAAGGAGAAAAAGTTCAAAAAATATATATATATAAAAGCAACCTATGTTCTCGCAACGTTCCAGAAATGCACCGAATCCTTCCATAAGATCTGTGTGCTTCCCAAGTAAATCAGCAACCTGAAAAAGAAAATTAAAAGATACATCAGATTTACATTGTTTGATATCAAAAGCATAACAAGAAAGGCTTCTTTTTAAGCATTGTAATGTTTCAAGTAATGAAGGAAGATGCATATGGATATAAATATATAATACGTATAGCACAAGCTATGTAACGTACCAAGCTCTGTAATTCCTTCCTTGTGATTATTTCTGTGCTATAAATATGAAGGCATTTCAAAAAAGCTTGATAATCTTCTGCATTCCGTAATCTGTTCTTCACATTCTCACAGAAAGTAAATTCTTGGCTGTACAGACCTATAATGAACAGATACCACAATGATGACTTCTCATCCAAACAAATGAAAGGTATATTTATGAGTTCAACTGCTGATAAATTAAGCATCTGCTCACTTTTGAGGGCATCTTTATCATCATACGGGGCTGAACCTGAATGTACTCCAAAATCCTCAGATTTCCGTGCAGATTTTCGTTTTTCAAGACGATCCCTGTTGCCATCAAGATCAGGAACCTTGTAATCCTGATCACTATTTCTCCTATCCCTGTTCTCTTTTTCACCGCGCTTCCTCTGCTCCTTATGAAGTTTCGTCATTGTTTTATCATCCATATCAGCACAATCAGCACTTGGGTCCCGTTCAGCATTGATCCTGTCTCTCCGGCCTTGTTGCTGATGCAAAAGATAAAGTCTTTTCAAATAGTAACCTATATACTATGCAGTTAATGCGGTAAAAAATCAAATATCGGTCAAGGACCGATATTTGAGATACAGGTTATCGCGGTGGGATATCGGTAATTTTAATATCATGCAGAATTTATATATGTAGCAATTTAACACTAACAATTCAGTATACTCTCCTACCATTAACAAATTAACCTTTTGCAACTTGCAAAACACCACAATTGTTGCAACTCGGAACTGATTAAGACTTAAAACACTAACATTTAACAATTAAGACTTAAAACACTAATAGCAGCAATAAGAAAAAAGACGAATGGTAGAACCAAGAAGAAAGGTACTAATATCGGGAAAATCAGTGATATATCGGTCAATATCGCTGATAATATCGGTACCGATATTTTGCACCGATATTTTACCAGAGGACCAGTATATCGATATTGGTGATATATCGCGATATTAACTGCATAGCTTATATATACATACATATATATAGGAGAAGGATCCGTTAGGAACCACCCTTTATTGCGAGAACCGCGAGAATCAATGTGAACACAACCAAAAATAGCTAAAAAACACACAAAAATTTTTCTTTTTTAATATTTTTTATAAAAAAATCGCTACTTTTAGTAGCCAAAAAAAATTTAAAAGTAGCGATTTTAATGTAAAAAATAGCATAAAAAAAATTTGTGTTTTTTTGATTTTTTTAGGTTTTTTGGGGGTTTAGTTTTTAGCATTTTAGCTTTTGGGGGGGGGGAGGTTTTTTTAGCTATTTTAGGTTGTGTTCACATTGGTTCTCGCGGTTTTCACAATAAAGGTGGTTCTCGCATGAACCTTACCCCATATATATATAGATAGGGGAAGGTTATCTTGAGAACGCTAAATATTGCGAGAACCGTGAGAACGAATGAAAAAACCAATCAAAACCATTTTTTTTAATACAAACCTCATTGTAATTAAGATACAACAACAAAAAAAGAATTTACAACATCAAATAATTCATTTTTCCTTTCAAAATCACTCTTTTTAGATTTCTTTACACATGTGTAAATATAACAGATTTACACATGTGTAAATGGCAAATTTACACATGTGTAAATTTTCTTTATTTATGAATTAGCGTAAATTTAAACGTGTAAATTAAATTTCTAACATTATATTCGAATAATAATGATAAGTGTAGAAAAAAATTTTGAATTTGAATTGTTTTTGACCAAGTTCTTGCGGTTTTTTCATTTGTTCTCACGGTTCTCACAATATTTAGCGTTCTCATTTAAACCTTCCCCTATATAGATATATATATATATATACACATATAGGATTAGGATCAAATGAGAACCAAAGGGAGATTGAGAACCGAGAGAAACACTATCAACCAAGCAATTTAAAAAAAAAAATCTTACTTTTATTTATGTGTTACTAATCTTTACCCAAATAAAAGAAAATTTGAAAAATATATGTAGATCGAGGGATTACATATACGTACATCGTCAGCTATATACATATATATATACACACACACATGTGTGTGCATTCGCATGCTACGTATATGTATATCGTCAATCTACATATATTTTTTATATTATTTTTACAATAATATAACCTTTTAACAAAAAAAAATACCAAACATAATAAATTATCCAAAATACCTTATCATGTTGTCCCGGTCGAAGCGGGACCACGGCTGAGCTCCGTTCATCATAACGTTGAAAAGAATTTCGTAAGGAAGCATGGTGTGCAGAAGCAGCGGCTGAAGCAGCTGGCAAAAACCTTGTGAAATCCTCAAGAAGATCTTGATGATCATCGAAAAGTGAGGCAACCTGCACAGATTGCAAGCTGTGAAATCAAAAATAACCGTATACCACTAGTGGAGAGTTCAAATGAGAAGAAACTTTATGTAAGAAGAAAAAAGAAGAAATTTCAACCAATACTAATGTTTCATTTTACTTCATTTAATATAAGTATTTAATGTTACTATAAGGGTAATATGGTAAACCTACAAAGATCATTAATTAGTAGTATTCCTCTTTAATAGCTAACTACATTAAAATTTGTAACTTATCTTCAAAATATATATTTTTTCAAAAAAATAAAATAAAATAATTTAGAGTGTGGGATAAATTACAATGTGTATATGATAAATTATGAGTTGTGTAGGATAAATTTCAACATGTGTAGGGTAAATTTCAAAAGGTGTAGGGTAACTTTTGATGTGTGTAGTCAAAAAACATTAGTGTGAAGGATGATAGTTTTTATGACTAATTAATTAGTCAAAGATGATAATAAATGAGATAATAAATGAGATAAGCGAAAAAGTATTTAATGTTTTACAATTGTACCCTTTGTTCTTTTTCTTCTCAATTAAATTTTCTTCTCTAATGAACCTTCCCCTATACCACTAAACAACAATTATAAAACCTTAAACAAACTTACCTCGCTGTATACTTCATTAATACCCTTGAGATCCTTTCTGTACATGTTCAAGATGTCCAAAAACGATTTGTAAACATGATCATCATTTTGAAAGCGTTTCTGCAACCGGAGGGGTAGGATAATTATATTCAAAAATTCAAATTACTGTTGTTTCATTCAACAAATAAGAAAATCAGCTCCACCTTTATTTTGTTTACGAAATTTATCGCCTCTTCAAACTCCACGGATCTCTTTGGTGGGGCCTCTTCATCCTCAATGACAGTTATTTCAAAGCCCTTCGGCAAGAAAGCGTTGAACCCAAAAATTAGATTATTGTGACCTTTAAACAACTCTTTCACCCTTGCTATGACACCTGCTGTATCAATTCTGCATCAGAGAATTTCTTAATTAGGTCAAACTGATGTCAATATGGTCATTCTTCCAACAAAAAATTATGGGTGTTAATAAGCCACACCCTTAACTCTTGTTTTCACACCATCTATACGGGTCGTATAGGGTTATACGTCCCGTATAGAATATTTTGACATGACAAATATTGGGTCGAATAATGCTACACGGCTCATATAATGCTTTACGGCTCGTATAATGTTGTACGGCTCGTATAGATGGAGAAATTATTGGGTCGTATAACATTCTATACGGGTCGTATAACATTTATGGGGTTTGGTAACAGGTCGTACAATGTTATACGCCTCGTATAGATGGAGACAAAAAGAAACATTCTCTGACATTTTTTTGTGCAACATTCTCCTATACGACCAGCATAACTCTATATGGATTGTATAGGTGCAGGGGTGTGAAAATAAGATTTTTTGGGTGTGGGAATAGTGGGAGCCAAAATTATTTACCTTTGAGCTTTAAAATCTTTCATCACATCAAGAAACATGTCATATTTCTCCCGTTGGTCTTGGAACATATCTTTTACCTGCTTCAAATAAGCCAACGCGTCATTGGTGGAGACAGGGAGTTTCTGTGCACTGCTGCCACCATCACCACCGGCAGCACCGCCTCCGCCACCTGCCCCTCCTGTTCCTTCACCACCTCCTCCCGGAGCTTGCGGTTGGCCATGTCTATAATTTAAAAAAGAGACAAGTGAACATTTAATAATTTAGCATTCCATAAAATGGTATCGCGTATAACCAAGATATAACTTAAGAATCACATATGCAAGACCTTTCTTATAATAGTACATGTGATACAATTTTATGGACGTTTAACCATAATAAGTTACAGCCAAGTGACCTCTTGAATTAAAAACTACAACAGTAAATTTGATATTGAAATTAAATATAATTCATATAAATCACACAATTTTGTTTTACAAAAAAAATGTGACATCAACTAAATCAAGCAAACTCAAATGTAAACCCTAAATTTAACCAGATTCAAACTCACAAACAACCTAAAACACAAAAACATTTTCCTTTAACAAACAACAAAAGAAAATAATTAACACGCACAAAAACACACAATCTAACCACGAATTGGAACCCTAAAGCACAAAATCAAACCAAATTAACACGAAAAACTTACGATTCTCCTCTAGAAGAACCAAATGACCGCTATAAATTGAGAGCTACAACAGTAAATGTGATATTGAAAAATAAACACGATTCATATTAATCACACAATTTTATTTTACAAAAAAAAAAAAAAGAACTTGTAACATAACCTAAATTAAGCAAGCTCAAACCTAAACCCTAAAAAACTTAATCAGATTCAAACTCACAAACAAACAACACCATAACAACATTTTCCTCTAACACACAACAAAAAAACAATTAACACCCAATAAAACCACAAAATGGCACCCTAAACTACAAAATCAAACAAATTAAATACGAAAAACTTATGATTCTCCACACAAAGAGCCAAATGACCGCTTAAATTGAGAGCTACAACATAATATATATGATATCAAAATTTAAACACAACTCACATAAATCAAACAATTATACTTTACAAAAAAGCATGTAACACAACCTAAATCAAGCAAACTCAAACCTAAACCCTAAAAAACTTAAATCAAATTCAAACTCACAAATAATCAACAAAATAACAACATTTTCCTCTAACAAACAACTATTAAACAATCAAACTACAAATTGGCGCCCTAAACCACAAAATCAAACAAATTAAACACAAAAAACTTACGATTCTCCACGCGAAGCACCAAATGACCGCTTAAATTGAGAGCTACCGTAAGGATCCTCTCGCAATCGTTTCATAACTGCAAAAATCAACCGCATAACGCAAATTATACACAAAATATGAACAAATGAACTGAATCTGCTTGATGAATGACGAAAAAAGCAAACCTGTGAAGTAAAATTGGGGCAGATCTAACGGCACAAGAGAATGAAACAAGTTGAATCGCGTTTGGATCGAAGCTTCTGCACCGATTATTACTTGTTTAGCGAAATTGAACGGAGAAAATATGAAAAGAAGGAGGTGAATTGAAATTTTGTAATGTGCGAGTGATGGTTATGAATGATAAATTGATATAATCTGATTACGTGAAATTAGATACGGGTTTTGTAAATCATGTTTTTTGGTTATGAAATGGGGGGTAGGACTTGGGCTTTGTGTTTTGAAACCAATGCTTTGTTTTTTTGTGTGTTTGGGCTTGTTTTGGATTGGGCTGGCCCGTGTATTAGGGTTCGTTAGGGCCCGTTTAGATTATTCTCGTGCATGGTTAGAGGTGTACAAACCGGTTTTTTGGGTAAACCGGGTCAGTTTTTAAAACTGTGTATGATTTGATAAACGATGGAAATAGAATGAATGAATTCATCATTACTATTTCATATCTTGTTTGGTTACCATGTGTGAATGGAATGAACAATTACTTTTTGTTGTTTGGTATGCGAAAAAAGACAAATGAATAAAATCAGATGGCGGTGGTCAGTGATGGGCGATGATGAGGCGTGGTGCTAGGTGTCAGTTGTAGCGGCGGCGGTGGTTGGCGGTAGTGGTGGGTGGAGACGACGGCGGATGGTGACAACAGTGGTGGTGGTGGTGGATGACGGAGGAGGTAGGTGGCGGCGGTGGCGATGGTGGTGACAGGGGTGGTCGGAGGTGGTAGCAGTGGCGACGGTAGTCGGAGGTGGTAGCGGTGGGTGGTGGCAGTTGATAATGGTGGCGGTGGTGGGTGGCGGCGGTGATCGGAGGTGGCAGTGGAAATGGTGGCGACAATGATCGAATGTGGGTGGTGGCGATGATCGGAGGTGGCAGTGGCGACGGCGGTGGCGGTGGCGAAGACTGAGGTGGGTGGCAGCGGTAGGTGGCGGCAGCGGCGGTGGCGGGTGGCGACGGCGGATGACGGTGGTGGTGGGGGTGTGTGGTAGCAACGGTGGTGGGTTGTGATGTTGTTAATGAAGGGAGAAGAGGGAATGGAATGGAAAAAAACAGGGGGGCGGATGGAATGATTTTGAGGGAATAGAATGCATTTTGGAATGGACGATTCCATTCCATCGACCAACCAAACACTCTTTTCTTCATTCCCTCACAATTAGGGATGCAAACGAGCCGAGCCCGAGCTCGAGCTCGTTTAACATATGAAAGCTCGAGCTCGAGCTCGGCTCGAAGGTAATTTTTCAAGCTCGGCTCGGGCTCGACTCGTTTAGTATTTATTAATTAATTTATATTAATTATAATTATTATTATTATACATATAATTAATTTATTTTTTTATATTTATTAAAATGGTAATTATTATTATATAAATATATGTTTAATATATTAATAAAAAATATATAAACAGAAAGCTCGTTTAGGCTAGCGAGCTGGCTCGAGCTCGATAAGCGAATCTCGGGCTCGGGCTCGTTTACTAAATGAGCTTGTTTTTTAGGCTCGGGCTCGAGCTCGTTTAAGCTTGGCTCGTTCGAGCTTTTTTTCGAGCCGAGCTCGAGTAGCTCGCGAGTAGCTCGGCTCGTTTGCACCCCTACTCACAATGGTCCATTTCATTCCACCTCTCATTCCTGCATACCAAACGATACCTAGGTCTGGCTCTAACAAGACTGGATTGAATTTGGGTTTAACCAAAACTTTTATTTTTAATTTAATGGAAATTAGAAAAGAAGAAATTACAATGCAATATATTATGCTTAAAAACACAAAACAAAGCATTTCTAATAGAAAAGGCCGGTGGTATTGTTTGAAGTTTAGTCGGCATCAAATATTGTTTTGTTCATAATTAGGTGCGTTAAGTGACTTTTTTGCTATTTTTTCTTGTTCAACTTCAAGGAGTGAAATGTGTTGTATTTGTTTCACGCAGTCTAAGGTGCTGTTTGTTTTTTCAGATGTAAAATGTCTGAAGTCTGCGGACCACATCTGCAGGCATCTGCAGGCATCTGCAAGAGAAGATGTGGCCCAAATGTCTGCAGTCTGCAAGGAAAAGATGGTTTGTTTTTTTCCTTAAAAACAACTTCACACAACAACCACCACCAGTTCTCTCTCTGCTCTCTCTCTCCAAACTCTCTCTCTACAACCACCACCACCACCGGTCTCCCTCTCTCGCTCATGTTCTGGTCTCGATGATGATGGAGACGATGATTATGATGGTGACGGGAGTTCCAGATCGGTTTCCGTTTCCGTTTCCGAGAAATCGCAGATCTGTTTCCGATGTGGCCCATTTCCGGCGTCGGTTTCCGTTTCCGTTTCCGAGCGATTGCAGATCTGTTTCTCCGGTAAACACACCTCACCCATCCCTCTTTCCGTTTCCGTTTCGATTTGGGCAGGTCGAGGTGGTGGTGCGTTTTGACGATGGTGGTGGTGGAGGTGGTGGCTGAGAGGTAGGAGATGGTGGCGGAGATGTGGCGGCAGGTCGAGGTGGTGGCAGGGGAGAAGAGGAAGAAGAAGGTCTTGCAGATGTTGTGTGAAGATCATGAAGCTATTATACATAGCTTTTTTGAAGCTATTAAAAGCTATGTTAAGATCTTTTTTTTTTTAAACAAACAGTCTTCAAGGGCTTATGTCTGCCCGCCCGCAGACATAAGCTCTTTACAGACATTTTAAGCAAAAACAAACATAACCTAAGTAGTCTTTCAAGCAAATACACACTTCCACTAATGTTTGGGTGAGTTTTGTCTTTCTTGGAGATACTACTAAGAAAAAAAAAACATATTTCAAAGCTACCGTAAAAGCTTAGACGGTTTGTAGATCATGGATTATAGCAACTATAATGGAAAATTAAGATTTTTTTTTCTTTACACCAGGTCAAAATACCCAATTTTCAACTCTTGCATTATATGTGCTAAAAAATATTTGTTCTAATATACCTTCGGAGTTCACTACTAGAGTACTAAGGGTGATAGACTATGGGCATGTTTGGCTAAGCTTATTAGAGTTAAAAAGGACTTTTGGTAAAAAGACTTTTGGGAAAAGGACTTTTTGAAAATGAGTTTTTAAAAAAGTGTTTGAATTAGCTTATGGGTTAGAAAAGCCAATAAGTCAATAAGTTGTTTTTTAAAAAGTGTTTGGCTTAGCTTATTGATGTAAAATAACTAAAATGGACTCATACAAATATAAGGGGTGTTAAAAAATAAGGGGTATATTGATAATTTGTTGGTTGAAAAGCTATAAGCTAAACAAGAAGTCACAATCTTCTGACTTTTCAAAAACTCCTTTTCATTCATATCAAAAAATTATTTTTAAAAGCACTTTTCCATTTACCAAACACTATAAGACTGCGGGGTATGGTGGGGCTTGGGTTGGGCCGGGTGCTGACACGTGGAATGGGAGCCCCCCCCCCCCCCCCCCACTGCCTGGTACGTGTCCGCGGGGTATGGTGGGGCGTGGGTTGGGTGCACCGCGTGGCAGGGTAGTTTAAAAAAAAACATACAAAATTTAAAAAAATCACACAAACATTTATAAAAAAAACATACAACTTCATTGCTAGATCAGTCCAAAATCAACTTTGTTTGCTAAAACAGTCCCTGAGCCTAGTTTCATTTGCTATTTCAGTCCAATGAAGGGAAAATGATTGGACTGATCTAGCATTTTAAGTCAAACCTTAGGGACGAATTTAGCAATTAACTCCTATTAATTGGACTGAAATAGCAATAGAAACTAGTCTCAGGGACTGTTTTAGCAAACAAAGTTGATTTTGGACTGATCTAGCATTTTGAGTCAAACCTCAGGGACGAATTTAGCAGTTTACTCTTAATATTTATAAAATTACATAAACCTAAAAATTACAAAATAAGAAACCTAAAGCGTTAAATAAATTTCAAAAAGGTCGAGCTTGTGACTAGGGCAAGTTCTTCGTCGTGGGTCCAGGATGCCATAGCGGGTTCGTGGGATGTTGGGTTTGTGGTGACCGGCTGGGGCAGCGGGTGGGGATATCGAATGTTTGGGACCACGGTGGGGGTTGGGATGGACCACCCGGTTGGGGTTTGGGGTATTTATAGGGGATGTTGGGGTTTGGGTGACCGCTTGGCCAAGCCAACGGTTTGAATTTAAAAATTCAAAACTTTTGGGATGGCCCGCTATGACGTGGCGAGTGAGCCAATGATATTCAGCCAACTAAGATGGCCAAACCGCCCCACGCCCGGCTTGAAACCCATGCCCCAAGGGCCACGCCGAAACCCATGCCCACCCGGGGTGGTGGCTTGGGCATTTTCCCCCTACCCACGCCCAAACTCCCACCCCATACCCCGCAGTCTAAGGAGCTTATTGGCTTTTTGATATAAGTTACTTTGAAAAGTTTAGCCAAACATGTCCTATATTTGTTTAGCAGCCTTGTTTTTTAAGCTATTATATATATAGACAAAAATTCCTTTATGCAAAATTATTTAAGTGAATATGAAAAGTTGTATTCTATTCTGATTTAGTTACTACAACAATATCATGTATGATAAAAAATAGTCTGGATTAGGATATAATAGAAAGTTTTTTTGGTTAGGAATGCTAGGAAGTAATCTTGGCAATCGATTGATTTAATCAGGGGATAAGATTAAATGAGTGAAATTGAAGAAGAAAAAAAAAAGAGATGCTTTAGCTTTTTAGGGGTATCCTAGTCAATTCAGGGCAATAATTTCTCTCTCCTCCAACCCCCCCCCCCATTTTTTAAACGTTAATAACTCTTTCATACGACATTATTTTTTTATAAAAATTGCACCAAAAAACGAACGTTTTTTATTTTTAAAACGAGTATACTATTGCTATATTTTCGAAAAAAAATTCGAAAACCCAGTTGCGTAAAACGCAATGGACAAAAAACGTAAAAATGATTTTTTTCTAAAACGCAATGGATCAAAAACACAAATAAATGTCTTATTATAAAATGCAATGATCAGAAAACACAAAAAAATGTCTTATTTCTAAAACGTAATGGCCTAAAAATACAAAAAAAATGTTCTTTCTAAAACGCAATAGACTCAAAACACATAAAAATGTGTTTTACCTAAAACGCAATGGACTAAAAACACTTCAAAATGTGTTTTTTCTAAAACGCAATGACCAAAAAACACATAAAAATGTATTTTTTCTAAAACGCAATGACCTAAAAACACAAAAGAAAGTGTTCTTTATAAAACGCAATGGACTAAAAACACATAAAATGTGTTTTACCTAAAATGCAATGAATTAAAAACACTTCAAAATGTGTTTTTCTAAAACGCATTGAACCGAAAAAACACAAATGTGTTTTTTCCTAAAACCCAATTGAAAAAACACAAAAGAAAGTGTTTTTTTTTTTCTAAAACACAATAGATAAAAAAACACACAAAAATAGTTCTTTTTGTTAAACGTAATAGATATAAAACACACAAAAATGTGTTTTTTCATTTTTTTTACAACGCAATGAAAAAAACATTCAAAAAAGTGTTTTTCAAAAAGCATTACAAAAAATGTGTTTTTTTTTTTCATTTGTATAACACAATGAAAAAAAAATCCAAAAACGCATTACAAATAACAAATAAAAGATAGATTGTTATCCATCCGAGAATGTGTGTTTTAAAATTAGATAATCATTTACCTATATATTTACCTATATATTAAAAACAAGATTGAATGAACAGTAAACAAAATTTAATGATTATATAGTAATAAAAATAGTACCTACATATTAAATACAAGATTGATTGAATGAACAGTAAACAAAATTTAATGAATATATATAGTAATAAAAATAGGAGTTAATTACTGTTTTCGTCCCTAAGGTTTGACAAAAATAACGGTTTCAGTCCATTAGTTTAAAAATTGCGATTTCAGTCCATTAGTTTCATTTTCGTAACCATTTCAGTCCACTAACTTAACTCCATCCATTTATTTTGTTAACTTTGGGTGAAATTACCAAATTACCCCTGCTAACTTAACAAATTGTAATTAAAAAATTCTAAAAAATCTAAAAATCAAAAAAATTCCAAAAAAATAAAAAAAATTCCAAAAAAATCTAAAAATCAAATTTTTTTTAAAAAATCATAAAAATTCTAAAAAATCCAAAAAAGTTCTAAAAAATCCAAAATGTTTCATTAAATGTTTCGACGCGAACCGTTTCGACCCGTACCGTTTCGAGCCGAACCGTTTCGACCCGTACCGTTTCGACCCGTACCGTTTCGACGCGAAACGTTTCGACCCGTACCGTTTCGAGCCGAACCGTTTCGAACGGTACGGGTCGAAACGGTTCGCGTCGACACAGTTCGGCTCGAAACGGTACGGGTCGAAACGGTTCGCGTCGAAAGGGTTCGGCTCGAAACGGTACGGGTCGAAACGGTTCGCGTCGAAACGGTACGGGTCGAAACGGTTCGCGTCGAAACGGTTCGGCTCGAAACGGTACGGGTCGAAACGGTTCGGCTCGAAACGGTACGGGTCGAAACGGTTCGCGTCGAAACGGTACGGGTCGAAACGGTTCGCGTCGAAACGGTTCGGCTCGAAACGGTACGGGTCGAAACGGTTCAGCTCGAAACGGTTCGGGTTCGAAACATTTAATGAAACATTTTGGATTTTTTAGAATTTTTTTGATTTTTTAAATTTTTTTTTATTTTTAGATTTTTAGATTTTTTGGAATTTTTTTATTTTTTTGAATTTTTTTTATTTTTAGATTTTTTAGAATATTTTATTACAATTTGTTAAGTTAGCAGGGGTAATTTGGTAATTTCACCCAAAGTTAACAAAATAAATGGATGAAGTTAAGTTAGTGGACTGAAATGGTTACGAAAATGAAACTAATGGACTGAAATCGCAATTTTTAAACTAATGGACTGAAACCGTTATTTTTGACAAACCTTAGGGACGAAAACAATAATTAACTCTAAAAATAGAATTAAATGAATAGTAATATCACTAAGGAATTAGTTGGTATCGGGTACCGCTATCAAATTTATCAAACCGGGTGTATTTTTGGTACTGGTTCGGCACCGGTATTCATCGGTTTTTACCCTCAAATGCCGGTGTCGTACCAGTACCGGTACTGAGCTGTACCGTACCAGATATATTCGGTACCGGTACCCACTTTTGGGGATTTGGGTAACGGTATTTTCCGTACCGGTTGGTACCGAGCTCATCAAATCATGTTGCAATGTAGCAATGTAAGTACTTGCATCATTTAGATTACTTTTCATACACACAGTAAGTAAACTGTATTTTGTTTGAATGAGGTTTTATATACACAACAACTTATTTTGCTTTATTTTTTGTCTTTTTTCTGTAATGAATGAATTATAGCATGTAAAATTAACCTGGATATTTAGATTATTGATGAGCAAATCGTATCAAATCCTGTAATCAAACTGGTATCGTATCGGTACCAAATTTACTATACCAAATCATTTTCGGTACCAATTTGGTACCCACCTTTTGGCGTTTTCAGAATCGTTACTTTCGGTTCGACACCGGTCTAGCACCATACATTTATTTATTGATTTTTACCTTCAAATACCATACCGTATTGTACCGAGCATTTTCGATGCCGGTACCTAATTTCGATGATTTTCCGGATCGGTACTTTCGGTACCGTTACCGGTACCGAGCTCATCCATATTTTAACGTGTTAGCACCGTAGTAACTGAACTGAAAACAACCGAATTTCCAACGTGTAGGACGTGTGGGTCCTGTTATTATATATTAGGTTATTTAAAATTGTTTTTTAGGACGGAGTGACTATCATTTTCATGACATTTTTATTTATGTTTTGATATTCGGTATATGCTTGTCGTTACTGACACGCGTTTTGCAGTCATTGTGTCCCCGCCGCAATGTAGGACGTGTGGGGTCCTATTATTATATATTAGGTTATTTAAAATTGTTTTTTAGGACGGAATGACTATCCTTTTCACAACATTTTTTTTATGTTTTGATATTCGATATCTGCTTGCCGTTACAAACACGCGTTTTGCAGTTATTGTGTCCCCGCCGCAATGTAGGACGTGTGGGGTCCTATTATTATATATTAGGTTATTTAAAATGACATTTTTAGGACGGAGTGACTATCCTTTTCACAACATTTTTATTTATGTTTTGATATTCGGTATCTGCTTACCGTTACTGACACGCGTCTTGCAGTCATTGGGTCCTCGACGCAACGCGTGAGCGGAAAATCAACTAGTTAAATTAAAAACAAATTTCCCAAATAACACAATAAAAAAAAATAGAACAATGATATCTCTTCCAAAAGTCAAAAAAACGCAATAAAGACAAACAAACAAAATTATTAAAGTAAATGACCTTTCATCTAATAAGCATCATCTTATCCATGTTCACCTTTTCAAATCTTGACTTTTATTTTTACAGCAATCTTAAGCTCCAACAATAGCATCCATACGGTTTCAAGCTCCATAAATGATGACACTCATCATCATTATCATCATCATACTCAGTAAATCCCACCAATAACAAAGCTAAGGTAGGGTCTGAGGAGGGTAAGATGTAGACAACCTTACCTCTACCCCGTAGGAATAGAGAGGCTGCTTCAAGTGAGACCCCCGGCTCGATGTTAGTTTTGTATCAAGCCTTGGACAAAAGGCACATAACACTCGGCAATTAAGACAAAGGCCAATTAGTGCATGTATTTCTTTGTCTTTCGGCTATCAACGCCACCACATGATGCATGATTAACCATCCCCCCTCTTTTAACATTATTTTCACGAAATTAATAAAATAACGTTAAAATTAGTGCACTTTCACGTACCATAAATGATGACACTGTACGAAGTAAATGTGAGCTACTGGTGGTGGTGGTGGTACGGAGATACGACAGCAGGTGGTCGTTACGCTGCTCCCAGTGGCGGAGAGGGTGGTGGTGGCAGTGGTGGTGGTGGGGTGGAGGTGGTGTGGAGGCGGGATACAATATGATCTAGTTTTTTTAGATTTAGGGTTGTGGGTTAGATTGAACTAATAAGTATTTGTCTAAAATGCCCCTCTATATGTTTTTTTTTATCTTTGCCATGTGTCAATTTATTATTGATTCATACCCTTTCTGGCGAAAACAAACTTCATATTTGATCTTTTCCCTTATAACTCTTGCTTACTCATTTTGACCTTTTATAGTTTTTCCTCATGGTATTACAATATTGTTGCATTTGTAACAAACTAGTAATAATACTCGTGCTATGCAGCGGGGTTTTCGTCGGTATCGGTTTAATTTGGTATGACATTGGCACTCGATAAGCAACCAAAAGTAATATGTCCAAGAGGAAATTGACACATATATTACATCGATTGGAAAACACCAAAAAAAATTTACAGCGGACGGTATCAATGTGGCGCATAAAGTTTTCAATTAGAACAAAAAGTCTTATAAAAAATATTTAAGAAACAATGTTATGTTATAGTTTAATAAACATTAATGAAAATTTTCACAATTTTGTATTTATTTAAATTTAAATATGCGTAAGTAGTATAAAAAACATTTTTAAGTTTATAAAACTTTATTTGGAAATCCTATAAAACCAAAAGGTATTTAGTTATTTATTTGGAATATACATGGGTTTGTTCCCAACGTCCCAAAAACTTTTGTTTTGCCGTAAAAAAAAAGACTGAAAAACGTCGTGTAAAAGACTCGAAACTAAGTGCACACATTGAAATTCAGGGTCATTTCTACTCTAGTGTTTGTCTTTATTTTCGTTAGATATTCGTTTGCAAATTTAAATAATCAAAAGTTATGTGAAAGAAGACAAAAAAAAAAAAAAAAAAACAAAGGATGGGGATGTCAGGTGGTATCCACCTATTAGCGGCATCGCCCACAACAACCAATCCTAAAGAACAACTGTACACCCCCTTTGAAATTGTATGTAAACATAATTATTCTGGTAAGTCGTAAAGTATTACAAGCATGGTATTCATTATTCTACTTGCATTCTGTCAAACAAAGTTGTGTTACATCATAAGCGTCATCGTTGAGGGTTGTGAAAGTGTAGTGGTTATCGGTGGAGGGTGCAATGAAGGGGTAAATGGCCTCATGGACTCCTTTTGTAAGTGTGATTGTTTGTTGAATTATTGGTGTGCCAATGAGGTAGTGGTGGAGGAGTTGGGGAAAGATTTGGTGTTTCTTATGATCCAGGTTCGGCTCGCACTCTCCCTATTATTTTCTGCGGCATCCAGGTGAATGGCGAATACGGTTAGCGCCGGTTCGTCTTGGATGGAAGGCGAGGTTTTACCGATTATTCCACTGTCGTGCCTTCGAGCGGGTGGAGGTTGGGTTTCCGCACATCTGGGAGAGCCAAGGAGCCGGCGGCGGTCAAGTAGTCGACCTTGGCCACAGCGTCCGATGTCACGGTGATTGGCACATCGTTCCATGCTGTTAAAAAAATATTGGTGTAAACATAAAAAAAAATATATTTACAGATATATAGGATTAGGTTCAAACGTGAACAAAATCCCAAGCGTGAACTGCGTGAACTGATCTGGGCCCTTGATTTTTAGGGGCATGATAGTAAATATGTGGTTAATTATTATCATTTAATTAAAGGAAAAAGGGTATAACTGTAATTTCCATTTTAAATTATTCCATAAATCACGTTCAATCTCATAAATCAATATTCAATCTTTCTTGAAGATCCAATTTTCTCTCTCAACTCAACCTCAAATCTGTGCAATCGCACAACAAACAATCGTCAAATCTTCAACCTCAAATCTCTGTACATGTCAACGATGATGCGTTCAGATCGTAAGCCACCGCTAGCGTTGAGATCTCCGATTAGGCTTCGTCCCCGCCGCCCTGCTCAGTCATTTGTAAACAATCTTCAAACTTCATCAGGTACTCTTCGCTATTTTTTCTCGATTTTAATCTGTTTTAGTTCGAATTTGATTGATTTTGTTGCTAGATATTTCTGGGTTTTTGATTTTGTATACTGAAGTTCGGATTTTGAGTTCTGGGTTTGTTAAATTTGTAACAAGATTTGGTTTCTTTGGTGTTATAAAAGCACGTCCACCAAATGTTTGTGAAAATGTCTAGGTGAAAATTTTCTTTTTACAGGATTGTTTTTCGACAATTCCTTTAATCTGTTTTGTCTTAGAGATTCTGGGTTTTTGATTCCCTAAACTAAAAGTTGGGTTTTCATATTTTCTTTGGTATTAAAAAGTTCGTCCTCCAAGTGTTTGTAAAAATGTCTAGATGAGATTTTTTTCCTCTTGTGTTGTACAGAAGTTTTTTCCAAGTGTTAATTTGTTTAGTAAGAAATTTTGTTGATGAGAAGTTGGTTATCTTCATTGATATATATTGAAATTAGTTGAATAATTATGGATATTTCTGGATTTGGTGTTTGTGAAAATGTCTAGCCTACTCGTTACAATTCAAGGCATATCAGTTCATTATAACTGAACATATGTGACCACTTTTACAATTCAAGGCATACCAGTTCATTATAACTGAACATATGGGATTTTATTGGATTATTTACCTAGTTTTTGTTGTGATAGGTTTTTAATTGTTTTTGCTGGTTCTTGTGCACACGTGTATTCCGATTATTGGTACAATGTTTAATGCAATGTACACATGTGTATTCTGATTTTGCTCTGTTTTTAAGGCGCTGTACACATGTGTATTCTGATTTTGCTCTGTTTTTAAGGCGCTGTACACATGTGTATTCTGGTTTTGCTATGTTTTTAATGCGATGTACACATGTGTATAGCGTCTGTTTTTTGTGATATCTCATATTTTTTGTGTGTATTGAATGTGTAAAGTTGTTTATGTACACTTGTGAATTATGCAAAGTACTAATTGCTGAATTTTTGTGTTATTATAGGAGACGTCGTAAACGAGGAAAGTGGAGATGGAAGGTCGATAAGGATGATTCACGTATGTTTGTTTGCTTGGTCGATAAGGATGATTCGGCATAGAACGCGGCGAATAGTTGTAAAAGACTATGTCTTTTTTATTTTTCCGATTATGTTGCATTTATTGTTTTCACGAAACTGGAACTTGTAATTGTATGTTTTCTTTTGGTTTGGCAAACATTATGGAAATTGTTATTTGCTTAATATAAAATAGTTTTACAAGTTTTGTTTATAAGTATGTATTATGTAGCTAATTACACATATGTACCATGCTGAGTACACATGTGTACTGTTTAATTCATATCAAAGTACACATGTGTATACCGTTGAAATATAAAGGTTACGTGGATCTTAAAAATCATAATCCGAATTCTGGTGTGAAATTTGAAAAATAAAAATGAAATAAAAGATATTGTGGATAATGAATTTAAAATAGGAAAGATGTAACTTAATTCAATTATTAAAATAATGATTTAAATCTAATTGTTTATATAATTACAATCATACCCTTAACAACTAAAAAGAAAATCAAGGGTCCAAATCTGTTCATTCAGTTCACTCTTGGGAGTTTGTTCACGCTGGAACCCTACCCTACAGAAAATAAACTAAAACTAATAGGTATTTAAAATGGGTGTACCTATTTGCACACCTATTTGCCTATTGGCACACAAAAAATGTGTTTTTTGTCTTATATGCACACCCTGCAGTGTCGAGTTGTGGCCAAAGCACGGCGTTTTGGTCCGGTCAACCAGACAAAGACTGACGGGTCTATTGACCGGACCAAAACGCCGAGCTTTGGTCGGGTTTTGGTCATGTCAACCAGACAAAACGCGACCAAGACTGACACCCGGTCTGGTTGACAGGACCAAAACGCGGCCAAAGCTTGGCGTTTTGGTCCGGTTAACAGACCCGTCAGACACCCGTCAGTCTTTGTCTGGTTGACCGGACCAAAACGCCACGCTTTGGCCACAACTCGACACTGCAGAGTATACACATATGACAAAAAACAACTTTTTGGGTTGGCTATCTATAGGGGTGTAAACAAGCCCAAAGGCTCGAGAGCTACTCGTGATCGGCTCGGTTAATAGCTCGAACGAGCCGAGCCTTAACGAGCCCGAGCCCGAGCTCGAGCCTGAAATAGAGCTCGTTTTGTTATCGAGCTCGAGCCTGAAATACAAAGCTTGTTTAGGCTCGCGAGCTTAAACGAGCCCATACAAAATTTTAATTTTTTTTATATAAAATATATTAATAATGATGATAACATTGATGAGCCGAGCTAGAGCCGAGCTTTGGCTCGTTTAAGTAATGTTGAAGTGAGCTCGAGCCGAGCTTTTAGCTCGTTTAAGGTTGTTCTCAAAATAGTTCAAGCCGAGTCGAGCCGAGCTCGAGCTTTGGGTTTTACTCGCGAGCCGAGCTCGAGCTCAAAGAAGTAGGCTCGAACCGAGCCGAGCTCGAGCTCGAGCTTCATATAAACCTAACGAGCCGAGCTCGAGCCTGGTCGAGCTCGGGCTCGGCCCGGCTCATTTACACCCCTAGCTATCTAGTATCTACACACTTGGTGTGTAGATAGTTTTAGCCTTTAAAATTCACAATGAAAAATCTAGTTATGTTGTATGCTTTTTTTCACCATGGCTTGACTGTACATCAATATGCTAGTACCTTTGTACAGAATAAAATAAAAAATAAATAAGTCATCGCTTAGGGCCTCACGTAACCCCTATTTTCTTGATTATATACCAAAACAAAGATATTTTTCGATCATTTGAATGTGGTTCTGCAAGTTATGATATTTTCAACATGTTTGAAAATGTTAGGATAAAGAACTTATACCATTTATCTTTGTGATTTTTTGTTTGTGTCTCACAAATTGAATTTGAACTAGAATTATCACCCGTCGCAATGCGGCGGGGATTCTTTAGTTATATATCGTATTAGTAATTAGATAGAAGAAATGCGAATGTTTCTTACATGACTACGAGCATGTGTGTAAAACATAGAAAAAAATAACTAAGTCGATCTCTGACCCGCGTGTTGCGACAGACCTATCAAACGGGAAAAATAGACGCGTTGCGATGGGTCTGCCAAACGGGAAAAGTAGATGAAAAAACGTTCAACCCCACACGCACGTTGCGACGTGTTAACTCGAAAAATTTAGAACGAAACGTTAAATGGAAAATTAGTGAAAGATGAAAAGTCTAAGGGATCAAAATTGAAAGTAAAAAAATGTTGGGGTTAAATTGAAAAAGATGAAAAGTTTTGGGTTAAAAACAAAAAATTCAAAGAGGTTAAATTGCAAAAGAGAAAACTTTTGAATTAAAAGTGAAAAATCAAATTAAATAAAGAGTTAATTACAAAAGATAGAAACTTTAGACTTAAATTACCAAATATGTAAACTTTAGAGTTAGAAATGAAATTTTCATTTTTTTTTTAAACTCCCAAAAAGCCAAAAATACAATAACCTTAAGGCATAAACATGTTGTTTATTTATAGTTTTATAATTTTATAATATGTGATTTAGGGTTAACTTTGGTGGTGTTTGTTTTTCTAAAAGAAAATCTGCGCATGCTATTCTGTCTGTGTTGCGCAGAGCACGCGCAAACATTGTCATCTGCAGACTGACATTTCATTAAAAAACGTCTGCGTGAGCTCTTTTTGGTGCAGACTTGGCCCAACCACTTCCAAAATCTTCTAAGGTATACAAAGGGTTAAACTCTTAAACATCACCACCATCCACCACCCACCACAGTCCATCACCACCACCACCCACCACCACCGTCTACCACCAATGCTCACCACCACCACCCACCATCCACCACCATGCACAACCACCGTCCGTACTCTACCACCAGTTTATTTTTGAAGTCTATATACGTTAAAAAACAAACAATCATCTTCTTGCAGACTAAAGAGGTTTGATCCACCTCTTTTTCTACAGATGTCTGCAGATATGGTCCGCAGACTACATATATTTTACCTTTTAAAAAACAAACAAGACCTTAGTCGAAAGAAAATAATTAATAGATGCTTTAAAGAATTTTATTTTCACCAAAATTAGAGTATTTCAAGGCGTTAGGGTTGTACTAAGTTAGTGTTGGTAGAAAAAATATTTACTAAAATGGTGTTGCTTTTAAACTATTTATCAAAATGGTGTTTCCATTTATTTTGTATTTATATTTTTTTAATCTAACATATTATACTCTTCTTTAACTAGCACACGTATTATTTATCCTATAGTTTTATTCTGTTTTAGTCATTTATTATATATTGTTTTTCCTTTGCAATACATTTGCTCAACGTCGCTTTATTCATAAATCTTAATCATGAAGATTATCTGCACTACTTTTGCACATAGGTGATCTTCATTGCATTTGTATTATTACTATTACTATTTTATGCTAATTATTATGTCATTTGTTGCGGGTGTATCTGGTTGTCCTTCGCCGTTAAATTACCCTGGCTAGCCTTTTATTTTGTTAGCCATTCATAAAATTACATTAAAATAGTTAAATGAAAATTCAATATTGAAGACGAAGCACCTTAAGATGAAATCAAAAAGGACAACTACACATATGTGTTCGGAACACTTTTGTACGCAGAAAAAAATCACAAAAACAACAATTCAAGATGAAATCACCATATCATCTGGGAAGTCGAAAAAGCGAAGTATGATTCTATTATGCACAAAGACAAGATAATGCGGAAAAGAAAATATAGATTCTTTCAATTTTTCTTCATAATTCAATTTTTTCAAAACTACAATTACCAAAAAATGTCGACATTTTAGTATAATCGTAAAAACAATTCTAATTCAATCAATGAGTAATGAGTTGATTGAAGGAAAAATAAAAGTATAAACAAAATATACTAATGACTAAAAAAATATATTAATGCATTGATTCAATAAAAAAGTAAAAGAAAAGTATAATATGTTGCTTAAAAAATAAAATATAAATACAAAATGAAGAGAAAACACCATTTTGGTAAATAGTTTGAAAGCAACACCATTTTGATAAATACTTTTCCCACCAACACTAGTTTGGAAAAAAAACTTCAAAAATATAATATGTTTTCACGAAAGATTGAGCCGACCTTTATCTGATAATATAGTTTTACGAAAGATTGAGCCGACCTTTATCTAATTAGGCTCGCAAACGAGATTGCTACACCATATTTTATGTCCAAATATAAAAGTGAAATAAACACATACGAAACTAGTATTTCGTTATTCCTCCCTCATCATCAAATTATCAAAAGAAGTAAACCCCACAATTGATCATTAGGGTCAATTCAAATTATTGGATCAACTCGATTTATTTACTTGATGATACAAATATATATATATCTACTATTTTAGAATCATTTCTGTGTTAAGAGATGATGTCTAAGAAACCTTCTTTCTAGTATATATATACATACCACCCTCCAATGTCACTAAACGCATCCAAACCCGAATCAAAATCGTTCAATATCAACACTTACGATCTTGAAACCCGAAGCGAACCACCATTTAAACGTTAACCGATTGTATGGTTAGTAGAAGTCGGCTTCTGGAGACTAACCAAGGAGTAGTAAGCTCCAGTCGGCCCTCTCGCTAGTAACGAACCATGGTTCCCGTTCTCAACCACCCTCCCCTTTTCCAAAACCGCAATTGTGTCACAACTTTGTATGGTGCTTAACCGGTGCGCAACCACTAGACTAGTCCGCCCGACCATCATTCGGTCAAGTGCCTCTTGTACAACCTTTTCTGATTGACTATCTAGTGCACTAGTCGCTTCGTCTAATAACAAAACAGTGGGGTTTTTCAATATGGCACGGGCTATAGCGATGCGTTGTTTTTGTCCCCCCGAAAGTTGTACACCTCGATCACCGCACCATGTGTCATACCCATCTTTCATAACTGTTATAAAATCATGAGCATTGGCTGCTTTTGCAGCCTCAATTATCTCGGATTCACTAACCTCCTTAGAAGCCCCGTATACGATGTTTTCACGTATAGTAACCGCGAAAAGTGTTGGCTCTTGGCTCACGAGTGCGATATATTTTCTTAGAGTTCTTAAATGATATGACTTTATATCTCTACCGTCGATTTTGACAACGCCTTTTATTGGATCGTAAAAACGCTCGATTAACCCAATTATGGTTGATTTTCCGGATCCGCTTTGTCCAACCAGCGCGGTTGATTTCCCAGCTTCGATATTTATAGAGAACCCTTTAAAGATCATGACGTCAGGCCGAGCAGGGTACGCAAAGTCCACATTGTGTATTTCTACGTGGCCCGTAATGATCTCGGGCTTCTCACCATCCGGATCCTCGGACTCTATCAAAGTGTAACGGTCCAACACTGCGAACACAGACTGCACCGCATCGGACCCTTTAGCTAGATCATTTGTCATAGTCCCGGCATCCGCAATGACCTTCCCGGTGCTTACCAAGATCATAAACGTTTGAAACAAAGCTTCCGATCCGAGATGACCGTCACTAATCAATTTCCCACCATACCAAAAGTCTAGAGCCCAAGTACAAGCCATGAGGCTTTGAGAAAACCCGAGCCCGAATCCTGCATACCAAGCTTGCTTGATGCTTTCATGCATTGGTGCTTTTTGGGCCTCGTGGAGCATTTTGAGGATCCGTGTTTGAGATGAAAAGGCCGTGATTGTACGTAGATTCGCGACTGCTTCAGCTGCGAGCTTGCTGCTTCCATCTTGTAATTTCATGGCTTTTTGTGACATGTTCTTTAACAACACTAGTTTGCAATAAAAGCACACGATTATAAGCGGTTGAACCGCGATCATAACCAATGCTAATCTCCATGCAATTACCAACCCCATCGTGCACGCGATTGTCACTGCCGAGAATGTTTGAATTAGAAGTGCCGATCGATCACCCACCAATGACCGTACCTGCAAAATCATTGTTGGCATCAAAACTAACACCATTTACAAAAATCATAGAACTTGGACCATAACAGGGGTGCTCAAAAAGCTCGCGGCTCAATTGAAAAAGCTTGTTTTATTTTCGAGCCGAGCTCGAGTTAGGGGTGCTCGGCTCTGTGGCTCGACTTGATGGCTCGTATGTATGTGTGTGTGTCAATATATTAGAAATGTGTGTTAATTTTTCTATTTTGGTTTTTTATGTTACCATTATTTGTAAAAAAAATTAATAAAAATTAACGAGTCGGCTTGATTGGGCTCGAGCTGGGACGAAGTTTTACGAGCCGAGCTCGAGCTTGACTTTTCAGCTCGAAAAAATAATCGAGCTGAGCTGGCTCGCCCTAGACCATAAATTACTTGTAGTAAAACAAACTCAACATCAAATTCATACCACATTGGCATCTTTAGCAAGCCTGGAACAAATAGCTCCACTTGAATTTTCTTCGCGATCAAACCACCCGATTTCAAAGGTGAGCATCTTTGACAACATACGTTCGCGAACCCTCTTGGTTAAGTACTCACCCATGGCAGCGAAATTGTAATGCTGAATGATATTGACTACCATCGAGAAAACCGCTAAACCCAAGAAATACAATGCATAAATCATCGTTCTGCGCTTGATTTCCTTGTGATCGGGTAAGAAATAAACGGATATCATTGACCCCAATGCAAATTCATAAAGGGGTTGAATCGCACCGAATAGAATTGCACCCGCGCTCCCTAACAATGCTTGCTTCCATTCGGGAATATTCATTGCTAAAAGCCTCTTAAAGGAAGGAACCGGAAATTCTTGGTTGACCCGAGAGGTGATGTTCATGTTCTCACCTCCAATGTTGTTGACTGAGCTTGCAGAGCTCGACCGGCTAAACATTGGCTGCCTACGGCTGCTTGTGTTATGGACATCAAAGGCTGCAGTGACCGACGATGGTCCAAGAGGGTAAGGAGTGGGTGGTGCATCGTTTCGTTTGGTTTCTTGGAGGCGAACAAGTGATGTGTAGAGGCCGTTTTCAAGTTGGATGAGGTTATCATGGGAACCAGACTCGACAACTTGACCATCCTGCACCACCACTATGACGTCTGCGTTTCTAATAGTTGAGAGGCGGTGAGCTATGACGATGGTGGTTCGACCAACTGCAGCCTGATCAAGTGCTTCTTGAACCACTCGTTCTGATTCTGTGTCGAGTGCACTTGTAGCCTCGTCCAAAAGAAGGATACGTGGTGACTTGATTATTGCACGAGCAATTGCAATTCTTTGTTTTTGCCCACCCGACAATTGAACTCCTCGTTCGCCAACCTGTTATGTAGGAGAGGTTGATCGTAAGTTACACGCTTCAGAACCAATAATATGTTTCTAATAGTGAGAACAACATAATAGAGAAACAGAGATGGTTGTATAGCCGTCTTGTGTATCACATTCAAACATATAGTTACGGTTCTTGCAGTTCGCAACATATTATTAGTTTTGAAACATTTAATTTGATTTTTCTTCTGTTCTAATAACTTGTGCTCGTTAATAAAAAAATCTAAATACATAGTTAATTTTTTTTATTTGCCAACGTTCCGATATAACTTTTTATCGAAAACCAAGTTTATATTCATAGTAAGATTTTCTTTAAATTTACAAGACTAAAAAAATACTTTACTTTGAATATAACTCGGTTTCGATAAAATTTATAGCAGAATGTCGGGAAAAAATTTATCAATCTCCTAAACACCTAGAAATCAAAAAATTTAATGAATTTAACTTAAAATTTTATCAAAAACCAAGTTTATATTCATAGTAGAGTAAATGACGATTTTGGCCCCTGTGGTTATATCACTTTTACCCTTTTAGCCTAAAAATGAATCTTTTAACATCTGAGCCCCCAACGTCTTTTTTTCTAACCCTTTTGGCCCCTGACACTAACCCCATCCATTTACTTTTAGGGGCCAAAAGGGTTAGAAAAAAATACGTTGGGGGCTCAGATGTTAAAAAATTCTTTTTTGGGCTAAAAGAGTAAAAATGATATAACCACAGGGGCCAAAATCGTAATTTACTCTTCATAGTAAGATTTTCTTTAAATTTACGAGACTAAAAAAAATACTTTACTTTGAATATAACTCGGTTTCGATAAAATTTATAGCATAAAGTCTGGCAAAAAAATTTATCAATCTCCTAACACCTAGAAATCAAAAAATTTAATGAACTTAACTTAAAAATCTGCTTAATGTAAAACTCTAAAATCTGATTTATAAGTTGGAAAAACAACCTGAGTGTCATAGGCCTGAGGCAACTGAGAAATAAAGTTATGAGCATTTGAAGCTTTAGCAGCCTCAACAACTTCATCCATAGTAGCATTCTCCTTACCAAAAAGTATATTCTCCTTAATAGTGGTTGCAAACAAAGCAGGCTCTTGACTCACCAACCCCATTTGTGATCTCAACCACTTTAGTTGAAGCTTATCAATCCTCACACCATCCACACAAATCTCTCCTCTTTGAGGATCATAAAACCGCTGCAACAACGCGATCACCGTAGATTTACCCGACCCACTCCCACCCACCAACGCCACTGTTTTCCCCGCGGGAACCTTTAAGTTAAACTCTTTGAATATCAAAGATTCTGGTCTTGACGGATACGTGAATTTAACGTTCTTAAATTCCACTTCCCCGGATATTTGTTCCAGTATCTCACCTTCCATGTTGTCGGAATCGATTTCGGGGACTCTTATGATTATTTCACGTATGCGTTCGCTTGCAGCCATTGCATCCGAGAAGTACTTCACGTTCGATAATCCGGAACCTAGTGATCTGTCATTATCAGAATGTTTAGATATTCTTAAAAAGTAACAAACACATGATTGAAAAAGGACAACATATGCAAGTGTAATGTTGATAAGCAATCCATTGAAACAAAAGTAAAATTTATCATTATCAGGCATTTCATTTCACATGATAAAAAGTCAAATTCATTAGGTTGGAAACAAAAAGGTTGCTGTCTTGTTCCTTTTTATGTAATTTTTTTTTGTAACATAAACTGTTGCTTTTATAAAAGTTAAAACATAACCAAATTGGGTGGCTGGTGTTTATTATTCTGTTTGAAACCAATTAAACCGAAAATCAAATTAGTAATTCGGTCTCACAAAATCTGAATTCGAATACTTCAAGCCAACCAGAATAACCCAGATTAACCGAATAACAAATAGCTCAATCTTACTTAGCCCAACCCAATTCCGTAACAAATATGGCAAAAGATTAGAAAAAAAAACAAAATAAAAAAAAGTTATTCGGTTTATTTGGTGGAAACCAAAAACTAAACCGAATTCGAATTCAGTTATTTGGTCCGGATAGTTTACCAAATAACCCACCCAAACCACATAACCAGAAAACCGAACCAATAAACACCCGTAACGCAGACAAGTCATTCAATAAAAGACCAGACCAAAAAAAAAATAAAAAACACATACAGTCCACCAGTGGCAATGGCAGCACCAACAGCAAAAACAGTTCCACCACTAGCTCCATGGTACATCACCAACCTACTACCATACCAACACAAGAACGACCAAACCGCAAAAGCGACACCGTTGCTACCAATCGCCACTCCTTTAGCCAACCCCTGCTGTAAACCGAGCTTTACAGTGCCTTCTAAAGCAGCAGAGTACTCTAACGAACTCTTGTTCTCACCGACGAACGAGTAGACCGTTCGCACGGATGAGATCGCCTGTTCGGCCACTGTGCCAGCCTTATTGTACTCTTCTCTTGTTTTTCTTGATAAGTTTAACAGAACACGTCCGTATATCAGACCGGGTATGACTAGAACTATTATAAATGGAACTCCAACAATTGCTAGCCTCCATAGTAATATGAATGCTACTATGTATGCACTGCTGAAAACTGAAATGTTCATTAAGAACACTGGTACCTGCAGTTTTTAATTTCATATATCATGTTAAAAAATCAATAGCCAGTTGTTTGGAATTAACGCTAGCAAGGTGTTGGATAAGGCTTTGTCTTTTGATGATAGTTTAATTTCTGTGGTGGAAAAAGAAGGTACATTTTAGTAGTAGAATTAGAGTGTGTGAGTTGTTGTCGTAAAATAAGTAAAGTACAGGTGGAAAAAGAACGTATACTTTAGTAGTAGAGTTAGAGTGTGTGAGTTGTTGTCCTAAAATATATTGAGTAAAGTAAACGGATGGTCCATGTGGTTAACCAAAGTTATGGATTTAGTCCCTAGCTTTCTAAAAGTACACTGAGGTCCCTGTGGTTTGTCCTTTGTAACGCATTTAGTCCTTAACTTTTGCCAAAAGTACATGGATGGTTCATATGGTTTGCACTTTGTAGTGCATTTGGTCACTAAAAGTTAGGGACTAAATGCGTTACAAATGCAAACCATAAGGACCAATTGTGTACTTTTGGCAAAAGTTAAGGACTAAATGCGTTATAAAGTGCAAGCCATAGGGAATACTCAACGACTACTCAGATTACTCGGTCAACTACTTGGCCTAAGCGGCGATTACTCGGGATCATGCTAATTTTGACATGAGTTATGCTAATCTTGACATGAATAATGATAGTTGTAACATGAATTACACTTATTTTGACACATCTAAAATATCCAATAATTAATTTCTTTATATTTAACATGTCCGAGTACTCTCTCAGTACTCCCAACTCCCCACTCTGCTGACTAGAGAGCGCCTAGCGACTTCTGCAACACTGTCTATAACTAAAAAATCAACACAGATTAAGAACAATTTTACCTTTTCGCTGATGCATTCTTGAATAACAAGACTATCACTAGAAACACTAGTAATGATCTCAGCTGTGCTTGTAACATTCAAATCAAAATACGCAACTTCTTGCCTTAATACTGCTTTCAAATAAGCTGACCTCAATCTTGATGCTTGTCTCTCTGCTGTTCTTGCCCAGCAATACCCCTCTGCAATATATTATATACATCTATAATTACTGAATAATATACAAAGATAAAAAATACAAATAAAAGTTTGACCAGAAATAAATCTACCAAGAAAACATGCAACCCAAATCCCAATAGCCATGTAACAAAGATTTACAGCGTTCTGTACATACAAGGTTAAAGCCCAGTTAGATTTGACACGAGTAGCCAAAAAAAACCGACACCGTAAAAAAAAAAAAAAAAAAAGTTACTGGGTCCGCCACTGTTATTATATAATTATGACCTTATTCATTTTATCAGTGAAGACATCAACTGTGAAAGAAGAAGAGTCTCCAATATTATTCATGATGGTGCTAGTGAAAAGTAACATAGTCGGCATCGCAATTCCATCGCCAACAGCACCGAAACACCCGAGAGTCATCAGAAACATGTCGGTACCATCGGCGTGCATAAAAATCGACCGGAATGATCCAGTTTTGATCTTATTGTTTGTCTTTTTACTCTGTTTAAACATGTTAACACAGAGGATTATGAGGTTGTAGGGGTGAGAGGAACATCGTAGTTGAAGGTGAGTGTGGTGTGTATATATAAGGTGTCGTATAAAACTTTTTTTTTTAATTTAATAAAAGAATTTAAACAGTATTCGTTTTGCCAATAAAATAGCGACACTATATTGTTCGACACTATTGACGACTATGGTTAAGGCATCAGGATCTATTTTTTTTAAACGGGTACAAATTGGTACCTTTTCTTTTTATATACTATATATATATATAAAGGGTAAGGTTCATGCCAAGGGCGGACCCAAGCCCAGCCCAAGGTGGGCGGGCACACCCCCGGGGACAAAAAATTTAGTGCTAAATTCTGTCGAAAATCCCGTACGCACCCCTTGGAATTTTTCGACCGCACCCCTTAGGTAAAAAAGTGTTATCAATTTATAATTTAAATTTTTTAGTAAACTCTTATTAAAAAAAAAGTACTACCTAAATTATATAACTTTTAATACCTAACTAACTAAACCCAAATACCCATACCTTTACCCACTTATAATTCCTAACTAACTAGTCCACTAAGTCTTAGCCCATTAACCAAACCCAACAATATTTCAAACTATAATAAAATAATTAAAGCCCAAAACCTTTAGAAATTCTCTCCCGCTCTCTCTCTCTCTCTCTCTTGCGTCCCTGCACTGCCAACGAACAACATTACCCAGCGACAACAGTCCAGCAGCCGGCGACCACCGTAATCAGCCACCATACCACCGTCGTTTGACACCAAATCTAACCGGAATCCGGACACGGGTAAGTTTCTTTGTTATTTTGATGATTTTGGTTGATATTACAGGAGAAAAAAGGGTAATAAAGTTGTTAAATAGGTTTGAAATTTTGTGTGTTTTGACGTTGTTTATGGTTGTTTAGATGATTTTTAGGGTGATTATATTGTTTATATATTTTTAGGGTGATTATGTTGTTTATATATTTTTAGGGTGATTACAACTTACGTTATGATTTCTAGGGCTTGAATAGTTGAAAATTAAAATTAAAATTGAAACATTATGTAATGGAGCGATAGAACTTATGTTATATAGAGAAATAATTGCTTAAAAATTAGTTTTAGATGATGTTTTGGATAGATTTCAAAAAATGAAAACCCGTAGGGCATCGACGTTTTAATTATGTTTGTAACAAGGTTTGACATGTGTTTTGATGATTATATAAATTTAGTTTGATGTTCGTTTGTTTTACATGACCCGACTCGACCCGACCCGACCCGATACGAACCGATTTTTTTACTTATATACCTAGGGGCCTAAAATTTTTAAAAATGTTCCGCACCCACATGAAAAAATTCCTAGGTCTGCCACTGGTTCATGCGAGAACCACCTTTATTGCGACAACCGCGAGAACCAATGTGAACACAACCTAAAATAGCTAAAAAAAACCTAAAAAACCTACCCCCCCCCCTCCCAAAACCTAACCCCCCCCCCCAAGCTAAATGCTAAAAACTAAAACCCTCAAAAAAAAAACTAAACCTCCCCCCCCCCCCCCCCCCCAAGCTAAAATGCTAAAAACTAAACCCCCATAAAACCTAAAAAAATCAAAAAAACACACAAATTTTTTTTTAATATTTTTTAAGTTAAAATCGCTACTTTTAGTAGCAAAATTAAAAAAAAAAAAATTTTGGCTACTAAAAGTAGCGATTTTTTATAAAAAATATTAATTTTTTTTTTTGTGTGCTTTTTATCTATTTTTAGGTATTTTTGGTTGTGTTCACATTGGTTCTCGCGGTTCTCGCAATAAAGGGTGGTTCCTAACGGATTTTTGTCCTATATATATATATATACTAGGTTTTTACCTGGGATTGCTTCCCGGGCTCGAGAAACTTAGTTATATTAACTACTATTTGTTATTAATACGACCACATTACATCAACCATCTCATTCGATTCAACAACAATGTCTTCAAATCACCGGATTAGATCATGAACCCATATTAGAGGTCAAACAAAAGCACAACAGGACCACATGAATAATATCATTTCCACTTTTACTTCAATGCACTTACATGATAAGGGTGATTTGGGATTTTGTAAAAATGTTTGTTTTTGTACTTCTTTACAAAATAAGATGTTGACCAAAATTCAAACAGATGTTGACCAAAAGTCAATCAGATGTTGACCAATAGTCAAACAGATGTTGACCTTAAACAGATGTTTGGTTTAAGGCCAAACATCTGTTTATGGCCAAACATCTGTTTAAGGTCAACCATCTGTTTAAGTCCAAATATCTGATATAGAAGGCGAAACATCTGTTTAAGGCAAAACATCTGTTTAAGGTCAAACATCTGTTTATGGCCAAACATCTGTTTAAGGTCAAACAACTGTTTAAGTCCAAACCTCTGATATAAAAGACCAAACATCTGTTAAAGGCCAAACATCTGTTTAAGCCTGAACATATGTTTAACTTAATAAGATCTACTGTCTTCTCACACTATTTTCCTCTTCAAAACACTGTTCAACCTAACATGGGTTTCCATTAACTATTGACCAACAGGAAAACAGATGTTCAAACCACTGTTTGTTATTGAACCTTTTTACAAAATTACATAGAATTCAAGAAAATGAAACAATGACTTAAAGAACTATAATTTAACATATAATCTAATCGGGCAAACCAATCTATTATCTCACAATTCCCTGGTTTTTACAACATGAAACACAACATCATCATGCCAAATACAGTCATATATATACATCCATTATTCTGAATTCATAAACCCACAAATGCAGAAGAATGTCACATTTGCAATTAATAAACCAAGTTTCTACTAATTGCAGTTACTATTAGCAAAAAGAAACATCATATCATCTATATATAAAACATAAAGTACTAATAACAGTGTTTTATCATGTTAGCCATACATAGCAACAAACCATCAAGTTAATAGTTAAAAAAAAACATACAACATCACCATCAAAAAAATTCATAGTTATAGTATCTGATATGAGAACATACTTAAATGTCTTTGTTAAACTGACGTGACTTGATTTAATACAATCTTCTGTTGCGAAGACACGTATGTGAAGTGCAACATATCACCAAACCTCAAGTTATTGTCAGTCATAAACTTTCGCCAACCGTCCAACGCATAACGTGCGTTCAATTCATTTAACTCCGACTTAACATCATAAACCTCCACAACTCCAACCATGTTTTGAACTTTCAAAGGATGAATATCAAGAGAAAGACCTGCTCGTCTGGCAACTTCAGCAGGAAGACACTACATGTATTGTGTGGAAAAAAAATAATAGTAAGACAAATAAACATAAATCATTAGTTTGTTATAAAAAATGGTATACCAGCCTATAGTCTCTTTGCGATCAAAATGAAAGAACTCAGGGTCGAGAAGATGTCCAGAATGTTTTTTTGCAGTCTTTGCAATCTTATTTCTACGGTTAAGCTTTTTCTGAACGTTGGCGGCTCTCTTCCCCTTTATGAAAAAGTAAACATATACATGTGAATTAAAAGAATGTTGAATATATGCTAAAAAAATAGTTTATATAACATATACTAATTAACTGGCAAGTATAGATACCTTAACTTTATGAGCAGATGAAGAACATCCAATATGATAACTTGTGTCGACAGGTAAGGCAGCATTTCCCTTAGTCCTATTCTTGACCATCTCCTTTCTCTCAGAAGTAACTCTACCTTTCTTCTTAACCTGTTGTCATAGAGTAACTTTAATAACAATAGTAATATAACAATCTTTAAGATGGTAAACTTACATCTTGGGTTTTGTTCAATTGTGAAGACATGCGTCTCTTCGATGTGCATTCGGCATTGGTTGGTAATTTCTTCTAAATAATACATTATTGGATAACTATAACATCAGTAAACAGCATTACTAATAGTTGTAAAAACATTAAATTCATATATGTGTTAAATTAAGAATAAATAATTTTAATAATTTAGTAAGTACCTGAGTAACGGTTCTACCTTCACCTACTGACACAACTTCTTCATCCTCATAGATGTCCTGGTCAACATTAATGAAATAATTAATATAATGCTAAAAAATTAAAACTTTTACTGCTAATGCTAAATACTTACGTACCTTGAATTCATTCTCAACATAATCAGCCTTCGATATCTCAAGTACACTATCATCGTCAGATTCAGGTTTCTTCAAAAAGCAAATCTCAGTCTCATCTCTATAAACTACTACCTCAAAAACAACATCATCAATTCTGCTAAACACAAGCAAATCATCCTTCAGTATCCCAACATCGTTGCACATTTCCGGCCATCCTCTAGCAAACACAAAGTTGGTATCAACCTTAGACGCCTCAACATTCCAATAGGAACCCTTATAACAAATTTGAAATTTGCCACTTGGTGGGCTGTTTACGTAAAATTGTTTAATGAAGCAGTCTTCGATTACCTGCATAAAATTAAAAATAATGAATACTATACGTGAAGTATGTAACTTATGAGAATAAGTGTTGACACGTTTAAGATGTAAAAGAATTCAAGTTAAAATAAATACTCATACCGTAAAACCAAATCTTGCATAACGATTAAACGTGAAATAAGATTCACCACACATGCCATCAACAAAACATGAAAGTTCAAGCCCAAAATCACCTGACGGTTTGAAAACCAACAAAATATCCCTCGGCAGATTGAGATCTTTAACAACATTGTCCCAACCGTCAGTTATTATTGGCATTGAATTTTCTGTTCTGACCCTCATAACCCATTATTTTAACCAGACTCATGATAGATTCGCAACCTATTTTTTTGCCAACAATCTCCCCACTTTTGATTAGCAAAGGCTATAGGTACATCCTGTATATAATTTTTAAGTAGTGTAAGAAAATATAAACCATAAGAACTGTTAAATATATATCTCAATAAAAATAAATTATGTATGTAAAAACATGTCATACCAGTTTCAAAGATTCTGGGTTATCAAGAAACTTGACAAATGTAGTATACATCATAAAACCTGAATCAGTAAAGATGTTAAAAGATTGTAATTAAAAAGTTGGCTTCAAAGATGAACATTAACTTTTTGTATTAACAGAGTATCTACTGAAATTAATCATAGAAACAGAGTATGAGTTAAAAATTTTCTGCAAATAATAACTATGTTAACATGTTCTCAACAAATGATTCAAACACCTAACTAAACCCTTCTTGAATGTATAGCAATAAACGTTTAAAATCGTATTTGTAGCAAGATAGGATTTGAATTAAGATCGGTTAAACAATATAAAGTTCATTACAATATGAATGTACATACCAGTTGCTGAAGAAAAAACAATAAAACCTTAGGTGATTGAAGTGTAGAAGACGGAGAACAAGACAGTTGAAACCCTAGAAAATGACTGGGAAGAAGAGATTTTTGAAAGAAGAGATGATAGATGTTTGATGTGTAATGATGATGAAGAAATAATGACGGTTGTGTTTTTGTCTTCCCATATTTTCAACTGATGAAAAATATTTATACATACACTCCTTATTGAATTTGTTATTTACATTGAGATACAAGAGTAAAGTGGATGATTAGTTGAATTGATTTGGTATTCAAATTAACAAAGAAAAATATTTTTTCTTATAGCAAAGCCATTAACATATCATATTTTTCTATGCTTTAAATCATGTATTAATCATAATTAGCTTTTAACATAAGTAAGTTTCATGAGCTCGGGAAGCAATACCGGGTGAAAATCTAGTTTTATCTATTATAAGTAGCTTTTAACATAAGTAGTTTGACTTTGGTCAAACAACGTTTTAACATTGCTCAAACAGTGTTTTATCTATTATAATTAGCTTTTAACATAAGTAGTTTGACTTTGGTCAAACAGACTTTTAACATTGCTCAAACAGTGTTTTAACTTTGGTAAAACAGACTTTTGAACCACTAAGAATCATATTTTTGCAAACATTTGTTTGACATTGGTCAAACAATGGCTTGACTTTGGTCAAACAGTGGCTTGACTTTGGTCAAACAGTGGCTTGACTTTGGTCAAACAGTTTTTTGGCTGGTGTAGGTTTGAAATTGATCAGTTCGTAGCCTCTTATGCAGTCCAAATCCGGTATAATTTTCTTCAATATTGATAGTGAACACGGGGATCTTCAGAATCTTCAGAATCTTCAGATCTTTCAAATAAAGTCCAAATCCGTTGTAAATTACTTATGAATAAATTTATCACACATTGTTCTGAGATGCAAAACACAATAGAGTTTATAAAGTTTAAACCAAATAAAATTTAACCAAATAGTAATTAAGAAAATATATATAGAACTATACTTAGAACGGTGGAAGTTAAAACTTAGAAAAAACAATGATTACAAGCTGGTAAAAACTTCTTTGTAAACAACATTAGAAGTCTTATTTGTTGGTTTTTCATCAGCGTCGAATATTAGTATTTTAACGCCTTCTCTGGTCTTGACCCTTGATAATGCAACGTACAACTGACCATGAGTGAAGACAAGATCTTTCAAATAAAGACCAACCTTTGATAACGATTGTCCTTAACTCTTGTTAATTATCATGGCAAAACAAACTGATAAAGGAAATTGTCTTCGTTGAAATTGAAAAGGTATTTTTTTTGTCAGACGGGATCATATTAATCCTTGGAATAAAAACTCTCGTGCCAATGTTACCACCAGATATTACTTCAGCTTCTATAACTCGTTTACCAAGAAAAGTAATTTGAAGCCTTGTACTGTTACATAACCCTTTCTGTTGATCAATGTTTCGAAGAAGCATCACAGGAACACCAACTTTAGACCGTGGGGTATGGGGCGGGGGTTTGGGAGTGGGTTGGGGGAAACGCCCAAGCCACCACCCCGGGTGGGCACGGGTTTGGGCGTGGCCCTTGGGGCTTGGCCTTCAAGCCGGGCGTTGGGCGGTATGGCCATGCTAGTTGGCTGAATTTCATTGGCTCACCCGCCACGTCAGGCGGTTGGTTTTTTGAATTTTGAATTTTAAAATTCAAACCGTCCCCCCAAACGGTCCCCCCATCTCCCTGAACCGCCAAGCGGGTCACCGAAAGGGCCTATATATTGAAACCCCAACCCACTGGTCCCCCCATCCCACGAACCCAACAACCCCACCAACAACCCCACCGGCTACCACTTCTCGCAAACCCGCTACCCCACTGGTCCACCCCATCCCACGAACCCAACCCCGCTATGGCATCTTGGACTCGTGAAGAGGAAATTGCTCTCGTCACAAGCGTCGTTGACGCTATGAAGGGTCGGCCACCCGGCCAAACAAAATATTGGGTGGAAGCATTCGAAGCCTACCGACTTAACGTCGGTAACGACCGCTACAACCTCAACGCGTGCCAACATAAATGGCGCGATCTACGGCCCAAGCTCGAGCGTTTCAAGGCTTACTACGAAGCCGTTCCCGGTGGCGAGTTAAGCCACGAGGACCGGCTGGCAGTGGCTAACATAGAGTTTCGAGGCAAGGAAAAAAAGGCGTTCGACAAGATCGGCCTTTTTGAAAGTTTTTTAATGCTTTAGGTTTGTTATTTTGTAATTTTTAGGACTATGTAATGTTTTAAATTTTAATGAAGTTGTAGGTTTTTTTTATAATTGTTGTGTGATTTTTTATAAATTTTTTGGTATTTTTTTTAATTGCTTCTGCCACGCGGTGCACCCAACCCAAGCCCAACCCACGCCCCGCCATACCCCGCTTACACGTAACCAGGCGGTGGGGGGGCTCCCATTCCACGTGTCACCAAATGCCCCAACCCAAGCCCAACTCCCGCCCCACCATACCCCACGGCCTTAAGAACTAATCTGTGATTAGGCAAGCCAGAAATCTTAAGAGCATTCAAATTTTCTGTTGAGTATAAGCTTTCTTGAAAAGAATCAAGAATTTGTTCAGTTTGACATATACTATCAGAACTCAGATACTCTTTCGCATCACCAGGAAATAACGAAAGCAATCGATCATTAATTTCATGAACTACCTCATTTTTTGGTGCTAGAATTGCTCGCTCCGAAAAGAATCCAGGAATCCTAAATTGTTCATTAATTGAAGGATATACAAAGTCAATTAAACTTTGTATCGGGTCACAAATATCAGTGATTAGTAGATCATCTGGTATCTCTATAATGGCGTCACCATCATTATCATCTCCAAGGTTTCCTTCACCAATATCAATAAGCCATTTTGCAAATTCTCTGATAGACTCCATATTTGAACTTTCAGCTCCAATAGTTAGACACATGTTTTTAGTCAGCCGTAACAGTCTGCATTTTGACCACATGTACGAAGAGCTTAAAGATGCACTAACAATTTCTTGTCTAGTACCATTAGGAATAATAGGTAGGATTTGGCTAAAGTCACTACCAAATACAATAACTTTACCTCCAAAAGGAATATCCGAACGAATACTCCTACCTTCCGAAAATACGTCGGTCATCGTCCTATCTAAAGCTTCAAAGGCATGTTTATGTACCATCGGTGCTTCGTCCCATATGATTAATTGGGTTTCCTTTAATAATCTGGCAATATCACTATTTGGCTTAATATTGCACATTGAATCTTCTGTTAGATTAATGGGGTTATGGAACCGAGAATGAGCTGTTCTTCCATGGGAAAGTAATAAAGAAGCAATACCACTTGAAGCCACATTTAAAACTATTCCATTTCTACATCGAACAGCTGAAGCCAAAGTCTTCCATAAAAAGGTTTTTCCAGTTCCACCGTAACCATAGACAAAAAAAGGCCTCCTTTACACCCTACAACTGCTTCCATTATTTCGTCAAAAACCGCTCGTTGTTCATCTGTAAGAGATTGATGCAACCTGTTAAACTCAGCTTGTATTTCATCTAGGTTATGTGACAGCTCTTCATTAATCAGACGATTAGAAGCATCACGTAAGGAATCGTCATCAGGGTACGGCATAGTGACAAACCTTCGTAATGATGAACCATTGGAAATTAAATAGTTTTCAATTTTCAACAAAGTAAGGTTCTTAATATGATATTCAGGAAGCACTAAACCTAACAAATCAAAAAATTAACATTATTAATTAAAAAATCAAAATGTAGTATGTGAAATAAAAAAGATAGATCACAACCTGAAATATTTGTTTCTTTTTTACGTCTATAAACAATATCATCAGCTAAGTATTTCCACGTGTTCTCCCAAAAAAATTCTGGCCGTGAAAGAGTATTTGACAAAAGCAGGGTAGCAAATAACGCTCGAAGATACCCAACATGTCCTTCAAAACTTGCTTCTTTAATGACCTCAACGTATTCATTGTCATCATCTAAGAGTCACATCGCATAGCACGTATCTCTAAAAGTCGGGAATAATTGACCGTTAACTGTACGTATCTCCTTGAATGATCTAGGCCCTTTAACTTTATTGAGTACTATCCTCAAAAAATAAGGTTCGCCCAATGCAGGAGATACAGAATGAATCCGGCCAACACACTGGTATGACGTACGTACCTACCAACATCTATCTTTAAGTATCCAAACAAACTTGTAAGGAAACTCAACATAAGTTAGCTTTCTAGCATCTTCATTTGTCTCGTTCAAGTTCATCCATTGCACAAATATTGAAGAAGCAACAGAAAGCTTGCTTAAAACATTATCAATATCGTCATCCGCACCATACACAACATTCTGTTGGCCCGGCAAATGAAAGGGAAGCCTCATAACAGTAGGATACCTATAATGAACCTCATTAGAGAATATTCTCCAGGACGCCTCACACGCTAAAATATATCTACAATCATAATACTCCTTGATCTCGTCTTTTGGCTTTTCCTTGATGGTTGAGTTTGTATCACCAGAAACTGCCGCAGTAGCTATATCAGGGCCTTTGTTAATGTACTTGAACAAATATTTCACTGAACCGGCTTGATTACACCATTCAACATTAATGTGTGCTTGATATATTTTCAAAAGCCTTTTGTTATAAGGAACAACATTTCTGTTGTCTAATCTAACACCAGATTTTATAACTGTATGACCTGAATCTCTTCTTCTGTATACAGGAAAACCACTTGAATCAATAGTTGTATGTGATGTGAATTTCTTCGGAAAGTTTTTTGAACATCTTTTATCAACCATGCAAGGACAATTCAAATTAGCATTCCCACACGGACCATGAATCATATAATCAATCACAAGAGAATAAAGTTCAGGATCTTTTTTATCGGGAATCTCAGCAGAAATAAATGGATCTATGTGATCTATGGTTGGAAGTTTGTGATCGACCTTCATGAATAAGCATATATGTGCATGAGGAAGACCACGCTTTTGAAATTCTACTGTATAAACAACTAAATAAAAAGGAAAAATAAATAGATTTAGTATTTGATAACCTTGATTACAAAATATATATCAGAGGATAAGATGTGAAAACGAAATAACATACCAGCGTTAATCTCACCGAAATACTTAGAATCCTTCAAATCTTTGAGTAAGGAATCAAGCTTCATTTTAAACAATCAACACAATATGTCAGGCCTGTCTTCGGCTTTGATGGTTGAATCTTTTAGAAATCTTTTACTTCAGGCCACTTAGGATTACACGTTATAGTTATGAAGAAATCAGGGTACCCATACCACTTACATAAGGCCATTGCATCGAGGTAATTTTGTTGCATGAATCTTGCACCACCAGTAAATGAAGAAATCAGGGTACCCATACCACTTACATAAGGCCATTGCATCGAGGTAATATATATCAGAGGATAAGATGTGAAAACGAAATAACATACCAGCGTTAATCTCACCGAAATACTTAGAATCCTTCAAATCTTTGAGTAAGGAATCAAGCTTCATTTTAAACAATCAACACAATATGTCAGGCCTGTCTTCGGCTTTGATGGTTGAATCTTTTAGAAATCTTTTACTTTAGGCCACTTAGGATTATACGTTATAGTTATGAAGAAATCAGGGTACCCATACCACTTACATAAGGCCATTGCATCGAGGTAATTTTGTTGCATGAATCTTGCACCACCAGTAAATGAAGAAGGAAGTATAACAGGCTTTCCAGTATCTGTTAAAACTTCCTTACCTTTAGATTTATACTTTTGAAGATTCTCAAATGTTTCAGAGCAAAGGTTCGCTTGTTGCCTACGGATGTACTTTAGTCTTTCGCTCTCAATCATTGTGTACGCATCAACCAAAAACTGTTGTAACAACCTTCGCCCATTTAAAATTAAGGAATATCCATAAGTTCTATCTTGGATCCTATATGAAAAAAATTCTCTCATTGTGCACTTTGGTTTTATTTTCTTTTGTGTGGACATAAAATTTCTATGAGGAATATCAACTCTATAACCATCATCACCATATGGGAAAAGTAACGTATATTGCAGAGCAAGATACGATGGGTGTAATTCGCTAATACGCTGCAGCATTCCCGGCTGAGTCTCGACAACAATATCACGATGGTCTATAGCTTTATCTATGTCTCCAACAACCAAAGCAGCAACTTCAGATGTGGTGGGTAAGTTATATGTCTTGCTTTCTTTTTCTCTTCTATAAATAAGTCACAGACTAAGGTTGGCCTCTGGAGATTGGTGAAAATGGTCTCTGACCATCCTATATGTCTTAACCAACATATTTTGTGAATCTAATAAAGCCCTCAAATACTGTATCATTTCAACATTAAGTTCTTTATTAGTAGGCGATGAAGGTTTGGTTCCTTTGCTGTTAAAAGAAAAAAAAACAACAAAACATTAACATAACATAACTATAATAGTATCTCGTTTTATAAAAACTTATAGAATATATTGAGAAAAAGTAAGATTTCAGTTTACCTACAACCACTGATGAGTTTAGATTGAATAAACCAAACTACTGTTTAGTACTAAGTCAAACAACTGATGGAAACCTTGTAAGCACTGCTAGTGATTAAAACACTGATGGTACTTAACAACTGATAGTGAACTACATATGGTTAACAACTGCTATTGTAATAAGCAGTGGATAGAGAATCAGTGATTAATAATTAATTGTTAAGGAAGAGCAGTTGTTAACAACTGCTGATACCAGCCCAAAACTTTTAGAGTATGTTGAGAAAAAAGTAACATTTCAGTTTACCTACAACCGCTGATGAATTTAGAATGAATAAAGCAAACTACTGTTAAGTCAAACAGCTGATGGAAAACTTGTAAGCACTGCTAGTGATTAAAACACTGATGGTACTTAACAATTGATAATGAACTACTAATGGTTAACAACTGCTGTTGTAGTAATCAGTGGATAGAGAATCAGTGATTAAGGATTAAGTGATGGTACTTAACAACTGATAGTGAACTACAAATGCTTCAATTTCTAGTTGTTCTTTAATAGAATAAAAATGGAACTTAGAAATCACTCGTACCTGAATAATGCCTGTCTATTTGTTATTTCATTTTCGGTATCATGTATGTATAGCTGACAAAACTTAGCTTCATTTCCATCTGGAGGTTTGAGACTCCCCATGCAATGATAGTTTTGGCCACTGATACTATATATAAATGGATCATTACCCTTGTTGATATTAGAATCAACCTTTCCACCCATAGATGTAAAAGAGAACATAGAGTTTTATCGTCTTATGTTCTTCAGGAAGAACTTGCTTTTTGCATTTGAGGAAGAAAACAAATTTTTATAAGACGGATGTGCATCCTTTAAAGGCGGTAGCTGAACTTTACCATACCCACAACACATACTATAACATAGCTTATTTATAGTTAAACGACCTTTTCCACCTTCTGATGTCCATAACTTTGCACTACAAACCTGACATGTAAGCACTTGGTCACCATGGTCCAAATAATCTGTTAAAAAATGATTGATAGTTATATTACAGGTGGAACACAACAAATGTCCTAAAATAGTAAAATAGATTAAAACCTTTAGATATCCCTTTATAAGGATCTTCATCAGTGCACAAAAACACATCGTCTTCATCTGAAAAAAGTTAGCATATGTACAGGAGTATTATCACGTTTCGTGCGCTCCAGGTTACGTTTACCAGAAGACAACCGTGTAAGCATAGAGGTACTACCCAATATCAGTTGATTGTTACTGCTAATGATGCTAGAAGTAATGGAATATCGACGGTTGCTATCTAGAGGTGTACCTATGTTTATGCCGTTATATGAACATTCAATATTAAAACATACATGTTAGTACCGGTATGTTGTTTAGTAATGTATTTATCAAAAGAAATAATAAAGAAACAAAATACAAACCTGGTGTAGTTGAAATTAAAGAACCAGTAGCATTTCTAACTGCTCGACATGCAATGGAGTTCATATGTTGATCCGTAGTATCAGAACATTCCAGCAAATTTGCATTGTCAGAAAAGATGTTACGAACATTCGTTGATGATGACGATGAATTCTTTGATTTCTTATTATCAAGTATTAATTTTCGAAGCTTACGCCTTTCATTCGGTGAAGTAACTAAATAACAGAGAAAGTATAATATGTACGAAACACAAGAATCAATCCACTTGGAAACATAAAACAGAAAAAGTATACTTATAATCAAATTCAAGAGCTATTACCATTTGTGATATTTGAAAGAGGAGATCTATTTGAGATATCTGAAAGAGGAGTTCTCATAAGAGGACCTACAAAAAAACCAAGTAGAATTATGATTTCAATCTGAAAGCTGATTTTGATTTGGGAAATGATGAGTTAAGAAGTTATAATTTCAGTTACTGTGTAAATTTTGTTGGGATGAATTAACAGCTGTAGAAGATGAACGTGAATTCTTTGACATTGCATACATGAGAGAAGGAGAAGGATTCAAAAGAAGAAAGAGTAAAAGATCAGGAACATTAAAAAAATAGAACCAAACAGTGGTTTTTAAATTTTGAATTACAAGATGTCATACCTAGGGATTAACATAACCTCAATAAATTATAATATTCCATTTTATCATTTTGTAATTAAAAATCATTTCATGAAAAGCAAAATAGAATTGTTTCAAATTATTGAATTAATTATTTCAAGCAATCTATTACATTGATAAAAAACTTAACAACAAATTTTGTAATCTTTGTGGAATGTAAATCAGGTGTTCATCAGTTAGGTTTATGGTTTATTTGTATATGATTTTTAAAATAAAATATTATTATCTTTATTTAATAAATAATTAAGTTAAACGGTTTTTTATTCAGTTATCCAAATAAACCAAACAAAACAAATAAAATAAAACGTTGATCCATAAACCGAACAAAAAACCGAATAAAATGGGTTTGCGTTTACGCTTCTTAATTGGTTACGGTTTTTCTAAACACCCTACTTTGAATGACTTAGACAAAATTTGAAGTATATAAATAAGCTATTGAATGAGATTACTTAAATAAATTAATGGGAGAAACAGGCACAAATTAAATATTTTTTATAAACTGTAATATATGACGGATACTTATTAAACCTTAGTGGGCAGGGATAACGGTAAAAACCAATAAAGAACAACCACATCCACTGATAATCCTATATAAATTATGAAATAAGATAATAAGATTAAAATTGCTTAAAGATTACAAATGTTTGTAGATAAAAAAGTTGCTAATTGGGTTTATACAATATATATATTATAAATTGTTGCTCCTATTCATACACATAAGTTTTAAACATAAATTTTGAATATTGAACATCTCAATATTATTTAAAATATACATTATAATATGCAAAGAAAGGTCATAGTTATTATAATATTAGAACATAACAGTATAATAAGCAGATAAGTTTTCAAGGAATTCAAAACCACACAATCAGTCCAAAACATAACAACACCAAACACCCAAAACCAACAAAACGAAAACCATAAGTTCAACGTGGCAACAACATATGAAATTAACACGTAAATGTATTTGAAAATACAGAGAAAACTATTTCTCATCTTGGGAATCAAAAGCATCGAAACACCAGCATCTTCATCCTGAGACAGTTCATCACTCATATGGCGCTTTGTCGAGGAGCAACCTAATGCATCATCTACATCGCACACTTCACGAATATTACGTTTTGTTTCATTAGAAGAGGGATTCTTAGTGCCTACAAGTGCTTTGGATGCAGGTGTAACATTGTCACCACTGTATGACATCTCATCCTGATATAAAAAGACAATAAGTATTAACGTTTCAAAAAATTTAGTACAAATAACCAAATTCTTATATTACCTTCATAAGGTCAACATGAGTAGACAAACTGCAGGAATCTGGAACATCCAACGATTCGGACTGCTCATGCTTTAAGTACATAATACACAGTAACATAAAATACACACAATGGTATAAATCTATTTCAAAACAATATGACTATGAAATGAAAAGAATGACATAATGAAGATTTAAACCTGGTTAAGATTGAATTTGGCGTAGAGCGCGGCAAGGATCTCATCATCGTTAGTGGCCATTGAAATACCATAGTTTTCAACCTGATGCTCAATGTTAGAGTCTTTAACATTTATGATGAACGCATACCTCTTTCCAATCAACGTGTCAAAAATCTCAGGATATGGGTTCGGTATCTCTCCAGAATTAACAACCTATGATTTTATAAAAATTAATATAAATTACAATGAGCAGAATGATTCCATGATTGAGAACCTACAATTTTATAAAAATTAATTTTAAATTATATTTACTACATGGCTAAATAACTGAATGCATGTATTTGTTACCTGATCTTGGATTGCAAGTAACTCTTTGGCAGTTTTCTTAAGAATTTTGTAAGCTTCGAAATCAAACAGTGTCAAAGACACAGTACTGGAAGAGTCTTGCACCCTAATTGGTATCTTGAAGCTATCAAAGTTAAAAACAAATGAAAACATTAGTATTACTAATAACAGAAGTGTGGTTCATATTAGTATTTAGTATAAGGAAATAAAACTGTAATCTCAAACCGAGGAATAGAATAGATGTCAACTCCTTCACATTTATCATTTGTACACACCAAAGATTTTGCATGATCAACATCAAATGAATCATCCACATTTTCTTTCGTTACAAATCTTTCCTCCACACTCGACTTACAGTGGTTACAACCATTGTAATACCAAAGTTTATCAGTGCATATAGCTGTGATTGTGCCAAGAACCAAAACCTTCTTTGTGTGACAACTGGCACCAAACCGGTAATTTTCGTACAATTTAATTATTATTTAATAATGACAATTATGTGCTTATCTGTCAACATTGCTTGATTACATACTAAACAAGTGAATTCATGCACGTTTTATACTACAAGAATTACTTTATGATAGCGTTGCGTCAGAAATACTAGTAAACTCACCGGTAAGACACATTGTGTCAACAATTCTGCAGAAAGCAGTTAGACAATAGAATTGGAGCCTAGGTGTAGGTCCAATGACAAGAATACATTAAAACCCAAGAGTACATACAAGGGTTTATATATAAACTTTCCGAAAGATAAAATACGCACTAAAAAGCACCCGAAACGCACTTTAAGTGCATATTTTTATTAAATTTAGCAATAAATCAGCTTTTAACACATAAATGTTATGCAGAAATCATAATTTATCATTCAGAATATTTCCCTAAGTGTCGGGAATCGAAAGTGTTACAAAAGGGTACTTAAAGGGCACTAAACGGGGCAATTTAGCACTTTAACGAACCGGTATCTAACCGAACAACCGGACATAACCTGAAATATCAAAATATTATTAGAAGCATTGTTTTAATGTTTCTGAGCTAGTTATGGTCCCCGAACACCATAACACTCCTTATAACATAATAACACACTAGGTCCCTAAACCTTACACTTGAAAGCTTACCTACTTATGAAATTAGGGAATGAAATTTACACTAACCCCCCCCCCCCTTTGGCTGATTTCGGACCAAGCATGGCCCCACCAAGATTTTTGATAATCTTCCTAAATCCCATATAAATATTCTCTTGATTTGTGTAAGATTTTGTAGTGTACTTCCAAGACACAATGCACCTTGGATAAACAAGTTAAATGGATTATAAGTAGATCTAGTAACCATCATCTTCTTCACAACTCCACCTCTCCCTTCTCCCTTACCCCATCCTCGACCGAAAACCACCAAGGCACCACCACCACTTTCATTCATTGTTCATCCATTCTCAAGTGTACTCAAGGTGTAAGAAGCCGTATTAGAAGGTGTAGTGGACTCGGAACTTGAAGGACCTCTTCCGTGTGCTTTTATCCACTTGATTTTCACCATTGTTCTTCCCTAGCTTGAAGCTAGTAGTAAGATTCTTATTAACCTTGTTTACTTCCATTTTTGCTTGGTTAAAAGATATATTATGATGAAAACATAAGAACACTAAAAGACACACACTTGAATCTTGAAAAATAGGATGAAAGATGATGATATCTTGATGAAATGATATTGTTTAGTAGATATATGGTGGTTGCTTGTTGTTTATTTGAGATATTGATGATGATAATTACATGAAGCTTGCTAGATTGTGATTAAACACATGATCTAGCAAGTTAGGAGACAATTATGTAACAACATGAAATAATCATCTTCTAGTAAACACATGAACTTGATAAATGAAATGATTTCTCGAAAAGTAATAAACAAAAGAAGCTAGTAAACTTATAAATCCAAGATTTATGAATGATTTTTCCAAGAAAAACAAGTGTAAAATATGATTTTTAGAAGATCATGATTCTTACATAAACCAATATTATTTTTGGTGGAAAAACAAGTGTATGAACACTTGTGAAACAAGAGAGATAATGAAATCAACATTTTTGCAAATTATGTTTACAAGTTGTAAACACCAAATCTTTTCAAGAATGAAATTTTTGATGAAATAAACATACTTTAAAGAGTAACTAAGTCTACTAGAGACATTGCCAAGTTACTACAAGTTTTGAGAAAGAACAAGTTCATGTTGTCATGTAACTTACTTGATTTTAACACTTGTTAGATGAGAAATGAGTTGTTGATTGTTGATGATGTTTTAAAAGAAAATAAACACATGTTTTGAAAACATAGGAAACCTCCATTTTTAGGGGAAACTCAGCCAAAATTTTATAAATTTTGACACTTAGAAAAATATAAGCTTTTGAGAAACTTATTCCCTAAAAATGTATCTAAAAACATTTACCAAGGTTTCCCAAACTTTTGTGTTAAGAAATGAGAATTTCTTCAAGAATAAAAATGGATATTAAGTATGTATATTTTTTAGAAAAATGTATATATTTGATCACCAAATTTTGTGCTAAGTGTATGTAGTATGTATTATACTTGATAGTGTATTAGGACTTGAAAATACACTAAATACTCCTAAGGAGTGAAGATACAAAAATACACATACAACATACTTAGACAAATACAAGATACTTATATTTATTTTTTAGAAAATAATATAAGTAAGACACATAGTTAAAAATATAAATTATTTTTAACACAAGAACACATATACAAAAGATAGTAACTTGTACTTGTGCGATACAAGTCTAGTGACTAACGTTAATAAAACACGTTTAGGTCACGGCGCTAGATAAGCAAAAACCGGTGAAGTTTACGACGCAGGAACGCAAAGTTGTGAGTTCATGCTCCCCCTTTCCTTTTAACTGTTTTCAGTTTTATAACTTTGGGGGTGAAATACATGTTACAAATAATACAATGTTTATAAATGCTATGATGGATACAAAAACAAGAAGCACTCTTGGTGATAACTAGTACCAAGTATGATGCGTTTTGAGGAATGATACGAGAAATCGTGTCACAAATAGGGTACCATAAGCACCATTAATCGTGTACATACTTAGACCGCAGAACAAAAGGTTAGATCTAACGGGTGACCGGGCAGCCACACTCTTGGTGAAAACTAGTACCGAGTAGTGCTTTTGTGTCTCCGTCGTGAATCGACAACTAGAAAAATGCCTATGGTTTAGTGACTTCCTATGTCGTGTCACATGTTAATGGCCTTGCAACCCATTAACAACCCTGATATATACAAGAATACTTTATGATGAAAACATAAAAGTACTTTATTTATACAAGAATGCTTTATTTACACAAGAATACTTTATTTGTACGAGGTTCGTACACAAGAATACTTTATTTGGTTCATACCACAAGAATACTTTATTTATACAAGAACGCTTTATTTACACAAGAATACTTTATTTTTACAAGACACATATCACGTTTTCATACAAAGTATACTAGCGTGAAATACAAAAATTGCATGAATTCACACCAATATTATGTTGACGTTTTTCCAAAACTCACATGTATTTCAGGTAACTAAAAGTGGATGTGCACGCGGTCTTACTCATGCTCTTGGATGTCGTTTATGTTTATCCTTAAATAAAGTTGTAAACTTTCAGACAATGTGTTGTCTCATGATGTAAACACTTAAATTATGTTTTCCGTTGTGAAATGTTAATGGTGTTTAAAGTTATTTTTATGAGCATGTAGTATGTTTACCAATCGTATGCAATGAAAACCTTTCATGATCACACCTCGTGCTTCCGCCGTAGAAAGGGGTGTGACAGATTGGTATCAGAACTGCGATTGTAGTGAACCAGGATTCCTTCTCGAGTCTAGACTACAATCTCTAGGATCCTTTCACGAAAATAATTTTTCAAAAAGTTTTCATTGCATAAAACGTCCCGCGACATCCACTAACTGAAACTGATTACAAAGAGTCAAGAAAAGACACTACAAGACTTAGGGTGCACTGGAGTAGCACTTATCTGTGATTAAGAATTACTTGGGATTATGTGTGATACTTACATATACTAGAAATAGAATATCCCAGGTATTCGTGCTTTACCTGAAAGCAATGGCCTATCTGAAGGAAGAGATACAAGGATGAAACGAACTGTGCGGACTGTGCAAGGAGTTACGTAATTATGGATGCATACATAATTATGGGATTCAGTGCACAGGAACCACAGCAAGTCTTGTCGCGTATAGATTCCCTCAGTGCAAGAAAATGGCAAACTGAACACCCCTCCCCTAGCCTATTAAATACTCTGCTGGAGTAATAATTGCTTGATATCACTTATGTGGTATATGCATGTGTATATATATATACTACTACTGTCTAGTATGACGATATCAAACAAATGTCTAACCCTATTGTGTGATGTTCTTTCAGAACATGGCACCTAGGAGAATTGTGAACAATCAAGATTCTGATCAACCTCCTCCTCCCCCACTGCCAAAGACTGCTGAAGAGCTGAACGCTCTACTGGAGGAAAGGATCTCCGCAGCTATCTCCCAGTACGAGGCAAACCGAACCCAAGACAGTGGAGGACCAAGCAATGCCAGGCGTAATGGGAATGTAGATTCGTCTGGAGGAAACGCAGCTCAAGGCTGCACTTTCAAGCAGTTTCTCGACTGCAAACCAATGAACTACGACGACACAGGAGGTGCAGTAGCGTTTGTACGCTGGACAGAGAAAACTGAAGCCACTATCCGTATGAGCAAGTGCACAGTGGATCAGCAAGTCACCTTTGCTACTGGGTTGTTTGTTGATGAAGCTCTGACTTGGTGGAACTTGCAAGTCTAAAACCTGGGTGATGATGCCGCTTATGGCCTAACATGGGATGAACTAAAGGAAAGAATGAGAGAAAAGTATTGCTCTTGTGCTGAACTCCAAAGGTTGGAGACTGAGTTCTGGCACTTGACCATGGAAGGTGCAGACATTACTGGTTATACTCTAAGGTTCCACGACTTGTCTAAGGTGATCCCCTATATGGTAACTCCTGAATTTAAGCGCGTTGAACGCTACATTTGGGGACTGGCCTCAGAATTTCGCGGCATGGTAACTTCGGCCAAACCTCAAACCATCACTGATGCTGTAACTCTGGCTGTCAACCTTACTGAAGATTGTGTTCGTATGAAGAAGTTATCACTAAACCCAAATGAAAAGACCGAGACGCATGCTGAGTCGTCTGGTGACAAGAAAAGGAAGCATTCGAATCTGAATCAAGCAACTCGCAACAACAACAAGGGTTTCAACAACAAGAAGCGCGACACTAAACCGCCTCAGGGGGCGAAAACTCTTGCAACCATGAATGACTCTCCTACCAAAAGGTACCAGGGCACTCTGCCTACTTGCAACAATTGCAAGCGTCATCACGAAGGAGTTTGTCGCATTCCAAGATGCGACAAGCGTGGAAAGTTGGGTCACTATGCTGAGGATTGTTGGGGAAAAGGAAAGATCTGGAATGGAAATGGTGCTGGTAACAGGAATGGTGACGGAAAGGGGCAGAACCAAGGATGCTTCAGTTGTGGAAGCAAAGAGCATTTCATGAAAGACTGCCCAAAGGGGAACAACGCTCAGGCTCGAGCATTTGTGATTGGAGCAAAGAACGCACACGAGGACCCTAATGTGGTCACCGGTACATTTCTCGTTAACAATCACTTTGCATCCATATTATTTGACACTGGTGCCGACTATAGCTTCATGTCTGTGGAATTTAAACGCATGCTTGGAAAAGAATCTAGTAGATTAGATATTCCTTATTCTATAGAACTAGCCAATGGCAAACTTGTTGAATCAGGCGAAGTTGTTAGAGGTTGCACAATAGAACTTGGTGAACAAAGATTTAGCATCGACCTCTTACCTATTCAATTGGGTAGCTTCGATATAGTGGTCGGAATGGACTGGTTATCCAAGAACAGAGCTGAAGTTATTTGTCATGAGAAAATCATTCGCATCCCTTTGGCGAATGATGAAACTCTCATCGTACATGGAGGAAAGCGAGACGCACCTATACGAATCATCAGTTGTATGAAGGCACAGAAGTGCTTAAGGAAATGATGTGCTGCTTTCCTAGCACACGTTGTAGATAAGAAGGCTGAGGAGCCGAAACTCGAAGACATTCCTGTGGTAAAGGAATTCCTTGATGTTTTCCCGAAGATCTGCCAGGATTACCTCCGCAATGACAAGTCGAATTTCGTATAGACTTGGTTCCAGGAGCCGCTCCTGTAGCCAAGGCACCCTATCGACTTGCACCATCCGAAATGCAAGAATTATCTACACAACTCCAGGAGTTGTTGGATAAAGGATTCATAAGGCCAAGCTTCTCACCTTGGGGAGCTCCAATATTATTCGTGAAGAAGAAGGATGGAACACTGCGGATGTGATCAAGAATCGGTATCCACTACCGAGGATTGATGACTTATTTGATCAATTACAAGGATCAAGCTACTATTCCAAGATCGATCTTCGATCTGGATACCATCAGTTAAGGATACAAGAGGAAAGCGTACCAAAGACTGCATTCAGAACGCGCTATGGGCATTACGGGTTTCTTGTGATGCCATTCGGGCTGGCGAACGCGCCAGCGGTATTTATGGATCTGATGAACCGCGTATGCAAACCATATCTCGATAAATTCGTGATTGTATTTATCGATGATATCCTGATTTACTCGCGAACGAAAGAAGAACATGAGCAAACTAAAGAAAGAGAAACTTTATGCAAAGTTCTCGAAATGCGAATTCTGGATTCGCAAAGTACAATTTCTTGGTCATGTTGTAAACGAGAAGGGCATTCATGTAGACCCAGCCAAGATCGAAGCAATAAAGAATTAGGAAGCCCCCAAAACCCCAACTGAAGTTCGACAATTTTTGGGCTTAGCGGGCTATTACCGACGGTTTATTGAGAATTTCTCAAAGATAGCTCAACCGCTAACTACCCTTACGTAGAAAGACAAGAAGTACGACTGGGGTGACAAGCAGGAAGAAGCCTTCCAGCTACTTAAAAATAAGCTATGCGATGCACCAATACTATCCTTACCCGAAGGCACTGAAGACTTCGTGGTATACTGCGACGCTTCACGACAAGGTTTGGGTTGCGTGCTCATGCAACGCCAAAAAGTCATCGCTTACGCTTCAAGACAGTTGAAGGTGCATGAAAGAAACTATACCACTCACGACCTGGAGCTGGGCGCAGTGGTATTCGCCCTGAAGATCTGGCGACATTATTTATATGGTACTCGATGTACAATCTTCACAAATCACAAAAGCTTACAACACATATTCGATCAGAAAGAATTAAACATGCGTCAACGACGATGGGTCGAGCTACTAAACGACTATGACTGTGAGATTAAGTACCATCCTGGAAAGGCAAACGTTGTAGCAGAAGCGCTAAGTCGAAAAGAAAGGGTTAAGACCCTAAGGGTTCGGGCGTTAGAAATGACTATTCGAACGAACCTCACTGCACGTATTCGTGATGCATAACAAGAAGCTCTTAAGGGAGAAAACCGTAAAGATGAATACCTCCAGGGTATGTTGAAATATATGGTGCTAAATGAAGAGGGAGCCTTATACTTTAAGAAGCGTATTTGGGTTCCGCTCTATGGAGATATTCAGGAAGTCATCCTTGATGAAGCCCACAAATCGAGATATTCGATCCATCCAGGATCAGACAAAATGTATCAAGACTTGAAAGAATATTATTGGTGGCCGAGACTCAAGAGCGACGTTGCTGTTTATGTTGGAAAATGCCTAACCTGTGCTAAGGTTAAGGCTGAATATCAGAAACCGTCCGGCCTACTACAACAACCAGAGACACCCACGTGGAAGTGGGAGCAAATCTCGATGGACTTCATAACGAAATTACCCAGGACCCCGAGAGGGCACGATATGATACGGGTGATAGTTGATCGATTGACGAAATTCACGCATTTCCTACCTATCCGAGAAAAAGACAGCACTGGAAAGCTTGCTGAGATATACTTAAAAGAAATTGTGGCACGTCATGGAGTGCCTATCTCAATTATTTCAGACAGAGATGGACGCTTTGTCTCAAGAATCTGGCAATCCTTTCAGGAAGCCTTTGGATCTCAGCTAGATCTAAGCACGGCATTCCATCCACAAACAGACGGCCAGAGCGAACGGACTATACAAACATTAGAAGATATGCTTCGCGCATGTGTTATGGACCTAGGCGACAGCTGGGACACTCATCTACCTTTAGTTGAGTTTTCCTACAATAACAGTTATCATACGAGTATAAAAATGGAACCATTCGAAGCTTTGTATGGCTGCAAGTGCCGATCGCCCTTATGTTGGGCAGACGCTAGAGACAAACATATGGTTGGTCCTGAACTAGTACAAGAGACAACCGACAAGATAATGCAGATCCGAGAGCGCATTAAGGCGGCTCGAGATCGATAAAAGAGCTACGCTGATCGAAGACGAAAACCATTAGAATTCGAGGTGGGAGACAAAGTGTTGTTAAAAGTCTCACCTTGGAAGGGCATAGTAAGATTTGGAAAACGTGGGAAGCTGAATCCCCGATACATCGGACCATTCAAGATTTTGGAAAGAATTGGTACCGTGGCATACAAGTTGGAGTTACTGGAAGAACTTAATGGAGTACATGATACGTTTCATGTATCCAACCTCAAGAAGAGTCCAACACAAGAAAACGTGATTATCCCTGCGGATGAAGTGCATATTGATGATGCCCTCCGATTTACAGAATAAACCATTGATGTTACCGACTGGAAAGTCAACAAGACCAGGAGGAGAAGTGTGAAACTTGTCAAAGTACGTTGGAACTCTAAGCACGGACCCGAGTACACGTGGGAACGTGAAGACCAGTTCAAAGAAAAGTACCCCCACCTGTTCAAGAAGACTCCTGCAAGTGGTAGCTCAGCCAGAATTTCGGGACGAAATTCTTTTAACGGGGGGAGACTGTGACAACTGGCACTAAACAGGTAATTTCCGTACACTTTAATTATTATTTAATAACGGCAATTATGTGCTTATCTGTCAACATTTCTTGATTACATACAAAACAAGTGAATTCATGCACGTTTTATACTACAAGAATTACTTTACGATAGCGTTGCGTCAGAAATATTAGTAAACTCACCGGTAAGACACATTGTGTCAACAATTCTGCAGAAAGCAGTTAGACAATAGAATTGGAGCCTAGGTGTAGGTCCAACGACAAGAATACATTAAAACCCAAGAGTACATACAAGGGTTTATATATAAACTTTCCGAAAGATAAAATACGCACTAAAAAGCACCCGAAACGCACTTTAAGTGCATATTTTTATTAAATTCAGCAATAAATCAGCTTTTAACACATAAATGTTATGCAGAAATCATGATTTATCATTCAGAATATTTCCCTAAGTGTCGGGAATCGAAAGTGTTACAAAAGGGTACTTAAAGGGCACTAAACGGTGCAATTTAGCACTTTAACGAACCGGTATCTAACCGAACAACCGGACATAACCCGGAATATCAAAATATTATTAGAAACATTGTTTTAATGTTTCTGACCTAGTTATGGTCCCCGGACACCATAACACCCCTTATAACATAATAACACACTAGGTCCCTAAACCTTACACTTGAAAGCTTACCTACTTATGAAATTAGGGAATGAAATTTACACTAAACCCCCCCTTGGCTGATTTCGGACCAAGCATGGCCCCACCAAGATTTTTGATAATCTTCCTAAATCCCATATAAATCTTCTCTTGATTTGTGTAAGATTTTGTAGTGTACTTCCAAGACACAATGCACATTGGATAAACAAGTTAAATGGATTATAAGTAGATCTAGTAACCATCATCTTCTTCACAAATCCACCTCTCCCTTCTCCCTTGCCCCATCCTCGACCGAAAACCACCAAGGCACCACCACCACTTTCATTCACTGTTCATCCATTCTCAAGTGTACTCAAGGTGTAAGAAGCCGTATTAGAAGGTGTAGTGGACTCGGAACTTGAAGGACCTCTTCCGTGTGCTTTTATCCACTTGATTTTCACCATTGTTCTTCCCTAGCTTGAAGCTAGTAGTAAGATTCTTATTAACCTTGTTTACTTCCATTTTTGCTTGGTTAAAAGATATATTATGATGAAAACATAAGAACACTAAAAGACACACACTTGAATCTTGAAAAATAGGATGAAAGATGATGATATCTTGATGAAATGATATTGTTTAGTAGATATATGGTGGTTGCTTGTTGTTTATTTGAGATATTGATGATGATAATTACATGAAGCTTGCTAGATTGTGATTAAACACATGATCTAGCAAGTTAGGAGACGATTATGTAACAACATGAAATAATCATCTTCTAGTAAACACATGAACTTGATAAACGAAATGATTTCTTGAAAAGTAATAAACAAAAGAAGCTAGTAAACTTATAAATCCAAGATTTATGAATGATTTTCCAAGAAAAACAAGTGTAAAATATGATTTTTAGAAGATCATGATTCTTACATAAACCAACATTATTTTTGGTGGAAAAACAAGTGTATGAACACTTGTGAAACAAGAGAGTTAATGAAATCAACATTTTTTGTAAATTATGTTTACAAGTTGTAAACTCCAAATCTTTTCAAGAATGGAATTTTTGATGAAATAAACATACTTTAAAGAGTAACTAAGTCTACTAGAGACATTGCCAAGTTACTACAAGTTTTGAGAAAGAACAAGTTCATGTTGTCATGTAACTTACTTGATTTTAACACTTGTTAGATGAGAAATGAGTTGTTGATTTTGTTTTAAAAGAAAATAAACACATGTTTTGAAAACATGGGAAACCTCCATTTTTAGGGGAAACTCTGCCAAAATTTTATAAATTTTGACACTTAGAAAAATATAAGTTTTTGAGAAACTTATTCCCTAAAAATGTATCTAAAAACATTTACCAAGGTTTCCCAAACTTTTGTGTTAAGAAAGGAGGATTTCTTCAAGAATAAAAATGGATATTAAGTATATATATTTGTGAGAAAAATATATATATTTGATCACCAAATTTTGTGCTAAGTGTATGTAGTATGTATTATACTTGATAGTGTATTAGGACTTGAAAATACACTAAATACTCCTAAGAAGTGAAGATACAAAAATACACATACAACATACTTAGACAAATACAAGATACTTATATTTATTTTTGAGAAAATAATATAAGTAAGACACATAGTTAAAAATATAAATTATTTTTAACACAAGAACACATATACAAAAGATAGTGACTTGTACTTGTGCGATACAAGTCTAGTGACTAACGTTAATAAAACACGTTTAGGTCACGACGCTAGATAAGCAAAAACCGGTGAAGTTTACGACGCAGGAACGTAAAGTTGTGACTTCATGCTCCCCCTTTTCTTTTAACTGTTTTCAGTTTTATAACTTCGGGTGTGAAATACATGTTACAAATAATACAATGTTTATAAATGGTATGATGGATACAAAAACAAGAAGCACTCTTGGTGATAACTAGTACCAAGTATGATGCGTTTTGAGGAATGATACGAGAAATCATGTCACGAATAGGGTACCATAAGCACCATTAATCGTGTACATACTTAGACCGCAGAACAAAAGGTTAGATCTAACGGTGACCGGGCAGCCACACTCTTGGTGAAAACTAGTACCGAGTAGTGCTTTTGTGTTTCCGTCGTGAATCGACAACTAGAAAAATGCGTATGGTTTGGTGACTTCCTATGTCGTGTCACATGTTAATGGCCTTGAAACCCATTAACAACCCTGATATATACAAGAATGCTTTATGGTTCATACCACAAGAATACTTTATTTATACAAGAATGCTTTATTTACACAAGAATACTTTATTTGTACGAGGTTCGTACACAAGAATACTTTATTTGGTTCATACCACAAGAATACTTTATTTATACAAGAACGCTTTATTTACACAAGAATACTTTATTTTTACAAGACACATATCACGTTTTCATACAAAGTATACTAGCGTGAAATACAAAAATTGCATTAATTCACACCAACATTATGTTGACGTTTTTCCAAAACTCACATGTATTTAAGGTAACTAAAAATGGATGTGCGCGCGGTCTTACTCATGCTCTTGGATGTCGTTTATGTTTATCCTTAAATAAAGTTGTAAACTTTCAGACAATGTGTTGTCTCGTGATGTAAACACTTAAATTATGTTTTCCGTTGTGAAATGTTAATGGTGTTTAAAGTTATTTTTATGAGCATGTAGTATGTTTACCAATCGTATGCAATGAAAACCTTTCATGATCACACCTCGTGCTTCCGCCTTAGAAAGGGGTGTGACACTTTGTCTATCAATAGCAAACAAGAATAATAATACTTAGAAAAGACTATAAAAAAACTCAGCATGTAAAGTACTTATAAGAAAATACACACCGTTGATATGGTTCCAAGGAAACTAATAAGCATGAAATCAGGGTTATTAAGAAACTCATCTTCAACACTTGAGATAATGTTTGAACCAACATGCTCATTTGATGAAAATGAAGCAGAAATTTTCTCTACATACTGTTGGACCGTGTCGTGACCCTAAATGATCAGTTGAGCAAGTTCATCATCACGTATAAAGGCGGAATCAGTATACGCAACGTTACAGCAGCTTTCCTATTCAATTCCTTCACTTTATTAGCTTTCTGAAACAATTTTGACAGAGTTCGGTTACAAAGCTTATGACCAGATCTCGCTCTAATGTTCACACACATGAGGTATTTATAGGTAAGCTGATTTCGCTTATGTGTCAGTGACACTAAAGCGAAATCACCTTATGTACATTGAAGCGGAATCACCTACTGACATTGAAGCGAAATCAACTAAATAACATGTACTTTAAAGCGAAATCAACTCTAAAAACCCTAATTTGACTTTTAAGATCTAATCTTGACTTTCTTGATTTAAGACTTGATGAAGATGCAGTCAACAGACATTCTTGTGCATCAACAGACTCCCCCTTGGATGTTGACGTAGTCTTCAGATCCTGAGTCTTCAGTCTTAGTCTTTTCTTTAACTCTCTGTCATCTCATCATAAACACTCTATCTTCACAGGTTTCAGAAACTTGTCCTCCTGGCTCTAACTTCTTTCTTCCCTTTGAATGTTGATCCAGACTCCCCCTTTCACAGACTCCCCCTCTCGATATGCTAGAATCTGAGATATCTGGTTCAATCTTTGACATTTAGCTTCCATTGGGAATAATGAAGTCCAAACCTGTTACTCAAACATCATTCATTACAAACTTATCTTTCAAACATAATCCACAAACTTAATCAGTTTTAGAAATCCACTCAAATATTCAGGTCCAAGTTAATGACCCTGATTACTTGATTAATCTACCAAGTCCAAATTAATGACCTTGGTTGATCTTTTGACGAAACAAACTGATTTTAAAACAATTTTCAAATATTTTCAGAAAATAACAAGTATCAAATTAATGAACTTGTGATTTTGACTTTTCAAACAATTCAAACTTCATCAAAGTAAGCTCTCCTCATTCTTCAGTTCAGAATCTCCTGTATCTGCTTCAAACATCTTGAGAATCCAACAATCAACTCTCCACTTTGGTTTGTCGGAAAATAAAGCAGAAATAAAATATTTTTGAATTTTATCAAAGTGTTCTAAACTAAGAAATGAAAAACAGAAAACTTAAATTTCAGAAAGTAAACAAAGTAAACTATTTACAAACATATTTTTGCGAGTGTGTCAGGGAATCATATCAGCTTTTCAGACAAATCACAAGTACCGTTAAGCTACATTTCATACTCAGACTTAAACAATTCACCTCGATTGTCGATATACTGATCCATCTTAAATTCTCACACAAATTTCAATTTACTCAGGATACGATTTAGATGAATTAAGAACTTAGATCATTCATGTGTCCCACCTCTTGAATATACTCCCGTATCCAGAATCTCAATAATCAGTCTTACAGGTGAGAATACTACAATGATATCTGTATATAATTTAGGTATGCGAGGGCCGAGGGATCTCAGATCGATACTTCCGTATACGCAGAGAGATATCAGCTTCGACTTTTCGGTGTGTCCCCTTTAGAGGATCTTTTTGCTTACAACAGCAGCATTTATCAATTTTATTGTTTCAGCATGCTGAGGGTTTAATGCTGTGTTTCAAGCATTGCAGCAAGTATTAGCCAGGGACTAGGTCATAACTACCGTTCAGCAGAAGTCCCGGAATAATACCCCAGATATCATAGAGTATAAAGACCTAGTATATCAGATTAAGAGACCTTTCAAACGAGATTTCAGGGGTTACCTATATATCCAAGTAGTGTTCCCCACGAATTCACAAGTTTGAATTTAGGTTTATATCCCGAATAAATCTACTAAATGTACGAAAACCTATCGACACATCATCAGTAAGATTGTTTAATTCTTTTATACTTTACAAATCTTTAGCATACTGTGATCGTCTAGCTGATGTACTATCATTTTCCCTATATACACAAGCTCTTTTTCATTTTATCATGTTTTTGTATTTTTGCATTTTTTACTGTTTTTGTATTTTCTGAAAACATAACTATGTACAAACATCTACTCCCCCTAAATACCAAAACAAGTAAAAATTCGACAAACCATTGCAGATTGTTTCTCGTCTTCATCCGCAACAGTACTCTCATCGACGCCAAGTATGCCATCCGACACCGAAAGAAGCTTCATACCGTTCAGTTTTAACAAATATTTAAACCGATTTTTATCAAAAGCTTTGGTATGTAAATCAGCTTTCTGTTCGTCTGTGTGGATTTTCTCAATTCGTATCAACTTTTTCTCAAAACAATCACGAATAAAGTGATGACGAATTTCTATGTGTTTAGTTTTAGCGTGATGTACTGGATTTTTAGTTATATTTATTGCGGCCTCATTATCAACAAAAAGAGGTGTGTTAAGAAACTGCAAACCGTAGTCGCGCATCTGTTGCTGTATCCACAAGATCTGAGAGCAGCAACTACTAGCAGAAACATACTCCGCTTCACAAGTAGATAACGCCACAAACGTTTGTTTCTTACACTGCCAGGTAACCAATCTAGGACCAAAGAACTGGCATCCTGCAGTTGTTGATTTTGAATTAACTTTGCAGCATCCGAAATCCGAATCGGAATACCCTTCGAGCGTAAAGTCGCCTTTCCTAGGATACCACAACCCCAATGAAGGAGTTCCTTTCAGGTAGCGCAATATCCTCTTCACAATAATCATGTGCGATGCTCTCGGGTTAGACTGAAATCTTGCTGCGAGGCACGTTGGGTACATGATATCAGGACGTGAAGCAGTTAGGTACATTAAAGAACCTATCATGGATCGGTAAAACGTTTCATCAGCCCTGTCTCCGGTGAGATCTGGGTGAATCCCATGATTTGTTGCAAGTGGGGTAGCAGCTGGAGTAGAACTTGACATCCCAAATTTCTCTAGAATATCATGAACGTACTTAGACTGATGAATGAATATTCCCTCAGGAAGTTGTTCAACTTGTAATCCCAGAAAGAATTTCATCTCCCCCATTGATGACATTTCAAACTTCTGCTTCATCACTGATTCAAAATCTTTGCATAGATTTTCATTTGTCGACCCAAAGATTATATCGTCCACATAAATCTGAACTATCAGAAGATGACCATCGACTTCTTTAGTGAAGAGAGTGGCATCCACTTTTCCACGAATGAACTTGTTGGCTAGTAGGTGTTGAGACAAAGTCTCATACCAGGCTCTCGGGGCCTGGTGTAAACCATACAGCGCTTTGTCCAATAAGTAGACCTTGTTTTTGTGGATTGGATCGGTAAAGCCTGGTGGCTGACCAACATAAACCTCCTATTTAACCTTCCCGTAAAGAAACGCCGATTTAACATCCAACTGATAAACTTTGAAGTTCTTCCAAGACACAAATGCTAGGAAAATTCTGATTGCCTCTAGTCATGCTACAGGAGCATTGACTTCGGTAAAATCAATTCCCTCCTGTTGACTAAATCCCTGAACAACGAGTCGAGCTTTGTTCCTTACAACAACTCCTCTATCGTCCCTCTTGCACTTAAACACCCACTTAGTGTTAATCTTTCTTTGACCATCCGGCAAATCAACTAACTTCCACACTCCTAATTTCTCAAATTGACTAAGTTCCTCCTGCATTGCATTGACCCAAGAGTCTTCGGTAAGCGCCTCTTTGTAAGTTCTTGGTTCAATCTGCGAGATAAAACAACTTAATGAAAATTCAGTTTGCAAAGGAGCAACTTTTGTATAAAAACATGTAAGCCCTTTATCAATCTGATTTCGAGTGCGAACACCATCTTGCAATTCTCCTATGATCAACTCCTCTGGATGATATGAAAAAGTTCGCGGCATCACTTCACTCGGAACCTCTACATTTCCCTCCAGATTAGTAACATTCTGCTCTGCATCTTGTTCACCAACTTGGTTTGTTTGACCTGAAATCTGAATTTGCTCCCCCTCAGAATTTGAATCTGAATCACCGTGATCAAATACTGGCATGGTTTCAGCTTCTAGATTATCATTCTGAGCCGACTGATTATCCTGAGCAACTTCATTCTGTTGGACATCATCATGTTCACCAGCATTACTTGGACCTGCTTCGTCGTCATTTGAAGTTTCCCGTGGTGTCCTCGAATACTCGGCTGGGAATCTTAACTGCGACTCATACTCACGCAAAATATCCAACTCATCAAAGAAATCTTCATCATCCTCTGATTCTTCTCTCATGTCAAACGAATCCCAAAGTTTGTCATAATGATAACGCCATGAATCACCAGGATTCTGAGGCGGCATAGTATAACCTTGACATTCAACATTTGCAGCTTCAATAATCCGCTTCTCACTTGGAACGAAGACACGTCGCAATGGATTTGAATAACCAACAAATATTCCCTCAATGCACTTCGGACCAAACTTTCCAAAAGGCTCTATAACCGTACAAGGTGACCCGAACGGTTCTAGATACTTCAAATTCGGTTTGCGATTATTGATTAGCTCAAAGCATGTTTTGTTGAACTTCTTGACAGTGAGAACCCTGTTGAGCGTATAGCATGCGGCGGAAACAGCTTCAGCCCAAAAATTAATCGGTAACTTTGAATCTGCGAGCATAGTTCTAGCCGTCTCGATTAGTGTCCGGTTTTTGCGTTCTGCGACTCCATTCTGCTGCGGAGTGTACGGAGCACTAAACTCATGCAATATACCTCTTTCGTCACAAAATTCTTCCATCTTGTTGTTCTTGAATTCAGTACCATTATCACTTCGAATTCTCTTAATACGCCTTTGGTACAAATTCTCAATCTTCCTGAACAGCCCCATCAAACTGTCAAATGTTTCATCTTTCGACTTCAAGAAAGATACCCACGAAAATCTGGAATAATCATCAGTAACGACCAAACAATAGTAATCTCCTGTAATACTTTTGACATTCACAGGACCAAACAAATCCATGTGAAGTCTTTCCAACGGTCTTGAAACTGAATTGACTTTCTTTGTAGGGTGTGACTTTTTCTTCTGCTTGCCTTTGACACAGCTAATGCACTCCCCTTCCAGATGAAAACCTTTGATATTAAATCCCAATACCAAATCATTGTGCACCAAGTGATTCATCTTCCTTAGGTGAATATGCCCCATCTTTCGGTGCCACAATCTTGACTCTTTCTCAGTTGCTCTAGACACGAAACAATGTGCTTGACCAGTAGTTGTAGTTGCTACAGACATATCTAACACATATAAATCATTCACTCTAGGTGCCCTCATAATAATCCATTCTTCAGGGATAACAAAACCAGGTTTCAAGATCAAACATTCCTTATCCGTGAAGTGAGTAGTATACTGATTGTCACAAATCTGCGAGATACTAAGCAGATTGTTCTCCAGCTCAGTGATGTAGTTAACTCTCTCAAACGTCACAATCCCGTTGGATAACGTTCCTTCACCTACAATTCGACCACCTTCATGACCAGCAAATCCCACATAACCACCATTAATGTTTCTCACATCATACAGCAATGCAGTTTTTCCTGTCATATGTCGAGATGCGCCACTATCCATGATCCATCTTGAAATGGCTCTTGGAAGATCCTGCATATATCACAAGTTGATTTTAAAACACTTCAATAAAAAATGCCGATTCATGCTTCGCGATCCAGGAAGCTCCGGCAATTCAAACTGCTTATTCGAACATGGTGTCCACCCAGGCCTCATCAGCCTTAGGTGTAACCTTGACTCTAGCAATTTGAATTTTGAAATTTTCAGCCTTCAAAGGTGGAAAATTTGCATCATAATCAACCGAAATTGATTCTTCAGCCTTTTTCACTTCAGAAGTTGAAATTTTCATTTCAGTTTTTGGTTTCCAAACTTGTTGAGATAATGCAACCCGCTTATAAAATTTGTCATTTTTAGTTACCACATTCGTTACGGGTTCATTTTTCACTTTGATGTTGTCATTTTTCACATTCTTTTTCTCAACAACGATTGGTGCTTTACCCTTCACATCAACTTTCTTCTGCTGAATCTTCACAGTTTCAGTCTTAGGCTTCACATTGGTACACTTTCGTGCAATGTGACCAACTTGATTACATCTAAAACATGTTCGAGTATCAATAACTCGACTTGTTCCTTCAGACTGATACTGTGAAACTCTTTTCTCAAAGAATTCTTCATTTGATTTTGAAAAAAAATCATTTTCCTCATCCGAAAGTGAACTTGAACTGTTCACAAACACCTTCTTTTCAGCAAATCTTTTGTTTTGAAACCTTCTTTGCTGATAACTCTTACCATCCCTATAACCACCCGACCAATTGTTTCGATTGTTATTATAAAACCTTGGTGGAACAACAGGCTTTTTGTAATAAGATTTATCTTTCTCAAAATTCATTTGCCTTTTTGTGTGTTTCAAACTGTTCACTTCAGACAACTCAACTTCAACTAACTTAAAAACATTTGTCAACTTTTTCACATTAACATTCTCAATTGGAAACTCAGAATCCGAATACAACTTATCAGATCCAGCCATCTTGTACATCACAAGACCCGGTTCATCACTTAAGTTGTTTTTGGACTTTGGTTTCTGAATGTACTTGTCCAAGAAACATCCATCATCTTCAGGTGAATCAGACATCAAAACACTTTCAACTGTGCTCTTAACAATCTCTGTCTGAACACTATCATCAGATGATGTAAAAGTAACGTCAATGTTTTCCGGAAGTTTAACTTCTTTTTCTTCCTCAATTTCAACCAACCCAGATTGTTTTTTCGTGTAGTTATCAAGAACAGGTGGTGGAACTTGATGAAACCCCACCCCAGTTCCATCACAATACACATCTTCGCCTGCTTTGTCTTTCCCAATGGGTTTGGGAATGATATGTTGCAAAACAAAGCTTGCGGAGCTGTAACTGTTAAGCTTCAACTGGATTCGCTCGTTTTCGATTACAGCCTCTTGAACTTTAAGTTTCAATTTAGCGATTTCATCCAGTTGTAGGTTGATTGATTCTTCTTTGACTCTAAGCACTGCTCTTAGATGTTCATTTTCTTTAAAAGTTTTACCATTTCGATCATCACAATCTTTCAATGTGCTTTTGAGTTTTTCAAATTTTTCAGAAATCTGACGGTTTTCAAGAATCAACTTTTCATTTTCACTTTTAACTTTGTCATGATCAATTTTATCATTTTCCAATTGTTTAGTTAATTCTTTTATCCGTTCAGTTGAAGCTTTAACCATTTTGTCACGACCAAGAATCTGATTCTCAACACTTCTGACCTTAGCTGTCAGATCATCAACTTTCTTTCCGTTGAGATACGTGACTGTGCTACAAAATTTGCACTCTTTGTTGCAATTTTTGCAATCAGCATTTCCATCAACTTTCTTACCTGATGCATTGGTTGACACATTTGAACTGACCTGGCTTTTTGACTCAGACACGGAGTTAGAGTCTACCTCAAGTGCCTTGGCAGCTAGCACTTTGTCAGCCATTTTTCAAAGATTTTCAGCAGTCAACTCTTGTGTAGTGTCGATAATACCAGCATCAATCTTCTTTTCTTTCTCGATCTCTTCTTTCTCCTTTCTCTCTTTCTCTTCTTCAATCATTTTCGAAGTTGGAGTTCCCCACCATTTGTGTTGCCAATACTCATCATCTTCTTTGTATTGCTGGATTATGGCTTCAATATCAAGTGTACTATCATCAATTGCAATATTTCCATACTCATCAAGATAGCACTCTCTATCTGGATCCCATCTATTTGCTCTCCTTGCGTTCAGAAAGATACGAGATATTCTAATGATTTTGTTTTCAGCAATCATCTTTCTGTATTGATATTTTTGCTCTTCAGTTCGATCGTCTTTCCACGGAATAGGATCGTCATTTTTCGCCATGAATGCATAACCAACCGCATCTTCTTCCGGTAGAACCTCTTGACTCCAATCATAACCCTCATCATCGTAAATCACCGCAAGAGCTCTAGATTTCTCTTTGTTGTCTTCAACTTGCTTCAATCTAGGCGGCTCGTATTTATTCTGGTGATAAATTGCCTTCTTGTAGTAATCATCTCTGAAAGGGTTCTCTGACTCATCAGCATAAGCGTTTCGGCATTCTCGTTTGAAATGACCCTTCTGCTTACACTTAAAGCAAGTCACCTTCGATTTATCGAATCCCAGCTTGGTAGAAGCCCCTCCAATTGTTTTCCTTCCGGTAATTTCCATGAAACGTTGTGCTCGACGAACAGCACTTGCCATAGCCCAACGAATATCAATCAGTTCCATTTCCTCCGGATCAATCTGATCGTAATCTTCTTTCGTCAGATTTGTATTGCCTATCTTTCCAGCTACCAACCCTTCATACGATTCCAACACCGATGCTAGAAAGATCATCTGCTGCTTGGCCGACTCTTCATCAAAGTTTTGAGCATTCTTCAAATCTATTGCGATGTTGCATTGAAAACGATTCTTTGCATCAGAATGACCTCCAGAAGATGAAGATCCACTGTGATAACCACTGTGACTTCCACTGCTTTGACCACTTTGATTTTCTTTGCCAGCTATCGAAACATTTTCAGCAGAAAACGCAGTTTTTGGAGAAGTTGCTTTTGGCATCATGCTCTTTGGATAATACAAATCCAAATTCTGCTGGTAGGATGAATGATTAACTTTGTACGTCTTCTTCAACTCCAACTCATGACTTTCGAGTTTCTCAATCAGCAAATCTAATGTCAACTTTTCTGGTTCTTTGATGGTATTCTTCAGCATCAACGCATAATATCTCCAATCCAATTCTTCAGGCAACGAATCGAACAATTTGTCGATAAGATCTTCTTCAGGAATGTCAATATCATGTCTTACTAACTCCAGCTTCAGATGACCAAACCTTTCTATCATTTTACACACAGACTCGTTCTTTAAACATCCAAACAAATCAAACTCTTTTCTAAGAAGTTTCTTTTTGTTTTTCTTAATTTCTTGACTGCCTATACATTTCTTTTCTAACTTTGCCCAAAGATCTTTTGCATTTGAATAGTCAATCAATGCAATAATGTCTTCCCGGACTGACTGGAATAACAATGCCACACACTTTTGTTCAGCTACAAACGAATCAATCTCCTCAGCTGTTCTTAACGCCTCACCATTTTTGTTTCCATTTGCATAACCATTTTTCATACTTTTCCAGCTAGTAAATGCGAATGCCATCAACCAGTCTTCAAATTTTCTGGACCAACGACTGTACTCCTCAATAGCCGTAAGCTTTGGGGGTTTATTGAACGTTCCGAATGCGCTTTCAGATTCCCAAGCTTCCTTCTTCTTTTCTTTCGGAGTATTCTCGTTCTCGTTCGTATTGTTGTTGTTTGTAGAAACATCATCTCCCGAGTTTCCTGCGAATGCGTACATATCGCTAAACGGGTTCATGAAAAGATCATCCATCATGAATGTACCTGCAAGATTGTCAAACACTTAGAATTTTTTTTTTTCGAAGTTTTGTCAAATACTGACACTGAAGCGAAATCAGTCTCAATGACTGATAAGCGAAATCACAACTGTTCACTCAAGCGAAATCAGAATGTTCACTTGAGCGAAATCAGACTTTTTCCCTTGGAGCGAAATCACTTATGACACATAAGCGAAATTAGACATTGTCCTTAGAAGCGAAATCAACAAGTTCGTATAAGCGAAATTAACAACTTGTCCGGATGAGCGAAATTAGAATGATTATGTTCGTTAAAGCGAAATTAGCTAAGATCATATGAGCGAAATCAGCTGAGTCCGAATGTACACAAAAGCGAAATCACAAATTTACTCATTTTTACGCTGAATTGCAATCTGATACTTTCAAGGGTTATACTACTCTTAAATCCGATCACAATGATATGAAATATGTTCACTTTCAACCGCAAATTCGTTCTAGATCTAAAGATGAATTTTCTGTTCGAAAACCGATTGCGTTTTTGGAAAAATTGAATGTGTTTTACTTAGTTTTAAGGCCTGATATTATTAAGGATTGTTTAACAACTAGTTTCGCTCAATATACTAGACTTTCAAGTCATTTTGTCCGTTTGAACTTGTTTAATCCGAAAAATAAAAGAGAAATATGAGTAGAAATGAGATAAGAGTGTCGAATCGGCTGATGTAGTATGAACTTCCTCGTCCTGAAGCTCTGATACCACTTGTTGGACCGTGTCGTGACCCTAAATGATCAGTTGAGCAAGTTCATCATCACGTATAAAGGCGGAATCAGTATACGCAACGTTACAGCAGCTTTCCTATTCAATTCCTTCACTTTATTAGCTTTCTGAAACAATTTTGACAGAGTTCGGTTACAAAGCTTATGACCAGATCTCGCTCTAATGTTCACACACATGAGGTATTTATAGGTAAGCTGATTTCGCTTATGTGTCAGTGACACTAAAGCGAAATCACCTTATGTACATTGAAGCGGAATCACCTACTGACATTGAAGCGAAATCAACTAAATAACATGTACTTTAAAGCGAAATCAACTCTAAAAACCCTAATTTGACTTTTAAGATCTAATCTTGACTTTCTTGATTTAAGACTTGATGAAGATGCAGTCAACAGACATTCTTGTGCATCAACACATACCTAAACAGATTCATGTGATCAAATTAAAACGTAAAAAGTAAATGTAGGTACAAAATAATACTGTTTAATGTTTATATGCATATTACTAACTATACCTCTTCCTAAAAGAGGATATCTCTTCAATGTCAGTGTCAATAAAAAGTCTGCTAAGCTCAAACCCGTTTGCAACTCCACGCTTGCCTGAATTTAAAAATAAAACCAAATGTAGATCAATATAAACAGTGTTAAATTTAAAACATATAAATAAATATAAATATAAATTACTAAATAAAAAAAATTAAACTAATTAAGTTTAAATTGTACCTTTGTAAAGGTTGACCATACCAAAATGACAAAGGATAACAACATATTTCTCTCGTTTCTTATCATTCATGTAAGCAAACATGTCAATAGCAAAACCATCCCACAAAGTAACCGAACACTTTTGGCCTCTAAAATATTAACATAAAACATAATAACATCAAGCAACCTTGTAATGCTTTAAACGTCGAAATGCAACAACTTAATAAAAAGAACTCACTCAAGGTCTTCAACTCTAAGATTAAGTCTCTTGCCCTTGCTCCCATCCTTCTTTGATGTATCCTCTAGATTGAAACATACTTCCACATAACCAATCCAATCTATAAACAAAAATATATTGTTAAAAGAAAAATATATTAAGAAGCGATAACATGAAAAAAAAAAACAATAAGACAAAGCAGTACATATATATCATGTAGTGATTTACATACCAATAACTGTATTAACTTCAATTTTATTTTTAACAACATCCTTGAGGTTAACGAAATTAAAACGGTATTTCGGTCCAGACCAGTCAAGGCATTTCTCAACAGAAGTATAGAAATACAGTGATATTTTGTCATTTCTCTTGGTATACTTAGCAGAGGACTTATTAGCAGCAAGAGACGGTTTGGTGATAAGAAGATATTCATCCAACTGAAGGAAGTCTTTGAATTTTCCTAGCATCTTATGCAGACAGCTGGCTTGTATCATAGTTCCCTAAGAATATGAAAAAACCGATTAAATAAAAAACGTGTTATATAACATTTGGGTATTCATATGTCCAAAAAAATTATAAAACAAATATATACGGTACCATCTCATCCATGAAGATCATATCAAGACGATATATTTCATTTTTGTTTTCATTCATCATCTTCTTCGACATGCTAACAATCTTGACACTAATCGAATAGTTGTTTGAGAATGTATTAAGATCGTTAAGCATGCTAACCTTTCCAACCTCCATTTGAAGACTGTACATAAAAAAAAAAGAATAAGCAAAATATATCTATTGCTAAACGTAATATGATAATACAATAAGCATGGATGTTCTTAAAAAAATATCAAGCTTGGAATTCAAGCTTACCGATTCTCCATTCAAAATTTTAATTGAATGCAGTGACAAATGTAATTTGAAATGTAAGTATTGTATATTCTTATATCCTGCTTTATTAAAGTAATTAAATATTAGAAATGATATGCAAAGTAGGAAAAAAAAAGAGAACATCAATTTTAAATTACCATTTTGCATATTTTGAATTTAAAGAATTACTGATATTATGAGTAATTACTGATTTGATTTGAAAGCAATTGTCATGATGACTTTTCTAATTTTTATTTTAACTTTAATTAAGAGATAATAACCGTCAATTTGAAATTCACATTTTGCATAATTTAAATGTCCAAAGCTCAAGAAATTAGTATTAATTACTGATTTGATTTGCAACAAATAGTCATCAAGAAATTTTTTTATTTTTTAATTTAACTTTAAATTTTACCATGAAAACAATATTGGAGGAACTCTTATCTCATTGGAATGTAACGATTAGGTAAAATGGTAATATCATTGTAATTCTAGTTTTCATTTGATAATTTCAATCTATCACTAATTAACACCATCAATAATAAAAATGTGAGCAGTGACTGTTTTTTAGGGAAACCCTTGATGGTCAATATCAGTGGATGTCAACAATAAAAAAGTGAGTAGTGACCATTTTTTCCTATCAGTGGATACCCAACAAATTTTGAAACACTGATGTTTGGTCAGTCAGTGGTCAACACGAAGATTGAAGAAACAGAGGTTGTATTTCAGCAGTGGATAACTTTTAACAATCAAATGTTTGAACCAACACAGTAGTTGTAAGAGGCTTTTAAACAGATGTTGGGGCTTAAACAGATGTTTCGCCTTATATATCAGTTGTCTGGACTTAAACAGAAGTTTGGCCATAAACAGATGTTTGGCCTTAAACAAATGTTTGCCCATAAACATCTGTTTGCAAAAAAAAGACCAATTTCAAGAATACTATACCCAAACAATCAAAATGAGGAGCTTAATAATCATCCAAGTGTACTTGATTTTTATTTATTAGTATAAAGATGAAACAACTGTTCAATTTATAGTACAGATCAAACCACTGAAGTGATGTGATAAATACTGTTACATATAAACACTGTTGTGATAAACACTGTTACATATAAACACTGATGTCATAAAAATTGTTACATATAAAACACTGAGGTGATGACATCTAACAACCTAACAGACTATAAAACACTGATGTGAAAAACACTGTTACATATAAACATTGTTAACATAAACAAAGGTAGAATAACTAATGTTGATGCTGAACCACTGTTGTTGTTGGACAGTGGTTCACCTTTGGTTGATCAGGCCTTTGGTTCATCAGTGCTTGTCTTCAACAGGACTTTGGTCTTCATCAGTGGTTTGGTCTTCAACAGTGGATGATGTTCATTAGTCTTTGTGTACAACCGTCGTTATATCCAACAGTTGTTAGGCAGATCAGTGTTTTGCCTTATTAACTTGTTATAACCACTGTCATTGTAGGAAACTTAGCTGGGCAGTGCTTATTGTGGATCAACGTGCAGCTTCAACAGCCAAATCAACATCATCTTTATCTCCTTCAGCAATATCCACTATGTTTTATTCGGTTCTTGGATCAAACATCTCGAACGATTTCCCTTTTCATCAAAACAATTAATCTGAAAAAAACACGTGGAACTAACAACAAAAAGTACACCTGAAATAGAATCATCGATTAAGAATAAAAAAAACATGTGGAATTAACAATGCATAGATTAGTGAAGGAAACTTACAGTGTTGATTAAGAAAACTTCGTTTAATTGCTCAAATTGAGATGACGGGTGATCTGCAAGCGATTACAAATGAATCAATGCATCAATAAATGGTAAATCAAAAGGTTACGAATACCAAAAAATAAATCAGGTGTCGCTAAAAACTGATTGAACTTGGGTCTTTTGAAAACCCAAGTCTCTCCCAGTCTCCCTTATCACTCCATCAAAAGCTCATTAGCAGAAATTTTAAAAATAATAATAAGGATTATTTATTATAACGATATATATGTTGGCCATTCTAATATGTACGTGACTTTGTTTTTTTAATATAAAAAATAATTAAATAAAAGTAAAAATTGTAATTTAGTATAATATAATATAATATAATATAATATGTGAGGTAATCTATCTCACATCTAATATTAATATATTAAACCAAATTGGTCGGGTTGGTTGCGTCGACCCGACTAGCTTGTTTTCATGGTTTTACTGTGAGGTTCTCGATGTTTAACAGTTTTTAAAAGCATTATTTTGTATTCAAATCTTAAAAATAAAGATTATTCATTAACACAATATATATATATATATATATATATATATATATTCATAATTTATATTTTTATTTTTAAAATATTAAAGTTGTCATCATTGATTTTGGTTCAGAAAACTTGTTAAGTTACATCAAAACAGAAAGTAGACGGGCAACAAGCTGCGCCGCCAATCCTTTCTGAATTGCAAACCCCAACCTCCCGAACACAAACCCCTGCCCCCCTGGGGTAGAACAATTGCTGTAGATAACCTGTTGAACCCTCATCAAGAAGTTGATGGCTTCTGGCGCTAGGGAGCCAAAAGTATCAAAGGCAAAAGGGATAAAGACATGTTGGTTCTCTGCGCAAGCTTTAGCGTGCTTATCCACTTTCTTTGATTCTGCTTTCTTGCTGCTAGTCCAGCTACAAACCCGTTTTCCCTTAAACCAACCAAAGGGGAAACCCCCGTGAGGTCTACACAAGCATGTTTCCCCCCAGCCCAGCCAAAGACGAGCAGATCCGCTGGTCGCAGAGTAGACCTCCCTTCCATAGGGTCCGTGAGGAAATATAAAATAAATAATTAATGTTAAATGTTAAATGCCGTTTTTACCAAATTCGTAGTTTAATAAAAACATGACATGTGAGATAACACATCTGATATTTGATATTTCTTTACATTTTTTAAAGTCTGTATACTTTTTTAACACCCGAGAACTCTAAAAAATATTTAGGCCTCGGGCGATAAAAAAAAATTGGTCCTAAAATTGTGATTGGGGAAATGAATTAAATAAAAAAACAAACCCTTGGTGGTGGAGCCGAGAACTCTAAAAAATATTTAGGCCTCGGGCGATAAAAAAAATTGGGCCTAAAATTGTGATTGGGGAAATGAATTAAATAAAAAAACAGGTGGTGGAGTTAAGACTTGAACTTAAAACCTTTACATTATTTTGAGATGGTTTTTCCACTCAACCACCAACATTTTTTTGCATAACTATTAGATGCATGTATTAAATAAATATATAATTAAGTATATATATAAAAACTCATAGAAACCTTTCAGGCCCTTTAAAAATTTGGGTCTCGAGCGACGACACAGGTTGGCCGGCCCAAAAGCCGGCCCTGATGCACTTCACAAATATTTATCCGACACTTCCACTTTCACATCTGCTAGTTACCAATAATACTTTTGAAAATTTAAAGTTAAAAAGTCTAAATCACTTTAATCAAACATCCAGGATGAGGTTTGTGTGGAGAGTATTAGACACGCATAGTAATCTAATATTGTTTTGTTTTGTTAGTTGTTGTCGTTTTGTTTTCTCCCATTTATCTTGAGTTTTACAGCTTTGCTGACCCGTTTCTATATTTTATAGAATTTCCGTCGCTAAAAAAAAAAAAAATTCAATTGATGCCGTGTCAAACATACTTTGCACGAGTTCCATTGCAACAGAACTGATTTATATTATCCACGTACGAATATACTACCTTATTTCATTCCGAGTTACGTTTATAGGTTAATTAACATTTCTTCCACCATGCCTTGTTATACGTGTTATCTCTAAACAATTTAACCAAAAGCTCTAGATCCCAAAGCTTGGTTATGAGCCATAATCCCAAATTCAAGAATGAGATGAATACTTTTAGAACAGTTGAGTGACATCAGGGGATATATATATACATATACAAGGGTTTGTTTAATATGAGATAATTGAATGGACGAGGTAATGGAATGCATCATTACCATTTCATGTCTTGTTTGGTTACCATGTGAGAATGAAACAAATTATTACTTTGTGTTGTTAGGTAGGCAAGAAAAGAGCTTAGACGAAGGAATAAAATCAGTGGTGAGTGGTGATCGGTGGCGGTGATGGTGGGTGACGGAGGTGGTGGGTGGTGACGGGGTGGGTGGTGGCGACAATGGCGGTGGCTGTCAGTGGTGATGGTCGATGGTGGGTAGCAGTGGTAGGTGGGTGGCGGCGACGGCGGTGGGTGTTGGGTGGTGAACATGGGTGGTGGCGACGGTGGTCGGTTGCGGTGTTGTTAATGAAGAGTTAATGAGGAATGCAATGAGAAGAACACGGGGACGGATGAAATGATTTTGAAGGAATGAAATGTCTCGTGTAATGAGAAATTTCATTCCATTGACCAATCACAATGGTTCATTTCTTTTTGCCTCTCATCCCTACATACCATACGACATACACTACCTAAGGGTTGAGGGTATTTTTTTTAACGGCATTGAGGGTATTTATACCATCCATACCTTTCTTACTATGTTTAATCTCTCAGCGATCTCAACGTCACTTCGGATTCCACTAGTTTCAGACATTTCTTACCATAAGTGGGAGTGTACATATTTACCTCAACGATTTTTTAAATAATTGATGGCCAACATAAAGAGATAGATAGAGAAGAGCAATGTTTTAAAAGCGGTATTGTCTATTGAACCGGCTATCAAAGACATCATCAGTTCGATAGAGCCCGATCTAATTAGGGTACCTGTTTAGTTTCCGAACTACCGAAAAATCCGGTATTACCGGTGCATACCGATGAACCAATTTATTATAATTATAGGAAATAAAAATAGTTATGGACTTGTTGATGAAGATGGCGATGACAGTGAATTTCGTATTTTAAGCGGTTATAAACTTGATACATTTAACACCTCAATACCATAATTAAACATATTCTAGACTTTTATTTAAAAGATTAAATTACAATTTATATCATTTATGAACCTCAAAATTATGAATCAAGTCCTAAAAAAGTTTTACTTTCATTATGTATCTTTTTTTTCAGTAGTTTGTTATTTGTCATTCCCACCAACTAGGTTAGAAGATACCAGTTAAGTTAGGTCATGCACAAGGTATATGAAAATAAATTGGTCTTTTTACCCATAAAGAGAAACTCTTGTAGGTTACACAAAAACCATTAATATATATAAAAAAATATTGCTTATGTATCACTAAATTCAGTTTTCAGTCTTTATATATATATAGGGAGAGGATCATGAAAAAACTACATATAAATGAGAAAACTAGAAAAGTAACTAAAAAACCAAAAAACATACCAATTTTTTTTTACAATTTTTTTTATAAAAAAACGCTAGTTTTTATATAAATTTTTTTTGTTGTACTGCACATGTGTAGTAATACACATGTGCAATACAACAAAAAACTTTTTTTTATTTTTATTTTTTTGAAATTTTTTTTCCATGCATAAAAAGCTGCGATTTTTTTATAAAAATTAAAAAAAAAATTGGTATGTTTTTTAGGCTTTTTTAGTTAGTTTTTTGGTTTTCTCATTTAAACTAGTTTTCTCATGATCCATTCCCTATATATATATATATATTTAGGTTCAAACGTGAACAATTTCTCCAGCGTGAACTACGTGAACTGATCTTGGCCATTGATTTTTTTGATCTTGAGATTTTAAGTTAATGGCATGATGGTAATTATTTGGTTATTTGTTACTAATTAATTAAGAGAACAAGGGTATTTGTGTAATTTCCATATTAATTTGATTGCATAAATGACGTTTATATCCACATTTTAGGTTTCAAATCCCACACATATCTTTCTCTCTCACAAATCAAGATCAAAATCGCCGACAAGCAGAGGAGAACATCCGGTCCGCCGACAATCAGCGATATGCATAAATCCTGTCCGACAATCAGAGATCGGTCAGAGAAAGAAAGTGGAGGAGAAGAGATGACGGCGGTGGGCTCACATCGGAACAATAGTAGTGTCCGGCGGCTACCGACGACACATAGCACCGACCCGAGATGGCGGCGCCGGTGACGAGAACAACAGTGGCAGGTGTTGTATCATATGAGATATGTCTTTGATTTTCAGTTCCTATTTCGCTTTTCATCAATTTGTTTATGTTCGTTAACTTTGGATCTGTGAGTATTCCCTTTGATTCGATGCGTGATATTAAGTTTGTTCTCCAATTGGTGCTGCATCTCACAGCACCGGAAACCGTCCCCTTTTCTTTGATCTTGTCGTTCAAACACTGTGTTTTGTGTCATTTGGTAGAACGAATAACACCCACCAGGTGTTTGACAAAATGTCACAAAGAAAGTTAGGTATCTTTTACATGTTAGGGTTAGAAAATAAAACTACAGATCTTATTTAGTCAATTTACCCTGTTCAGGGGTACTTAGTTAAATTCGATCGTGATTTTCCCTTTTTTTAGGTTCTTTTGATGTATACAGTGTTCACTCTTTTGATGTCTTGGAATGTGTTCTCTTTTGCTTCATGTCTAATATACATATGTCTGGGCTAATAAAAAATATAGGGGTTGATTAACTGTTTGCAATTCTTGGTTAATGTATGAGTGGTCTTGCTTTTCTTGTAGTCATGAGCCCAAATGTAAAATTGTTAGAGTATGTTTGCTAATTAAAGTATATATCTATTTTGTAACAAACTGTTAGTCTTAGGTTTGCTCATATATTTGTTGAGTAAAATTTGACAATAATGTTGTTTATACAACATGATTACAAGCGGAAAATGAGAAAAATCTATCAACCAGACTATTAGGCTCTGATTTTGCTCTGTTTTTAAGGCGCTGTACACATGTGTATTCTGATTTTGCTCTGGTTTTAAGGCGCTGTACATATGTGTATTCTGATTTTGCTTGTTTTCAAGGCGCTGTACACATGGGTATTCTGATTTTGCTATGTTTTTAAGGCCCTGTACACATGTGTATTCTGATTTTTGCTCTGATTTTAATGCGATGTACACATGCGTATAGCGTATGTTTTTGTGATATCTCATATTTTTTGTGTATTGAATATGTAAAGTAGTTGATGTACACTTGTGAATTATGCAAAGTACTAATTGCTGAGTTTTTTGTGTTATTATAGGAGATGTCGTAAACGAGAAAAGTGGAGATGGAAGGTCGATAAGGATGATTCACGTATGAGGTCGATAAGGATGATTCACGTATGTTTGTTTGCTTGGTCGATAAGGATGATTCAGCATACAACGTGGCGAATAGTTGTAAAAGACTATGTTTTTTTTATTTTTCCGATTATGTTGCGTTTATTGTTTTCACGAATCTGGAACTTGTAATTGTATGTTTTTTTTTGGTTTGGCAAACATTATGTAACTTGTTATTTGCTTAATATAAAATAGTTTTACAGGTTTTGTTTGTTTATATGTATGTATTATGTAGCTAATTACACATATGTACCATGCTGAGTACACATGTGTACTGTTCAATTCATATCCAAGTACACATGTGTATACCGTTGAAATATGAAGGTTACATGAATCTTAAAAATCATAATCCGAATTCTGGTGGTGAAATCTAAAAAATAAAAATGAAATAAAAGATAATGTGGATAATGAATTTAAAATAGGAAAGATGTAACTTAATTCAATTATTAAAATAATGATTTAAATCTAATTTTTATATAATTACAATCATGCCCTTAACAACTAAAAAGGAAATCAATGGTCCAGATTAGTTCACGCAGTTCACGCATGGGATTAGGTTCACGCTGGAACCCTACCCTATATATATATATATATATATATATATATATATATATATATATATATATATATATATAGGGGAGGGTTATCTAGAGAACGCTAAATATTGAGAGAACCGCGAGAACGAACGAAAAAACAATCAAAACCATTTTTTTTAATACAAACCTCATTGTAATTAAAATACAACATCAAAAAAAGAATTTATAACATCAAATAATTCATTTATACTTTCAAAATCACTTTTTTTAGATTTTTTACACATGTGTAAATTTTCTTTTTTTACGAATTCACATAAATTTAAACGTGTAAATTAAATTTATAACATTGTATTCGAATAATAATGATGAGTGTAGAAAAAAAATTTGAATTTGAATTGTTTTTGACCAAGTTCTAGCGATTTTTTCATTTGTTCTCACGGTTCTCACAATATTTAGCGTTCTCATTTAAACCCTCCCCTATATATATATATATATATATATATATATATAGGGAGCCGCTAGAATGAGAACCACCACGAGTTATGAGAACCACGAGAACCGCGCCCCGCGGGTGGCCGTCGGCGACGAAATTTTTTTTACACCTAGATCCGTATATTTTAGGACCGGGTGTAAATTTTCGGTTCAAACGGCGCGCCCGAGGGGGTAGTTTTTTACGCCCAAAGTTTGGTAAAAAAAAAAGAAAAATTAAAAAAATCCAAACTTTGGGCGTAAAAAACTACCCCCTCGGGCGCGCCGTTTGAACCGAAAATTTACACCCGGTCCTAAAATATACGGATCTAGGTGTAAAAAAAATTTCGTCGCCGACGGCCACCCGCGGGGCGCGGTTCTCGTGGTTCTCATAACTCGTGGTGGTTCTCATTCTAGCAATCCCCTATATATATATTATATATATATATATAGGACAAAGATCCGTTAGGAACCACCTCTTATTGCGAGAACCGCGAGAACCAATGTGAACGCAACAAAAAATGCCTAAAAATAGCTAAAAATCATACAAAATTTTTTTTTTTAATATTTTTTATAACAAAATCGCTACTTTTCGTAGCAAAAAAAAAAAAAAATTTTAAATTTTTTTTTTTTTTGGCTTCTAAAAGTAGCGATTTTAACATAAAAAATATTAAAAAAATCAAAAAAAAGATTTTTAGATTTTTTATTTTTTTAGATTTTTTTAGGTTTTTTGGGGGTTTAGTTTTTAGCCTTTTAGCTGAGTGGGGGGGGGGGGGGGTGGGGGTGGGGGGGGGGGGGGTTTAGGTTTTTGGGGGGTGGGGGAGGGGGGTTTAGGTTTTTGGGGGTGGGGGGGTGGGGGGGGGGGGGGTTTAGGTTTTGGGGGGGGGGGGGGGGGGAGGGGGGGGGGGGTGGGGGTTAGGTTTTTTTAGCTATTTTAGGTTGTGTTCACATTGGTTCTCGCGGTTCTCACAATAAAGGTGGTTCTCGTATGAACCTTACCCTATATATATATATATATATATATATACACGTTTTTCATTTTGCTCTCACGTACATGACATGACTTAAGTGGGACTTTCTAATTCAGTTAGTGGAAAGAACAAGATCTGTAGCAAACTACAAAAAATGATACATAGTGAAAGTAAAACTTAACTTTTAAATGACTTACATCCTTATTTTAGGGTTCATATGGACAAAATTGCAATTTAGTATATTTAAAAGGAAAAATTACAAGTTTTGTCCTTTATCTTTATACCACTTTTCAGGCGGTGTCCTTTTTAACGAATGTTGACAGGCGGTGTCCTTTACTAGGTAGTTTGTTGCAAGTTTAGTCCTTTACACCCAACTCAGTTAAAAAACCCTGTTAATTGTTGACAGGCGGTGTCCTTTACTAGCTACTTTGTTGCAAGTTAAGTCCTTTACCTAGGTATTTTGTTGCAAGTTTAGTCCTTTACACCCAACAATTAACAAGGTTTTTTAACTGGGTTTGGTGTAAAAGACTAAACTTGCAACAAAATACCTAGTAAAGGACACCGCCTGTCTACATTCGTTAAAAAGGACACCGCCTGAAAAGTGGTATAAAAATAAAGGACAAAACTTATAATTTTTCCTATTTAAAAATACTTTGTTGTAAAATTGATTTTTGATTATGAAATTTTATAGTTTTGGATTAAATTTTGAGTTGAAGTCCTATTTTTATTGAATTATAGGGTTGAACGAGCTCAACTCGGTACGATATAAAATCCAGTTTTTGAAACATTCAAGAAGGGGGAGAGAGAGGGGGATGGCCCACCAGACCACCATGAAAAGACAACACTATAATCAACAAACTCTGCACCTTTCTTGTCAATTTGATGTGACTGCTACCACATAAGAATAAGAGGGGTCAATGCTACCCTCTTTACGAGTTACCACCGTGCCACTTAGAACATAGCGTAGAAATCTGGCGTTGAGGTCAGTCCACGCCCACAAAACCATCCCATGCTTGCCGTTTTCCACGGCATTGTGTGTGGGGCTGGGGATTCTTCACCGGTGTGGAGGACAATTTGGTTTGTGATGTAGCGCGAGTTGATTTGTGGTAAGACTATGGGGTATGGGGCTTGGGTTGGGGCGTGGCCCTTGGGGCTTGGGTTGGGGCGTGGCCCTTGGGGCTTGGGTTTCAAGCCGGGCGTGGGGCGGTATTGAGAAGCTGACATGGCGGGCTCTCAATGGCCAAACCAAACTAGCCGTTGGCCAACGACTATGTTAAAAAAAAAATTATTTTTTCACTATAAAACTCACATTTTTCTTCCATTTTTTACCACATTCAACCACATCTTCTATAATCATCTTCCTCCTTCTACAAAACGAAAAAATGCATCCTCATAACCGTGCTTATGACCCGAGCAACCCGTATGCATTCCAAGAAAATAATCCTAGCCCACCACCCAATCGTCCAATGCTTCGTCCATTTTTCATACACTCTTCTATGCCCCAAGAAGCGAGTTATGCATCGTATATTGGGAATCGTTTGTTTACTAACTTCACACACACCGATGATTCGATACCTACCCCGTTTACTCAATCGCCCATCAACCTCCATCGACCTTTCACAAAACGAAACCGTCCCCGAAACTCAACCACCCAACGATGGTCCTTCCACATCGAAACCCATCAAAAAGAGAAGTCATAAGAAAAAAAACCGAGGCGGAGAAAACACTTGAAACCGTCAAACGAAAACAACAAAAATGGGTCGTTCCTGAAGAACTTGCTTTGGCGAGGGCTTGGTGTCAACAATCTCAACATCCAAGTTTAGGTATTCTTAAACTTTGTTTTTATTAATGGTTATTTTTTATATAACTTTGTAATATATTAAATTTTGTTTTTATTAAAATAGAAAATTCTCAACATCGAACCCATTTGTGGGAAGCGGTTAGTAGAGTATTCCATGAAGAATTGGGAAGAGAGGCTTATCGTGAAACCGATAGCTTATCCTCGAAGTGGAGCGAGATTAGCGGCCAACTTACAAAATATAGTGGGTTTTTAAATAAAGCAAAGCAAAACCCAAAAAGTGGTGAAACCGAAGCCGACATTGTGACAAATGCATTGGTTGCATTCAAATCAAATATGGGGACCGACTTCCGTTTCATGCATTGTTGGGAGATTTGTAAGTTCCATCCAAAGTGGGCGAATATCCCCAGTGGTAGCGAAAGTAACACGTCTTCCAAAAGGTCAAGGACCTCGTCCTAAGCCCAATGTGATGCACGAGATCAAGAGTTTGAGGACCTTTTGGATGATTCGCCAAACCGGCCTGAGTATGGAAGAGATGCCTCAAAAATCAAAGTCTGGTACGGCATCGCCTTCAACTGGGAGTTCGGGCTCGCGCAGGGGACTATACAACGATCAGTTGGATGACATTTCATGCAAGTTAGATACATTCAACATATTCCAGCAACAAATGGCCGAAATGCGAAAGAGCAAAGAAGCTAGAGATGCCCAGAAACAAAAACGGGATGATTTGAAATTTCTATCCCAGTCCATTGATCACCTAGAGGGTGACGAGTTGCAACTAGTCTTGGAGATGAGAGAAGAAATAAAAAAGAAATATAAACGTTAGGAATTTTTTTATGTAATTTTCTTTATTTAAAAATATTAAAAAAATTAAATTTGTTGTTTTAAAAAATATTCAACTAGCCCAGCGGGTCAGCCCAGCGAAGCCCACCAAACCCACGCCCCCACCACACCGTGTTGAATGTGGGTGAGCACATGTCTGCCCCCCAAGCCACGTGTCAACTCATGCCCCAACCCAAGCTCCACCATACCCCACGGTCTAAGAGGTTTGTCATTGGTTATTTGGTTAGTTTTTTTTTAACACTAGGTGGGACCTTTTCCATACCCAACACCATCTCGTGTTTTTTTACCACGTTCTCTTGCTTACGTGACTGCCACATCACACTTAACACCATCTCTATATGCCCTCCACACCTAATGGTATTAGAATCATTTTGATACCAAATTGGGTTTGTTGACTCCATACAGTGGAATAAACTTCAAATTTTGTTTTATGCGTATGAGTCGGTGCAAGAATATCATTTCATAAATGTGCAGGCACACACACCATCTCATAATTGGTGTTTAAGTTCGTGTGCTTGCTCACACATAGCTTATTATCAATTTTCTGGTTTTGCTTATTATTTATCACCTATGTAGCACGGGGACGCCTAGAACCATTGCGTACCCGTCCCGGGGACGTTTTGGGGACAGAAACGGTGGGGACGTCCCCTAAACGTTTCCGGGTATTGGGGACGGTGACTACACGTTTCGGGGACGGCGACTACAAGTTTCGGGGACGTATCCTATTATTTTTAGGGTTTTATCTTTTAAACTTTTCAAATTCCATAACAAATAGTCGGCCTTTCAGTTAAAAAACCCGATCAACATCCAATTATGCATAACGTCGGCCTTTAAGTTCCTTCTCTTCTCAGTTCATCATCATTTGTATTCATCATCATCATAATCATCATCTATATTCATCATCGATTATCACTTCTCAAGGAATAATCGTACCTTTGCCGTACCCGTATCTTGGATTTTTGAGTTTTGCCGTTCCCCGTACCCGTATCGTCCCCGTACCCCAGTCCCGTACCCGTTCCCGTGCTACATAGTTTATCATCTGTTATAATTCAGTTTTTTCTTTTAAACCGCCTGACTCACCTTCTAATCTTAAATTTCTATTTTTATCCACTATAAGATCTGAACCCTCGATCTTATAGAAATGAACACTCTCCATCACAACTTAATACTCCTTGCGAGGATACAAGCCCTTCGGTCAAAATCCAATTATTACATAAAGTAAATAAAATATTTAGAAACTAGGTTATAATCACGTGTATTACACGGGTTGAATAAATAAATCTTATATATTAAATAATAAAATAAAATATCTTTAAAAACCTACTCTATTCCATGGTTTGAAAAAAATTAATTTTGTATATATCAATCAATAAAAAGCTATATCTATAAGAACCATATGTATTGTATAGGTTGAATAAATGTAATTTTCTATACCAAATAAAAAAAATTATATCTTTAAAACCATGTGTATTACACGGGCTGAATAAATGTAATATTGTTTACCAAATAATAAAAAAGTTATATCTTTAACAACCCTCGTGTATTACACAGGTTGAATAAATATTATTTTATATACCAAATAATAAGAAAATTATATTTAAAAAAACTAATGGATATACTCGCTATGCCATAGATATGGTGATTACGAAGATGATTATTGAAAATAATATACAGTGGTCAAACATGTTATTCAAGAAGCAACTAAGCAACTATTTGAGTGATAAAATATAAAATTGATTATATTTTAAAACACCCGTAATAAATCTAATTTTATATATAAAGTAATATTAAAAGTTACATACAACTTGTTTAAAAAATATTTAAAAAAATCAATATAATAATTTTTTTATAATGAAAATAAAAATAAATAATATATTATCACAAAGTTTGGTTTTTGGTGATTAAACTAAATAATATTTAGTAGGAGAGTTATCTATAATTAATTAGAATAGATTAAACTAAATGATAATTATCCATAAGATATTAAACTAAATAATAATTATCCATAAAGATAAGAGATTAAACTAAATAATAATTATCTATAATACAAGGCCTAATATAATGACAAGTGTCCCAAAAATGATTTCTTTTATTAAAAAAAATTATATCTTTAAAACCATGTGTATTACACGGGCTGAATAAATGTAATATTATTTACCAAATAATAAAAAGTTATATCTTTAACAACCCTCGTGTATTACACGGGTTGAATAAATACTATTTTATATACCAAATAATAAGAAAATTATATTTAAAAAAACTAATGGATGCCATAGATATGGTGATTACGAAGATGATTATTGAAAAGAATATACAGTGGTCAAACATGTTATTCAAAAAGCAAATAAGCAACTATTTGAGTGATAAAATATAAAATAGATTATATTTTAAAACACCCGTAATAAATCTAATTTTATATATAAAGTAATATTAAAAGTTACATACAACTTGTTTAAAAAATATTTAAAAAAATCAATATAATAAATTTTTTATAATGAAAATATAAATAAATAATATATTATCACAAAGTTTGGTTTTTGGTGATTAAACTAAATAATATTTAGTAGGAGAGTTATCTATAATTAATTAGAATAGATTAAACTAAATGATAATTATCCATAAGATATTAAACTAAATAATAATTATCCATAAGAGATTAAACTAAATAATAATTATCTATAATACAAGGCCTAATATGATGACAAGTGTCCCAAAAATGGTTTCTTTTATTAAAAAAAATTATATCTTTAAAACCATGTGTATTACACGAGCTGAATAAATGTAACTAGGATTTCGACCCGCCGCAATGCGGCGGGAATTCTTTAGTTATAACTAAGTCAATCTAGGACCCGCACGTTATGTAAACCTGTCAAACAGGGAAAAAATAGATGATGTAAAAACGTTCACCCACGCACGCACGTTGCGTCGTGTTAACTCGCAAAATTTAGAGCGAAACGTAAAAACGTTAAACCAAAGACGCACGTTGCGATGTGTTAAGTCACAAAATTTAGAACCAAGCATAAAGCGAAAAATTTGCGGAAAATGAAAACTATAAAGGATCAAAGTTGAAAGTAAAACAAAGTTATGAGAATAAATTACAAAAGATAAAAAGTTTTGGGTTAAAAGTAAAAAAAAACAAATAGTTTTGGGTTAAAAGTAATTTATGAAATACTATTGGGTGAAAAGTAAAAAAATCATTTTTTTTAAACCCCCAAAGCCAATGTTACGACAACCATATGCATAACCATTTTTTCTTTGAAAACCCACCAAAGCACACTCCGTGTTGCGGCAGGGCGTAAAACCGTGTGTCAAATAGTAATAATGTCACACAACCGTCATCGACCACCAACACTGACTCGACCTAAGATATGCGTGTTGCGACAAACCTGTCAAACAGAGAAAAATAGAGGTAAAACCGTTGATCCATACATGCACGTTACGTCATATTAACTCGAAAAATTTGGAACTATACATAAAACAAAAATTTGCGAAAGATGAAAAGTATAAGTAACAAAAGTTGCGAAGTTAAATTGCAAATAATGAAAAGTTTTGGGTTAAAGTTAAAAAACAAATTATGTGGGGTTAAAACTGAAAAAGGTAAAAACTTTTGGTTAAAAGTAAAAAATCAACTATTTTTTTGAAAAACTCATAAAGCACAATGTACAAGTTGTTAAGCATAAAAAACTTGCAAACTTATAAATGTTAAAAAACAAATTATGTAGGGTTAAAATTGTAAAAGGTAAAAACCTTTGGATTAAAAGTAAAAAATAAACTTTTTTTTTTGAAAAGCACACAAAGCACAATGTACAAGTGATGATGCACAAAAAAGTTGCAAAGTTATATATGGAATAATATTGTTTACCAAATAATAAAAAAAGTTATATCTTTAACAAACCTCGTGTATTACACGGGTTGAATAAATATTATTTTATATACCAAATAATAAGAAAATTATATTTAAAAAAACTAATGGATATACTCGCTATGCCATAGATATGGTGATTACGAAGATGATTATTGAAAAGAATATACAGTGGTCAAACATGTTATTCAAGAAGCAAATAAGCAACTATTTGAGTGATAAAATATAAAATAGATTATATTTTAAAACACCCGTAATAAATCTAATTTTATATATAAAGTAATATTAAAAGTTACATACAACTTGTTTAAAAAATATTTAAAAAAATCAATATAATAATTTTTTTATAATGAAAATAAATAATATATTATCACAAAGTTTGGTTTTTGGTGATTAAACTAAATAATATTTAGTAGGAGAGTTATCGATTAAACTAAATGATAATTATCCATAAGATATTAAACTAAATAATAATTATGTATAATACAAGGCCTAATATGATGACAAGTGTCCAAAAAATGGTTTCTTTTATTATATAGTATAGATTTGACTCGCTATTCTTTTTTTTTTTAAATACAATTTTACAAAACATTTTGTCTCTTTATCATTTGATTCTACATGCTTTGATTTCTGAGTAAACTTCCGTTTTGCTCCCTGTGGTTTGGTCACTTTAATGGTTTTGCTCAAAACCTTTAAAAATAGCCATTTTACTCCCTGATCTATTTAACTTATCTTCGTTTCACTCACCGCCTCTAACTCTGTCTAAAATGTTTGTTAAATGTAAGGGTATTATGGTAATTATATATATATATATATATATATATATATAGGGTATGGATATGGTAAAAAGTGTCTAAAATGTAAGAAGGGTAAGAAGTGTTTTAAACCATTGGATATTTGATCTAATGGTTGAGATTAATAGGGTATAAAAATGTAAATTGTGTTTTAATTAGAGGGACCTTATGTAAAATTGAAGGGCAATAGTGTCTTTTTAAATATTTGAAATATGGTAACCGTAACCTACACAACCAAAAACTCCTAAATTCGCTCCTTTTTCCTTAAATATAGGAATTAATGATTCACCTTAATTGTAGGAGGTCTTTGGTTTCATATTCTTCATACGTTATCATAAAGAGATCTATAATCAGATTCATGGCATGGTGTTTTAAAACAACTGGATAAATTGACTATGATTCAAGTCATGGTGTTTTATCTGGAGACATTGTTCATGGCGTGGTGTTTTAAACATCTATGATTCAAGTCAAATGTGTTTTATCTGGAGACATTGTTCATGGCGTAGTGTTTTATCAATACAAAACATTCCCAGATTTTAAAACACCATGACTATGATTCAAGTCATGGTGTTTTATCTGGAGACATTGTTCATGGCGTGGTGTTTTAAACATCTATGATTCAAGTCATGGTGTTTTATCAGGAGACATTGTTCATGGCGTGGTGTTTTATCAATACAAAAACATTCCCAGATTTTAAAACACCATGACTATGATTCAAGTCATGGTGTTTTATCTGTAGACATTGTTCATGGTGTGGTGTTTTAAAACACCATGACTATGATTCAAGTCACGATCAGAAATGAGGATGACGAAGATGAAAGACGATGACGGTGAATGATTTGTGGAGACGTAAGAAATTGGTGACGGTGGTCGGAGATGTAGGTGTTCAAATCGGAGAAGATGACGTGAACTGTGATGATGATGACGGAAGGTTAACAAGATGGTCGGAGAAGATGATCTGAATCGGAGATGGAGATGAAACGATCAATCCCTAAATATTCTCATCGCCAGTTTTTTTTTCCAGTTATATTGGAGATCAAATAATTGACAAGAATGTACAATTACTAATATACCCTTTTGAATTAATTAAGATGAGGGACACTTGTCATTCCCAAATTATTTCTTACACTTCTTACAAAAGATGGACTTTGTATAGGATCCTCTACCTATATATATATATATATATATGTATTTAATTGGTTTCTAAAATCTATTTATTAATATAGATATTCCTAACATCTGTTCATAGTCATCATCATCATTCCTAACATATGTTCGACTGTTCATAGTCATCATCATCTCAATACATGCCACCACAACCATAACCACCTCCGGCTGCTATTCCTAACATCACCACAACCACCTTCGCCTGCTGTTCATCATCATCCCAACATCTATTCAAAGTCCCCAACTTTTACCATCAACCACCACCACTCCCACCTCCGGCTGCTGCTAATCCACCACCATCACCATCCCGCCGCCACCACCTGCCATCACCACCACTTAATTTTCTGTTTCTTATCAACCCAAATATTCATCTTCCTCAAACAAACCCAAACCGGAAACCCTATCCCTTTAATCAATAAATTCAAAAACCACAGTTGATGTTCAATGAAATTATGAGAGGGGTTTTGATCCCCTGAGGAAACCAAACTCAATGATGTATTGAAACATTACCGGTGTGAGATTTAACTGTTTTTCTGACGGGACGAGTAAGAACTCCGGCGGCTCCGACGATTCTCTGATTAAACGTTCGGATCTAAACTTTCAAACTCTAGCCGTTCGATTAGGGTTTCAAACACGATGGCGATGAAGGTTCTTATCGACAATTGAGTGGTTGGTTCGAAGTAGATGGGGTTTGGTGTAGGTGATTTCGATTTTGCAGTGTTGGACTTTTATGGGTGGCAGAGGTGGTGTGATGGTGGTGCTCGGAGGTGACGAGGCGGTGCCGTAGTCGTGGTAGGGTTTGGAATGTGTGGAGGTGGTTTATGGCGGTGATGGTGCATAATGGTTACAATGGCGATGGTGTATGATTGTTGTGGAGGTGGTGGTTTATTGTGATGAGAATGAAGATGAATCTGTATCTTGAGAGAGAGAGAAGAGTGAGGAGAGAGAATCTTGAGTTGCAGGTGGTTTGAAGAGATGATATAGTTGTCTTTTGTAGTATATTTAAATACAAATTAAATACAAATTACCAAAATGCCCTTCTTTTATCTTAAAATTACCAAAATGTCCTTTAAGTTAATAGACATTATGGATGGAGTTAAGCACGTGGAGCAAACTGGCGATAAAATCAAAACATCAGGGAGTAAACTGACTATTTTTAAAGGTTTGGGGCAAAATCGTTAAAATGACCAAACCACAGGGAGCAAAACGGAAGTTTACTCTTGATTTTTATCATATTTTTAACACGAAAGAAATTTTCGATACCACGTTAAAATAATATACTAAGATATAGGTCAAACCATCTTAATCCACGGACAATTTTTAAATATTCATGCCTCAAGTTAGATCAAAACGTCAAATTTCCAAAATAAACTAGAACGACCCTCAAAACAAGTATACAAGATAAAAATTCCAAAATAAACTAGAACGAAAAACAAGTATACAAAACAAATAACACGACCCTCAAAATATAACATAAAAATAACAACTATTTTAAAAACCGGTATGAACCAGCCGGTAATACTAGATACCGGATACGGGTCTCGTATACAAAAGGCCGACAAAACTAGAATACGATATGTCTTATTTACCGGTGGTAAATCCGGTTCTATCGATTCAAACCGTTGAACCGGTTTGCATTATCTTAGAATTTGATTTTTAAATTTAATAAAATACAATATTAAGCTAATATATAGACATTCCATATTTTCAATAATTAACCTAGTGTATTCCATTTCAATGTTCCATCGTTGTTGGAAGTGTTACCCAACTCGTTCAATGTAATCTATACTATCTATAATAAGAGATTATGAGCTGATGTAAATCTGCCTATGTGTCAACTTCTAAGGTATGCCACATGTCAATGATGATGTCATAATTCCGGTTTACAATTTACAACCACAAATAATCTATAAATCAGATATATTTATTTTTATTAGAATTAATTAGTGGTTTTTTTAGGCGGGCCAATTTAAAATTCAAAATTTAAACAACTGATCCATAAAATTCAAAATTAGAGCTTCACTTTCAGAAATCAATCAATTTCTCTCTGATGGAGTTGGTTCTCCTGTTCACTCCACCCTCTCTGCTTCTCTACCGCAACCCCTCAACGCCGCCGTGCTCCGCCGCTGCCGGCATCTGATTGCCGTATCTATAGCCGTAAACTTATCATCGATTCAGGTCACAATGTCATCTACGACCCGTGATTTTCAACTACTCAAAACAAAAACAACAAGATTGATTATCGTTCTCTAGGGTTTTCATTCTTCCAATCATTTTAATGGCTACATTTTCAATATCTTTTGCAGGTGTCTTTTTTATTCTTTGGTTCAACCCATGTGCACAACTCACTATCACTTATTCTTTTCATTTGTGGATTTCTGCCTTTGACATAGGTACGTAGAACTAATTTTCTTGCAATTTGATTATAACTAGGATTACGACCCGCCGCAATGCGGCGGGGATTCTTTATTTATAACTAAGTCGATCTACGACCCACACATTATGTTAAACCTGTCAAACGGGGTAAAAATAGACGATGTAAAAACGTTCACCCACACACGCACGTTGCGTTGTGTTAACTCGCAAAATTTAAAACGAAACGTAAAAACGTTAAGCCAAAGACACAGCTGTGATGTGTTAAGTCACAAAATTTAGAACCAAGCATAGAGCGGAAAATTTGCGAAAAATGGAAACAATAAATGACCAAAAGTTGAAAGTAAAAAAGTTATGAGGATAGATTGCAAAAGATAAAAAGTTTTGGGTTAAAAGTAAAAAAACAAATAGTTTTGGGTTAAAAGTAAAAAAACAAATAGTTTTGGGTTAAAAGTAATTTATGAAATACTTTTGGGTGAAAAGTAAAAAAAAAAAACATTTTTTTTGAAACCCCCCAAAGCCAACGTTACGACAACAATATGCATAACAATTTTTTTTGAAAACCCCCAAAGCACACCCCGCGTTGCGGCGGGGCGTAAAACGGTGTCAAATAGTACTAATGTCATACAACCATCATCGACAACCAACACTGACTTGACCTATAATATGCGTATTGCGACGAACCTGTCAAACATGGAAAAATAGAGGTAAAAACGTTGAACCACACATGCACGTTGCGTCGTATTAACTCGAAAAATTTAGAACTATACGTAAAACGAAAATTTGCGAAAGATGAAAAGTATAAGTGACAAAAGTTGTGAAGTTAAATTGTAAATAATGAAAAGTTTTGGGTTAAAGTTAAAAAAAACAAATTATGTAGGGTTAAAATTGGAAAAGGTACAAACCTTTGGGTTAAAACTAAAAAATCAAGTTTTTTTTTGAAAAACTCATAAAGCATAACTTACAACTAATAATGCACAAAAAGTTTGCAAACTTATATAGGTTTTAATATGTTCGATAATTACATTATCTGTTTGTGGTTTCTCTTCATATGTTTGCTTTAGACTTAGTTTTAAGGACGAGCACAAGCTCAAAAACGCCTAAATTTATAACTACTAAATTTAGTGAAGTGGATGTTGATTTATAATTTTAATTAACCAGGTGGATACGATAAGGAAGACAAAGCAGCTAGAGCTTATGAATTAGCAGCCCTCAAGTATTGGGGTCCCACCACCACCACAAACTATTCGGTAGTAATGTTTATCTTATATAACCTGAATTAATTGAAAGTAAGGATGGGCTTGATAAAAGCTTATACACCGACTCTGATCATATTTTATATAAATTTGGATGATTTAGGTTTGCAACTATGAGAAAGAGCTTGAAGAAATGAACAACATGACTAGGCAAGAATTTGTTGCTTCACTTAGAAGGTATATATAAGTTGTGTCGGTTTCACTTTGTGAATTAAGTGCAATTGTGAGTGCATTAGGTTATATATAGATAGTGTCTAATTAACCTTTAAATTTGTAGGAAAAGCAGTGGTTTTTGTAGAATAGCCTCAATTTATAGAGGTGTGACAAGGTAACAAATGTTAGTTATCATATAACCGGATGTTCACCGTCCAGTTCGCCAAGTTTTTGTCAAAAATATGGATTAAACTGCTAATAATGGTTTTAGATTAAGAAAACCGAACCGACCAGGTTGGTAATTGGTTGGGCTGCCAGTCACTATCACAATGCAGTATACTCTCATTTTAATGGCTAAATTTTCAATATCTTTTGCAGGTGTCCTCTTTATTCTTTGGTTCAACCCATGTGCACAACTCACTATCACTTATTCTTTTCATTTGTGGATTTCTGCCTTTGACATAGGTACGTAGAACTAATTTTCTTGCAATTTCATTATAATATGTTCGATAATTACATTATCTGTTTGTGGTTTCTCTTCATATGTTTGCTTTAGACTTAGTTTTAAGGACGAGCACAAGCTCAAAAACACCTAAATTTATAACTACTAAATTCCATAAACAAGTGTATATTTTCTACTTTATTTAATTTTTCTGCAGCTTCTATTTGTCTTGGTATACCGAATTACATTGTTGGAATTGAACCTTAACAGAGGAACAGTTGATTAAGGCCAAAACCGGTTCAGAGCAGTGGAACCAGAATAATCAGTTGTTAGGCTTTAGACTTTCCCCTTGACAGTGGTTCAAACAACCGCTGATCTATACTTCTGATTTGTTTTATCCACTGCTTAGCACAACAGCTGATGTGAAGACTAAAAGAATGCCAAATACTAAGTACTGCTCTTCGAACTATTGCCTTCAGTCAAGCATTGCTGAGAAGACCAAAGCCCTGCTTGGAATAAAGAAGTGGAATAAAGAAACAGTTGTTTACTTTGTCTTATTGTAATAGGATCAGTTGTTAGATAACAATGGATGTATAGATCAGGACTTAGAGTTAGTTAGTTGTTAGATGTCACGTTCATGGTGACGTCAGCCAAGACGCTTCAGTGGTTTGACATGCTCTATAAATGGACCAGTACTCTGTACTGTTTCACTTGATGGACTGACTGTGTTTATCTCCTCTGATCCAATCCTTTCTTCTTGTGTGATCGACCAAGTAGCATCAGGCTGAGGGGAAGTTTTAGTTTGTAAGCATGCAATGTAATCTTTTGATTTGATTACAAATCTTTCGATTAATGAAAAGCATGTGTTTATCAAAACTATTTTCCTCCTTGATTGTGTTTACAAAGTTTGTGTTCATTTCCGCTGCATAAATCATTGAATCATATTCATTCATTGTTTATCTATTATAAAAAACACAATCAATTTAACAATCAATTCATCTATTACAAAAAACACAATCATGACGACATCTGAGCAGCAGATGTACAAAACAGATGTTAAAGCTCATCCACTGATATACCAACAGTTGCTAATCAAATTAAACTTCAAATCCACTAAAAGACAGAAAGTTGGGTAGTGTCATATAAGAGGAGCTTCAACAGTTCAGGGAAAACAAGTTTGATAACTTGCACACTTACCAAAGGATGAGAATCTTTTGGGCCAAAAGTGGACACTCAAAAACATTGTATATGTTGGAGTATAGTTGTCAAGATTTATACTCATCAAACTAAGCACAAACAGCGGATGTTTCCACAACCACTGTTTTGAAGAAGACTATGTTGCTGCTGCATATTGAGAAAATCAAAGTCTGGTGTAACCACTGATTGGTTCAAACATCTGTTGGTTTGTAGCTATCCAGTGTTGAAAGTTAACCTCTATTCCATTATTTTCATTGTTTTCCACTGTTACCAAACTTCAGTGCTTTAAACCACTGACACAGCTATCCACTGATAGTTAAAGTCACCCACTGTCCTCATTTTCATTTGTAATCCACTGATATTCATCCATCAGTGGTTTCCTTAACAACTGTCTTCCATTATCCTTTATTTGATCAGAGGTTGGCATATGGTCAGTTCTTATCCGTCAGATCTTTGTAACCGTTGCCACGTCAGCAATCACCTTTTTCGCTATAAAACCCTGATAAAAAACCCCAAACAGGGGTTTTACTGTTGATTCGAATTCACAAAAAAACTGTTCTCAAAGCAGTTTCCATATTCTTATCTCAAATTCATTCTTCGATTTTCTTCATCAAAATGACGAAATCAAAATCAAAATCAAAATCATCACCATCTTCCAAAGAGGTCGCTCAAATGGCCGCTGAAACCATTGAAATACCATACAAATCCCCTCACAACTACTTGGGTCTACTCACAAAACCCACCAACAATCACACCTTCGATTCAATCATCGACATCATGGCTGCATCAAAGTATAAAACTTTGCTTACAGCAGATGCTCCAATTTACCAACAAACCCAGAGAGAATTTTGGAAAAACGCTACCCTCGAAAAACAAGGCGAGACCGTCACTGCCATTAATTCTTCCATACAGGGTAAAGCGATTCAAATTACTCCACAATCCATCTCAGAAGTCTTTAAACTCGATGATCAGAAAGGTAAAACTTCTTTTCTTAAAAGCGAGTTGAAAACTGATTTTCTGGAAAGGGGGTATGCAGATTAAATAAAAAAGGATACCTTAGAAAAAGGTTTCTTCCCCTCTGCAACTAGGTTTTTATTTCATACTCTTTTGACATGTGTTTCAAATAAAACAACTGCTTTTAACGAAATACCATTAAAGATCCAATGCCTATCTTATGCCATTCTGTAGGACCGGTTTCGGATCCGAACGAGTCGATCAGAGGCGTTCTCCTATGTTTCAGGTGCGGAATTACAAGAAACAAAGGTAGAAATAGCTTTAAAACACTGTTTGATTGATTGGATGACAATTACAGCTCAAATATCACACCGGCAGCACTTCGGCGTAGTTGTCAAGAGTCTCCCTATGATTTCGCTCAAGAGGACCCTATATATAGGGTGATGGTTTCGCTTATGTGACAGACCACATAAGCGATACCCCATGTTAGTGATTTCGCTTATGTGTCATGTACACATAAGCGATACCCTCTTGTACACATGAGCAAAATCATCTCTAACTACCTATATAATTTTACATATTCTCGTACAATGTGCCCTGATCTATACAATGAAATCTAAGATTCAATACAAGACGAAGTCAACAGATGTAGTGCATCAACAAACTCCCCCTCAGATGTTGACGAGTCGCATCCAGCACCAACTGTATCTTCAGTTCTTCAGTCTTGATCTATCTATGGGCTTTTCCTAACTCTCCCCCTCAGATGTTCTCTTCAGACTCCCCTTCTCGATTTGCTGGTATTCCTTTGTTCTTCAGCACAATCTTCAGGATCTCTGTCTGTTTCTCTAAAACTTCAGATATCAAAACCTGGCTTTTCAAAATCAAGTCTAATTCTCTTGATCAGATCTCTTGATTCCTTAAGTTCATCAGCATCAGGTCAATATCTGGAAAAATCTTAACCCAAATATAAATTTCTAAATTTAACAAATTATATGCACCAATACTAACTCACCCTCAGATTCACATCTCACTTTCATTTGATGAACCAATTGTAAAATTTCAAAAATAAAATTTTCATTTAAGATTTACTCCCTCTTTACAATAATGTCATCATGTTTAGCACTTGAAATTTTGAAAATCAGCTTTTCAATATCAGTTGTCGAAAATCTTTTTGAATTTTTCAAAACTTATGCTAAAACACACTAAAATCTTTTTGGAATTTTTTTAATGTAAAGAAATGCAATGCAGTAAAGAAATATTTACAGACAATATTTTTGTGAGTTCGTGTAAGAGGATCATATCAGTTTATGACAAGTCACAAGTACCGTTGAGCTTAATTACACATTAAGAATTAAACAATTCACTTAGATTGCCAATATACTGATCCACTTAAATTTTCACACAAATTTCAACTGATTTAGGATATGAGTTAGGTGTTTTAAGAACTTAAACTCATTCATGTGTCCCACCTCTTGAATATACTCCCGTATCCAGATCCCAATATTCAGTCTTACAGGTGAGTATACCACAGATGATATCTGTCAGGGGAATAAATTATAGTGCGAGGGCCGTGAGAGCTCAGGTCGATCTTTCGATACGCAGAGAGATGACGGCTTCGACTTTTGGTGTGTCCCCTTTAGAGGATCTTTTGATTACAACAGCAATGACTATCAATTTTATTGTTTCATCAATTTGCTGAGGGCTGTGCTATATTTCCAGCATGCAGAAAGTATTCTCCGGGGACTAGGCCATTGCTTCCGCAAAATCAGAAGTCCCGGGATAATACCCCAGATATCACTGAGCATAAAGACCTAGTATCTCAGAATAAGGGACCTTTCAAACGAGATTTCAGGGGTTACCTATATATCCAAGTAGTGTTCCCCACGAAATAAGCAAGTTTGAATTTTAGTTTATATCCCGAAAAAGCTTACTAAATGTGTAAAAACCTATTGGCATATCATCAGTGAGACCGTTTAATGCTATTTAAACATTACATTTCTTTAGCATACTGTGACTGTCTACTGATGTACTATCATTTCCTCTTTTCACAACAAAACTCGTTTGTCATTTTATCATGTTTTTGTCTTTTTCAAATGTTTTTGGATTTTCTGAAATTTTCTACTCCCCCTAAAATGCAAACACATTTTAGGAAATTTAAAAATAAACTGTACAAAAACTTGACAACTGACATCGAATCCCATCAAATCGCCATTCACTTATGCATAAACAATCAGAGCTCCTCTTATCACAAACCATTTTCTCATTTAGATTTCAAAACACTTAAGTTTGTTTTAATCAAAATGATTTTTCCGGAAAATGAGTTTGTATTTACCACTTGTAGGTTTACCACTTGTTAAGTATGGGGATATGGTTCATCATCTTGTCAGTTTTATCAACTGTAGTAAATCAAGTACAACTTAATGTCCTTGATTCACTGTTTGCAATTAAGCAACCTCTTTCCACTTGTAAGAATATCCAACATTTAAAACATATGTAGAAATAAACCATCTACACAAACCATTTTACCAATCAAGATGCCGATTCCTGCTTCACATTTACCAACCTGGAAGCTCCGGCAATTCCTGCAGTATGACTTGCCAAAATTTAACTATTCACAAAAACAATTTTCAAGAAAGATGCCGATTCCTGATCCGCGATATAAACTTGGGATCTCCGGCAATTCCTGAGACTTACGGAAAACAAACTTCCACCCAAGTCTTCTCAGACTTGGTGGATTCCAATTCCTGTTTAGTAGGGTTATATGTTGCCTTTTTAGTTGCATAATAATCTTTAACCCCTTTAACTTTCCCATCAACCATTTTTCCAAAAATTTTCTTAACATTTCCTTTCAGTGATGGAATTTCCACATCATCCACTGAACCTTTCTTTTCCACCTGTGACTCATCTGATTTTGTGGAATCAGATTCATTGCCAGATTTTACATCAGATTCTTTAACAACCCATTTTTGATTGTCAAGATGAGCCTTCTTTTTGTAAAATCTTTTAGAACTTTCACCAACTTCATTTTTTGAATTTTCAAAAATTTTGAAGTTTGTAGTTGATGAAACATTCTTTTCAACCAGTTTTTCTTTGAGTTTATCGGATACTCCCTGTTTTCTGTTGTCTTTGTTTGGACAGTTGTGAGCAATGTGTCCAGCAACTTGGCATTGAAAACAGATCCTTGTATCTCTTTGCATAAAATCTCTATCTGGATGAAACACTCCAGTCCCTGTTCTCTCCCTTTCAGCAAAGAATTCTTGATTTGTCTGTCTCCAAAATGAACTATTTTGTTCTTCCTCTGCTGTTGTACCTAAAACAAATTTAGTAACTGTTTTAGAGAATTTTTCATTTTTACCATTTTCTGGAGGAATAAAACCTAAACCTTTCCTTTTGTAATTACGATTTTGGTTTGATTTCTTTTGAAATTCAGAACCAGAATTGTAATTCTTTTTCCCTTTTTTTTTGTTTAACATTTGTTGTACTCTTGAAGTGTATTTTTTAGGTTTTTTATTAAGATGAAAATCTTTAATTTCAGAAATATTAATTTCTGTCATTTTAAAAACCTTTTTGATCATGTCAAAACGAACACTTCTTATTGGAAACTCTTTGTCAAAGTATAATTTGTCCGAATTATTTAAAGTATAAGCAACTTCAAATGTTCCATCATCCAAATTAGCCTTTGATAATAAAAATTCTTTACTATAGGACCGTTTAACCGTTGGATTTGAACTGTTGACCGACGAACTTGAACCACCAGACTCAAACTTTGACTCAACCACCTCCTCAGTATCCAACACTTGATCAACCACCTTTTTGATTAACTCAGACTCATGATCAGTATCAGACGAGGTAAATGTGATATCAATATTTTCTGGTAAAACGTCAGTTTCCTCTGATTTTAACTTTATATTGACTGCTTTTTCAACTTGCTCCTCATTTGGTTTCCTAGGAGAATAACCTTCCCAGATAGGAGGCGGACACTTGTTATACTTAACAATCGATTTCTTACCAGTCTCTTTCTTTTTCCTTTCATCTTCAAATGCTTCAAAACCTGCAACAGTAGGATAAACTCTATCAATCACATAGTCAGAACATGAATAACTAAGAAGTAACCTTCTGATTCTTTCGTTCTCAATCTTTTCATTTTCCAAATCCTGCTTCAGTTTTGCATTCTCTTCGATGTAATGATTGATTGCCTTTTGCTTTTGCATCAAAGTTGAATTAGTCATGATTAACGCCTTTTCTCTTTCTGAATTTGTTGTTTGAAGACTAGTCACTGTTCTGTTCAAAACACTGTAAGATTCTTTCACATAATTGATGTCAGACAGCAACTTCTCTATCAATCTTTCTCTGTCAAACAACAACACATCTTTATCTTCACACTTCTTGCAAACTTCCGAACACTTCATGCAAGACTTCTCAACCTCAACAATCTTCTCAACCTCTACAGTCTTCACCACTTCAATAACCTTTTCTTCAACAATTTCTTTTTCAACCTCAGTCACCTTTTCTTCTTCAACAACATTTTCATTCTTCAAATCTTGTTGTTGTTCTTTTTCAGCTCTTTTCTCCTTCAGCTTCTCCAATCGTTCTGCAAAATAGAAATGAAAACTTTCAGGAGATAAGTGACTTTTAGCGACATTAATATGTTTTTCTTCATCATTATCACTGCTGCTATCAACTGGTGTCTGATCAAACTGTGTAGATTTTTCAGACTCAGTATCTGAACAACCAGAATCAACTGGTGTTTGATCAAAAAAAACTTCTTTTTCTGAACTATCATCATTTTGAACACTCTCATCAGAACTTTTCAAACTTTCTTCATCACTGTCAGAACTTTCATTAAATGCATCAGATTCTTTTTTCACACTATTCACTGTCTCACCAATAGATCTCATCCACGTAGCAAACAAATCTGGTTCTTTGACTATCTTTGCAATAAATGCTTTGAAACCACCTTTCTCATCCACAAACATATCCCAGCTAAACCCTTCAGGTAATTCTTCATCATTCTGATCTACCAAACATGCTGAGTTTTCAGAAGATATGTATTTGCTCCAGTTGAAATCTACCAAGCATCCTTTCTTCGAATCTTCAATCTTTCTACCATGAGCCGTTTGTGAATCTTGTAATTGACCAACTTGCTGATAGATGGCTTTCCGGTAGTAGTCTTCTTTTTCGAACGGATTCTGAGCACCACTCACTTCTCTGTTTTTGCACTCCCGTTTGAAATGACCTTTTTGCCTGCATCTGAAACAAGTAACTTTAGATTTGTCAAATCCTAAATTAGAAACACAAGCATCAAGAAAATCATTTCTTCCAGTGATTGTTTTGAACTTCTCAGCCCTTCGAAGAACACTAGCAAGACCCCACTTAATATCCATGAGTTCCATTTCTTCAGCATCTATCTGATCATAATCCTCCTTTGTCAACATAGGATTTCCAATTCGACCAGCTACCAATCCCTCATAGGATACCAACACCGAACCAAGTAGAGCCATGTGATCCTTTGCTATGTCTTCTGAAAAACTTTTACCTTCTGGCAGATTGAGAGCTATATTGCACTGAATCACACAACCATTTCCCATCTTTGTGTTTTCTGATGAAGTCTTTGGATTAAAACTTGGATATGATGAGAAACTGCTACTGCTTTTGTTTATGCTTTGATCAGTTTGTTCTGTAGCATTCTCAACACTATATGCAGTCTGAATCTTAGGACTTCTATCAGCTTCTGATGTAGGAACACTGCCTTTATAATACATCTTCACATCCTGTTGACCACTTGGATTATTCATCCTAGCGATCTTTTGCTGTTCCAGATCCTGACTTTCAATCTTTTCAATGAATTGAGATATCGATAAACCATCATAAACACCCGTATTTTTTAGTATCATCAAATACGTTCCCCACTCTTTCTGTGGTAAAGCATCAGCTAGCTTATCAACCCATTCCTCATTTTCCTTTGTGATGTCCATCATTGACATTGTTCTCACCAGATGACAGTACCTTTCAATTAACTTCTTCGTGTCTTCCCCAGGTAGACTTGTAAACAGATCAAATTCTTTTTTAAGTAATGACTTCTTGTTCTTAATCATATTTGCACTTCCTTCAACCTTTACTTTCAAAGCATCCCAAATCGACTTCGATGTTTTATCATGTTGAAGAAGTATGAATATGTCTTCTTTGATCGCCTGTTGTAACAAGCTAATCATCATTTTTTCAGCCCGATACATCTCTCGTTCTTCATTGCTGAAATCTGAAATCTGTTTAATTGTTTGTAACTCAGTTCTTGGTAAAACGTACTTCTTCAAAATGCACTCCCATGATCTCAAATGATTTGCTTGAACCCAGTTTTCAAACCTATCTTTCCAACCATAATATTCCTCAATACCCATAAGCTTTGGCGGTTTCTGTGTAGTTCCCGTCTCATTCTCTAAGTTCACAGCTTTAGCAATTGAAGATTGACCCGTCGGTGTTGCAAATGCGTTGTAGAATTCAGTACTCATGATGACTTATTAAATTTTTCAACACTGTGTCTTAAAAGCGAAATCAGTTTGTAAGTTGCCACAAAAGCGAAATTCTAAAGTGACGTTTGAGCGAAACCCCAAGTTGTACGTTTGAGCGAAACCTCTGATTACCACTAAAGCGAAATCTCAAATTACCACAAAAACGAAATCTCAAATTACCACAAGAACGAAATCTCAAATTACCACAAGAGCGAAATCGCTGTGACACAAGAACGATACCCTGACCTCAAAAGCGAAACCCCTTCGAACCAGAATTTAGGCCATTTTACTTAGAATCTAAGTCTCAAACTTTCCAGGGTTTGTCTATGCAAGATTATCTATGTGCTGAACAATTTTGATCCAATTTTGACCATGAAAACCCTCTGAATTAAGAAAAGTATGTGTAGAAGTGAGAAAAACCAAATGAAAACCATAAGAAAACAAGCTAATTTCAGCAGAACTCCTCCTCCTGAGCTCTGATACCACTTGTAGGACCGGTTTCGGATCCGAACGAGTCGATCAGAGGCGTTCTCCTATGTTTCAGGTGCGGAATTACAAGAAACAAAGGTAGAAATAGCTTTAAAACACTGTTTGATTGATTGGATGACAATTACAGCTCAAATATCACACCGGCAGCACTTCGGCGTAGTTGTCAAGAGTCTCCCTATGATTTCGCTCAAGAGGACCCTATATATAGGGTGATGGTTTCGCTTATGTGACAGACCACATAAGCGATACCCCATGTTAGTGATTTCGCTTATGTGTCATGTACACATAAGCGATACCCTCTTGTACACATGAGCAAAATCATCTCTAACTACCTATATAATTTTACATATTCTCGTACAACGTGCCCTGATCTATACAATGAAATCTAAGATTCAATACAAGACGAAGTCAACAGATGTAGTGCATCAACACATTCTACATAATGAAAATTATAACTATTCCCAGGAAATCTTTCATGATTTGGTGAAAAATGTTGATAGCAAAGCATTTCTACTTTTTCCAAGGTTTCTAAGCTACTATTTCAAAGAAAAATTTGGAAAAGAAAATGAAAATTTACTCAAACAAGATGCTTATTTTAAAATAAGTGGTTTAACCACTGAAACATTCTCTAGAATGATGGCACCGACAAAAACAAAAGCAGAGGTGCCTCAACAGAATTCAGCAGAAAACACTGCTCCTCAGGCATCTACTGTTGAGCCCACTGCTCCAGGTGATCATAGTAGCACAACCACTGCTATGAAACCCACACCTGTAATCACCAAAAAGACCAAAAAAGAAATCATACAAAAAGCCCACCAAACCCAAAGCAAAGGCAACTCTGGAAGATGAGATCCCAGAGCAACTGCCAGTGACAACACAAATGTCACCAAAAACCACTGCTGCTACTTCCTCACAGCAGATGGTAGAAAGATCTCCACCCTTACCTCAAACTCCTCCTGCATCCTCACAAAAGGATCAGGTTGCAAACACAGGGACTCCACATTATGAAGCTCTGGATCCACTCGGATCCATCTTCCACAGTCCTGATCCCAAGGACATGTCTCTTTCAACACCCTTATCCTCACCTCTCACATTACCACAATCCATAATACCTTTGTTGCATGCAGTTGATATAGCTCAGACACAAACCAGTTCCTATCAATCACCTATCACTAAGAGCATACTCCTACAAGTGACTGGGTCTGATGATTATACCTCTGATATCCCAGCAACAACTGAGGAGGTTACACTGCAGGAGTTACAAGTAATTCCTATCAGTAGTTCAAGTGAAGCAGCCACTACAAATGTTGAACCCACTGGTTTACATTTGGACAGTGGTTACATCTATAAGACTTCTTGAAGGCAATTCCTTCTATAGCACCTCTGATAACCACCAGTGAGTATGTTAAAACTACTGGCAACATTGAAGGGCTATCAAGTGTTGAAGGAAGAAGACCCCAGAACCAAGAACAAGGGGCATCAATGAATGATTTCTGGGACTCAGTTCCAAAGTCACACATTGATATAACCACTGCTGGGAGGAAATCAGATGATCCCATTAAAGTTGGTGATGATTTAAAATATCAGGAATTGACGGCTAGAGTTGAAAATCTTGAAACAACAGTTTCTGAAATAAAGGATATGGTGCAACAGCTGTTAAAAGCTCAAAAAGCACAATCCACTGCTGTTCCAGCTCAAGCACCTGCACAACCTGCACCTGCTGCAAATGAGCTATGGAGTGTTTTCCACCCCCTGCTTGAAAAACAAAAACAAATGGCTGATCAGCAGCATGCAATGCATGTACAAATGCTGACAAACATGGTGGAGTCAAGGTTCAAAGATACTCAAGCAGACATCAAGGCTATAAAGGCCAGCATCCAGAACACCACTGGCAAAGCTCCTCCAACTGTACTATTCATTGATAACCCCCTTCCAGATAATGCCAAAAAGGGGGAGAAAATCAAGCAGCGGAGGAAGAAGGGAATAGAAGATGGCCTTTATGTTGAACCAGAAAAAGAAAAGCAGATTTCAAAAACTGCTAGCCAAACAGCTGCCATCTCTTCAACACACACCACTATAACACACACTACAACCACTGCTCTACCTCCATCTAAAATCACCTCACCACCAAAAGTCATCACTTCAACTACATCACCAGCCATCAAATCAACCCCTGCTCAAAAGCAGAAGACATGTACTGACACATCAGTAGTTGTAATGACAACAGAGGTTGAAACACCTGTTGTTTCAACAGCTGTTTGCCAGTCATCCACCACTGCTCTCATCAATGTCACATCACCACCATCACCTCCTGCGAAAAAGCAGAAGACATCAGATGTTACAACATCTGTTGTAATGACAACAGTAGTTGAAACACTGGTTGTTTCAACAACTGTCAGTCAGCCACAATCCACCACTGCCCTCACTTCAAGCCATATTTACTTCAATTAATAAATCACCCAAAAGCACTCCTTCACTAGAGAAAAGTTACACCAGAAAAAGAAAAACAACTCAGACAACTGATGACAAATATGATCCTAATGCTGCAAAATATCCACTGTAACTGGAAGCTATAAAAAATGAGATGAGACAATTCTACACTGTGGATGACCCTTCAAAAAGAAGATTTCCTTCTCTCATAGGCTTCATAGTCCTAGAAAATATGGATGAATATCTCGAGATCAAAGCAAGGCAGGCTAAGATAAGAGCCAAACTTGAATGCAAAGATCAAGGTAATGAAGCCATTTCTGAAAGAATGGAATTCTTCCTCACCAAAGTCAAACAGATGGAAGACTATGCACGAGATCTGAGCAAAGAAATGTCAAACTTACCACCCGAAGCAGATCTACGAAAAGAAATGAGAATAGAATATGTTGCATACATCATGAAAGAAAAATTCTATCCAGCTGAAGAAAAACAATTCGAAGAATGGCCAATAGTTGCATTAAAGCATGAGGCAAACATAATTGAAAGAATTAAAAATGATCCAAGCAAGAAGAGGACAGCTCCAAACTGGAACAAATACAAAAAGCTCATAGCTGAGCTTACATCTGAGTACAAAAGAAAGAAGCTGGAGCTGGTGGATGCAAAGGTGGATACTGCCAATGCCATAGCAAAATGGACTAAGCAGCAAACAGATGAGGCTTATGAAAGGCTTAAGAAAAGGAGGATGACAGTTTCTGACACTCCAAACAAGCCTGACTACAAAAAGTCAAAGCAGCAGATCAAAACTTCTGAATCACTGATCATCTCTACAGATACCTCTGTCACTGTGATTGACCAAGAAAAAAGTAAACAACTTACTGTTGCAGAAGAAAAGGAAAAGGAAGCTGAGTATTTTGAAGAAGCCATCAAGAAAATGGCTTTAGATAAAGATAGATCAGCAAAGCTTCAAGACCTTTCCAAAAAGGTTTTGAACAAACCATCATCACCAAACACATCAGCAGATATATCAGACATTGAGCTAGATCAACAAAAGAGACAAGAGCAGATTGACAAAGAAGTTGCAGAAGATATAGCTGCAGCAAATGAAGTCATAGACAAGGATTTCAAACAAATGTATGAAAATTCTGAGCTAGCAAAAGCTCAGGATACTGCTTTACAAATCTTTACAAGGCCAAAATCTCCTAACTCATCAGTAAATAAACCTCTCCCAAGAAACCCAATTGGGTTCAAAAATACTAAAATGGCTCTCTGATCAAAAGAACCATGTATTGACCCTGATCAGATCCAATGGTGAAATGAAGTACATATAAAGGAAACAAGCACTGACCCTTGGTGTTGAAGATCTACAAGATCTCCTTGAACTTTCATTGTGCAGGGATGAGGATGACTCAAGTTCCAAAGATTTTGAAGCAGAATTTAAAAGACAAGCTAGGGAACTTCTGATGAGAGAATAAAGATCCAAAATAACGAAGAGTTTTGGCATTATCTGTTCCAGGGGGAGGTTGTTGGAATTGAACCCTACCAGAGGAACAGATAATGAAAGCCAAAACTGGGTCATAACAGTGGATTAACAATAAGCAGTAGTTTACAACAGGCTTTCCCCTTGAAAGTACTTATAACATCTGATACCCTCCATCCACTGTCCACATACAACTGCTGCTGCCCTTTAAACTACTGATACAACCCTGAAGAAGGAAACACTGCTGGTTAAATCTACTGATGCTAAAAGACTTCCCACTCAAAGACTGATCAACTTTGAGGAAAGCACTGTTGAAAGAAGAAAGCAGTAGTTCAGTGTTTTACCTGTATTGTATAGAATCAGTGGTTAGGATTAGCAGGGTTTGTATAAGAACAGTGTTTACAGGTTGTTAGACGTCGCTTTCATGGTGACGTCAGCTGAGATGCCTCAGTGGTTTGGTTTGTCTATTTTCCTCCTTGATTGTGTTTATAAAGTTTGTGTTCATTTCCGCTGCATAAATCATTGAATCATATTCATTCATTGTTCATCTATTACAAAAAACACAATCAATTTAACAATCAATTTAACAATCAACTCATCTATTACAAAAAAAGACAATCATGACGACATCTGAGCAGCAGATGTACAAAACAGATGTTAAAGCTCATCCACTGATATACCAACAGTTGCTGATCAAATTAAACTTCAAATCCACTAAAAGACAGAAAGTTGGGTAGTGTCATATAAGAGGAGTTTCAACAGTTCAGGGAAAACAAGTTTGAAAACTTGCACACTTACCAAAGGATGAGAATCTTTTGGGCAAAAAGTGGACCCTCAAAAACATTGTATATGTTGGAGTATAGTTGTCAAGATTTATACTCATCAAACTAAGCACAAACAGCAGATGTTTCCACAACCACTGTTTTGAAGAAGACTATGTTGCTGCTGCATATTGAGAAAATCAAAGTCTGTCGTAACCACTGATTGGTTCAAACATCTGTTGGTTTGTAGCTATCCACTATTGAAAGTCAACCTCTGTTCCATCATTTTCATTGTTTTCCACTGTTACCAAACTTCAGTGCTTTAAACCACTGACACAGCTATCCACTGATAGTTAAAGTTACCCACTGTCCTCATTTTCATTTGTAATCCACTGATATTCATCCATCAGTGGTTTCCTTAATAACAACTGTCTTCCATTATCCTTCATTTCATCAGAGGTTGGCATATGGTCAGTTCTTACTGTCGATTCGAATTCACAAAAAAACTGTTCTCAAAGCAGTTTCCATCTTCTTATCTCAAATTCATTCTTCGATTTTCTCCATCAAAATGATGAAATCAAAGCCATCTACAACATCCACTTCGAAATCATCTAAAAAGGCCTCTCAAAAGGCTACTACACCCATCGAAATTCCATACAAATCCCCTCACAATTATCTGGGTATTCTTAGAAAACCAGGCAGCACCGATGTTTTCGATTCCATCATTGATACCATGACTGCATCAAAGTACAAAACTTTGTTAACAGCAGATGCTCCGATTTACCAGAAAACCCAGAGAGAATTTTGGGAAAATGCCACTCTTGACAAACAAGGAGAAGACATCATAGCCATTAATTCCTCCTTAATGGGTAAACCAGTCAAAATCACACCACACTCCATCTCGGAAGTCTTTGAACTCAATGATCAGCAAGGTAAAACTTCTTTTTCCAAAAATGAGTTAAAAACTGATTTCCTTGAAAGGGGGTATGCTGAACAAATAAAGAGGGATACGTTAGAAAAAGGTTATTTCCCTCCTGCAACAAGATTTTTATTTCATTCCCTGTTAATGTGTGTTTCAAATAAAACAACTGCCTTCAATGAGATACCATTAAAGATTCAATCCCTGGGGTTTGCTATTTTACAAAATGAAGATTTTAATTATTCCCAGGAAATCTTTGATGATTTGGCCAAAAATGTTTTAACAAAATCTTTTCTATTATTTCCAAGGTTTTTAAGTTATTACTTTACAAAGAAATTTGCAAAGGACGATGTTCATGTATACCAACAAGGTGAATCTTTTCAAATTAAAAGTTTAACAGCTGCAACTTTCACTAGAATGTCAGCACCTTGCAAAACACAAGTAGAGGTGCCTGAGCAGAATTTAGCTGCTACCATTGCTCCTCAGGTATCTGCTGCTGAGCCCACTGCTCCAGGTGATCATAGTAGCACAACCACTGCAATGAAACCCACACCTGCCATTACCAAAAAGACCAAAAAGAAATCATCCAAAATGTCGCAACCCCCGATCCCTGATCCCCGGGAACGGGCGGACGTGATCACAGAGTTCGGTGGTATCAGGGTTATTAAATCTTGCAACGGAATTTACATCAGGACCGTAGTTAGGAAATGTTTTATCAGAGTAAAACCACCTCATTTAGTATTAATAATCACATGGGTAAAACCCAAGTTTCTTATTACAATACATTTATAGGGACACACCCTATTTTATTGAATTTAAAACATCGTTTATTTGGTAAATTTTATAGCCACATTTTTCCCAAGCCTTCAGTGCTCTCCAGCTGGCTTTTTACTAATTGGCTTTCACATTGGGTTACCTGAAACATGTTTTAAAAATATTTGTCAGCGGGAAATACTGGTGAGTGAATCCCAGTTTAATCAAGTTTAAAGTCACAGTGAACAGTATTGAGAGCGATCACATTGTTTATGTCTACACAATTACTCCATTTGGTACTATCAATCCTGACTTGTGGGTCATATTACCCATTGGCTAACTCATTGTCCAATGGTAACGTATTGTCATCCCGACTTACTACTCGCAAGTAGTAAATAAATTTTGTATACAAAACCCCAACATACCGGCAGTAATTGAAGAACTACAAAGACTCAATCACTGCTAATTTTCATAGTAAAACATTTAAGGTTTGGTAAAACATTACCAAAAACATTTTCAAAAAGAGCATAAACTCACATTGCTGTCTTAGGCTTTTCGTAAGGGTTTCCTGGATATAATCTATAATTTATACAAATGTACATTGGTTAGTACCATAACCCTTTGAAATTATTAATAATACCCTCCCCGAGACGGCATTCCAACAACTACGTCGGGCAAAACCACGACAGTTGTTACGGAACCCTAAATCAATCGGGCAGCGTAACTATTACGAAACTGGGGTTATAATACTTACAACGGAGCAGAACCTCGCTAATTAGGGGTATAATACCCGAGTATTATAACACTACTACAAAATTTAGATTGAGAATTGAGATTGTGAGCGACGGAAAACGAAGTCTGATGGCCTTCTTATATAGTCGTGTAATCTGGTCTTCACACGGCCCGCGTAAGGTAAGGCTAAGCCTTACGCGGCCCACGTCAACACGCGGTCAACTTATAGCTTAGCTCAGTCATCCTCTAGACCGCCACGATCTTGACATGTGTCGGCCTCTGGGTGTATCTGCGTTTCATGAGCTCTCGCGGCCCGCGTCAACTACACATATACTCTTACGCGGCCCGCTTCAACTTAAGAAGTCAACTAAGTCAAATCCAATCTTGATACGGCCCGCGTGAGATAATGGGGTGGGTCTACGCGGCCCGCCTCAGCCCTATATTTCATGTTTTTGATTTATTTTATAAACTATAACATAATCCGGGCTCGGTTTTCACATACGGGGTATAATATAAAACATATTGGGACAATTTAAGATAAAATAGAGTGTCAGAAATATTATGAGGATGTCGGTTTTACCGAGGGTTGTTACATTCTCACCACCTTAATTTAGAGCTCGTCCTCGAGATCTACTGAAACAAATGCGGGTATTTCCTTTGCATTTCTGACTCAACAGGTCCTCTTTTGGAGTCCCACTTCACTTTGACTAAAACTAGTCTCTTATGTTTGAGATTCTTGACTTTCCTATCTTCAATTTGTAGAGGTCTTTCTACAAACTTGAGTTGTTCATTTACCTCTATATCCTTAAGAGGCACTATCAGTGATTCATCAGCTAAACACTTTTTAAGATTAGATACATGAAACACATCATGTATTCCTGCCATTTCCTCTGGCAGTTGTAGCTGATAGGCTACAGGTCCTATTTTTCTAATAATCTTGAAAGGTCCAACATACCTGGGACTTAGCTTTCCCCTTTTGATGAATCTTACCACTCCTTTCCAAGGAGAGACTTTCAACAATACTCTATCTCCTACTTGAAACTCCAATGGTTTTCGCCTGTTATTAGCATAACTTTTCTGTCTATCACGTGCTGCTTTCAGTCGTTCCTTGACTTGAAAAATTTTATCAGTTGTTTCTTGCACTATCTCAGGTCCAGATAATTGCTTTTCCCCAATTTCTGCCCAACAGACTGGGGTTCGACATTTTCTTCCATAAAGTGCTTCAAATGGTGCGGCATTGATACTTGTGTGATAACTATTATTATAAGAAAATTCTATTAAAGGTAAGTGATCATCCCAATTTCCTCCAAAGTCAATTACACAAGCTCTAAGCATGTCCTCCATTGTTTTAATTGTCCTTTCACTTTGTCCATCCGTTTGTGGATGATAAGCTGTGCTTAGCTTTAACTTGGTTCCCATTGCCTTTTGGAAAGTTGACCAAAAATGAGATGTAAATCGACTATCTCTATCAGAAACAATTGATAAAGGAATGCCATGTAAAGAAACAATTTCATTTCCATACAATTTAGATAATTGTTCCATACTAATTGTTTCCTTCATTGGTAAGAAATGAGCTGACTTAGTTAGTCTATCTACAATCACCCAGATTGTATCATTTCCTTTCCTAGTTTTGGGTAATTTAGTAACAAAATCCATGGTTATAAATTCCCATTTCCAAACTGGCATTTCTAATTGCTGTAACAAACCTGAGGGTTTTTGATGTTCAGCTTTAACTTGTGAACAAGTTAAACATTTAGAAACATAGGTTGCTATGTCTTTCTTCATTCCTATCCACCAGAAATTTTTCCTTAAATCCTGGTACATTTTATCATTTCCTGGATGCATCGTATACTTGGACTTATGAGCTTCTTCTAATATACGATGGCGTAGATTTCCTAATTTAGGTATCCACATTCTCTTTTCATGGAATCTCCAAATTCCATCTGTTCCTTGTTTTAATTCTTTTAACATACCTTTTAACTTTTCAGTATCTTCCTTGATTACTGACTCTTGTGCTTCTCTTATTTGATCATTTAAATCTACTTGCAGATTTAATTTAAGAGAACGTACCCTTTTTGACTTTTCATGATACTTTCGGCTTAAAGCATCTGCCACTATATTGGCTTTTCCATCATGATACTGGATATCACAATCATAATCACTAAGAAATTCCATCCAGCGTCTTTGTCTCATATTCAACTCCTTTTGCTTGAAAACATACCTTAAACTCTTATGATCAGTGAATATGGTAAACTTACTACCATAAAGGTAATGTCTCCAAATCTTAAGAGCAAAAATTATGGCTCCTAATTCCAAATCATGGGTTGAATAATTCTCTTCATGATTCTTAAGTTGTCTAGATGCGTAAGCTATAACTTTTTGTCGTTGCATCAACACACATCCATAACCTAGTTTAGAAGCATCACAGTAGACTATAAAGTCTTCAGTTCCTTCTGGTAATGCTAGTATAGGTGTATGGGTTAATCTTTGCTTAAGAATTCTAAAGGCTTCTTCTTGCTTAAATCCCCATTCAAACTTAACAGATTTACAAGTTAGCTTAGTTAAGGGAATGGCTATTCTAGAAAAATCTTGAATAAATCTTCTATAATAACCGGCCAATCCTAAGAAACTTCTAACCTCAGTTGGTGACTCAGGGATTTTCCATTTCGTAATTGCTTCAATCTTTGTTGGATCTACATGAATTCCTTCATGATTGACTAGGTGTCCAAGGAACTGTACATGTTCTAACCAAAATTCGAACTTATTGAATTTAGCATAAAGTTTTTCCTTTCTTAACAAACTTAAAAGTGGGTGCAAATGCTTTGCATGATCTTCTTTACTCTTAGGTTAAATTAGAATATCATCTATGAAAACAATTATGAATTTATCCAAATATGGCTTACATATTCGGTTCATCATGTCCATAAATGCAGCTGGGGCATTGGTTAAACCAAATGGCATGACAGTAAATTTATAATGGCCATACCTCGTTCTAAAAGCGGTCTTAGGAATATCCTCTTCCTGTACCTTTAATTGATGATATCATGACCTTAAATCGATCTTAGAGAAAAATCTAGCTCCTTGCAGTTGATCAAACAGATCATCGATTCTCGGTAATGGGTACCGATTCTTAATCGTGACTTTGTTTAATTCCCGGTAGTCAATGCACATACGCATTGATCCGTCCTTCTTTTTAACGAACAGTATCGGCGCTCCCCATGGCGACGAACTTGGCTGTATAAACCCTTTCTCCAACAATTCGTCTAATTGTTTCTTTAATTCTTGCATTTCAGCGGGTGCCAATCGGTAGGGTGCTTTGGCAATTGGTGATGTTCCTGGTAGCAGGTGAATTCTGAACTCAACTTCTCTGTCTGGAGGTTGCCCTGGCAATTCTTCTGGAAAGACATCTGAAAACTGAGATACTATTGGAATATCTTTTAAATCTTTTCCTTTAGTGTTAGTGATTATGGAAATCAAATACACTATAGAACCTTTTCTTATACAACTTGCAGTTTTCATCACAGAGATGAATTTTGTGGTCCTAGAGGATTTGTCTCCTTTAATGGTGATCATTTTTCCTTTTGGTGAATTTACTTGAATTACCTTTTGATCACATAATATACTGGACTTATTAGCTATTAACCAATCCATTCCTAAAACAACATCAAATCCTACCAGATTCATGGGATAAAGATTTGCAATAAATTTATGATTTGAAATTTCTATTCTTGCTCCCTGCAAGATTTCAGAAATTCTAACGGTTTCTCCATTGGCTGTCTCTACTAAACATTCTTGTGGTAGTTTAGTTAATGACTTATTTAGAAATTTGCAAAATGATGTATTAATAAAACTTTGGTTTGCACCAGAGTCAAATAATACTTTAGCAAAGACATCATTAACTAAAAACGTACCAGCTATGACATCTGGAATCATCCTGGCTTCATCTGCAGTAAAAAAAAAATGCTCTAGCATTTTTAGTATTCTTGTTGTCTGCAGCTGGAGCTAATTTCGGACAATTTGGCCTGATATGACCTTTTTCTCCACAGTTGTAGCATAATCCATTACTGGTTTTCTTCCTACAACTTTCTTCCTTATGTCCTGGCATCTTGCAATAATTACAGAGAGTGGAGCATTTTCCCGAATGCTTTTTCTTGCAGACCTTGCAGTATGTTGCAGAGGTAGAACCCATATTCCTACGATTGAAATTTCAAGAACGGAATTCCTGTGTAAGCCTTTGGGTTAAGTTCCTCTTCTGATCTTCTTCTCTAGTACGGACTAACTCATCAGTCAAGGTATTTGCTAGTTCTACAACTTCTTCTATATTTTGAGGTCTAGCTGCCTTGACTATGTGTCTTATTTCCCCAATTAATCCCCAAATATATCGGGAAATTAATACTGGTTCTGGCGAAGCAAGAGTTGGCACTATTCTAGCATATTCAAAGAATATTTTAGTGTATCCCTTACTATCCACACCAGTCATCCTAAGGTTTAGGAATTTGTTTGCTATTTGTTCCTTTTCATTAGGTGGGCAGAATTTCCTTTTTACCTTATTCTTAAATTCTTCCCATTCCATATTATAGGTTTGATCACTTCCTCTTGTCTGGAGGATAGTGTTCCACCATTCTAGTGCTGCATTCTTAAACAGATTAGAAGCAAACAATATTTTATCTTCTTCAGCACACTTACTTATCCTTAAGACTGCCTCAGTTTTCTCTATCCAGCGTAGGGTTGCAATGGCCCCTTCATTGCCCGAGAATTCCATTGGTTTACAAGACCAGAATTCTTTATAAGAACAACCATAAGGCATGGTTCTTCTTCTTTTGGGAATGGGCATTTGAAGTACAGGTCCATTGTTCACGCTGTTTTCTGGTTCACTTGGTCGCTTACTGCTATGCTTACTTTTATTATCAGCATCTTTAACAGTTTGAAGAATAAATGGCATTGCATCTATAATTCCCTGTGCTACTATGTGTTGGATAGCACTATTGTCCACTTGATTGTTATTATTATTGATGCTTGGATTATCATTAACCACGTTAATGTTACTCTGGTTATCGTTATTCAGATTTCCTTGATTTCCTTCGTCGGCCATCTGAATTTTAAACATTTTACCCCATATTAATATCACAAATAATAGGTAATATAGTTAATCACATGACACGCATTTTTACCAAAAGCGTCGATCATTGCGACTATACTCTTTTTCATATACTATGCGTCTATTACACATTAGTACAGAAATAAAGATTACAATACCAACAGAAATAAAATAGTAATATGCATCCATACACACATATTTTTATTTTATTTTTATTTTTATTATTATTACTACCGCTTCTTCCATTCTAACATTCATGGATACGGATTCATCCAAAAATCCATATTGCGCTCATCGTATTTCCATACGAGACGCTCTCCCACCTGACGCATTCTCTCACTGCTTTCTAAGATTTCCTCCCCGAAAGTCCTAAGTTCTTGGACGTTTTCTGCACTCATTGGGGGTGCAGGTTCTCGGACTGGGTTTGGAATCTGAGGTAAGTGTTCCTGATATGGGGGTGTATGTGCCTGAAATTGGTAAGGATCCTCTAATATTTCCCTAATATAATCATCTTGGTAATAGGGATCTAAAGGGTCCATACCTGGGTAGGCTTCTATGTTCTGTATGGGTGGATAGTCCTGGATAGGATAACGTTGCACAAAATCCCTATTATTGTCCCACCAGGGGTCGTAATTCGGGTCTAGAGGGTTTGGTGCAGGCACTCTAGGGATTTCTTCTGGGTTAAAGTCGTACATCTCCACTTGGTTTTCCTGATTTTCTATCTCCATGGGTTGTTCTGGGTTTTGTGGTTGTGAGGCTACTTGTTGTTCCAGACTTGGGTCAGCAGCAGTCGTAGCTAAGATATGGAAATTAGCTAAGCTTCTATTTAGCATATCTTGAGTATGGGCATCTGTCTCTCGCTTAATAGCTGCTAAAGCCCTTTGCTGTTGCAATTTTCGCATTCTCTTCCTACGAGCAAAAGCTTCTTTACTAAACCATCCTCGTTTTTTATTAGGAAATGGCTCTCCAGATCTAGCTCTAAAAGCAAATATTCCGTCTTCCTGATCAGCAGAATACCCTGAAAGGGCAGGCTGTGATGATGTACCTTCACTCCTAGGTGAATCAGCTAACTGACGATTCACGTCTGATGGTCCTTGATCACTCATACTGAAAACTAACAAATAGTCAAATAACACATAACACATAATTACAGTTATGCATGTATTTCCGTAATTTATTTCCTAACACAAAATTTAAAATTTAAGTGTCAGCAGAACACTTCTTTGGCTCAGACACCACCTTCTGTCGCAACCCCCGATCCCTGATCCCCGGGAACGGGCAGACGCGATAACAGAGTTCGGTGGTATCAGGGTTATTAAATCTTGCAGCGGAATTTACATCAGGACCGTAGTTAGGAAATGTTTTATCAGAGTAAAACCACCTCATTTAATATTAATAATCACATGGGTAAAACCCAAGTTTCTTATTACAATACATTTATAGGGACACACCCTATTTTATTGAATTTAAAACATCGTTTATTTGGTAACTTTTATAGCCACATTTTTCCCAAGCCTTCAGTGCTCTCCAGTTGGCTTTTTACTAATTGGCTTTCACATTGGGTTACCTGAAACATGTTTTAAAAATATTTGTCAGCGGGAAATACTGGTGAGTGAATCCCAGTTTAATCAAGTTTAAAGTCACAGTGAACAGTATTGAGAGCGATCACATTGTTTATGTCTACACAATTACTCCATTTGGTACTATCAATCCTGACTTGTGGGTCATATTACCCATTGGCTAACTCATTGTCCAATGGTAACATATTCTCATCCCGACTTACTACTCGCAAGTAGTACAAAATTTTGTATACAAAACCCCAACATACCGGCAGTAATTGAAGAACTACAAAGACTCAATCACTGCTAATTTTCATAGTAAAACATTTAAGGTTTGGTAAAACATTATCAAAAAGAGGATAAACTCACATTGCTGTCTTAGGCTTTTCGTAAGGGTTTCCTGGATATAATCTATAATTTATACAAATGTACATTGGTTAGTACCATAACCCTTTGAAATTATTAATAATACCCTCCCCGAGACGGCATTCCAACAACTACGTCGGGCAAAACCACGACAGATGTTACGAAACCCTAAATCAATCGGGCAGCGTAACTATTACGAAACTGGGGTTATAATACTTACAACGGAGCAGAACCTCGCTAATTAGGGGTATAATACCCGAGTATTATAACACTACTACAGAATTTAGATTGAGAATTGAGATTGTGAGCGACGGAAAACGAAGTCTGATGGCCTTCTTATATAGTCGTGTAATCTGGTCCTCACGCGGCCCGCGTAAGGTAAGGCTAAGCCTCACGCGGCCCGCGTTAACACGCGGTTAACTTATAGCTTAGCTCAGTCATCCTCTAGACCGCCACGATCATGACACGTGTCGGCCTCTGGGTGTATCCGCGTTTCATGAGCTCTCACGGCCCGCGTCAACTACACATATACTCTTACGCGGCCCGCTTCAACTTAAGAAGTCAACTAAGTCAAATCCAATCTTGATACGGCCCGCGTGAGATAATGGGGTGGGTCTACGCGGCCCGCCTCAGACCTATATTTCATGTTTTTGATTTATTTTATAAACTATAACATAATTCGGGCTCGGTTTTCACATACGGGGTATAATATAAAACATATTGGGACAATTTAAGATAAAATAGAGTGTCAGAAATATTATGAGGATGTCGGTTTTACCGAGGGTTGTTACACAAAAAGCCACCCAAACCCAGTAAAACGGCAACTCTGGAAGATGAGATCCCAGAGCAATTGCCAGTGAAAAAACAAAAGTCACCAATAACCACTGCTGCTACTTCCTCACAACAGATGGAAGAAAGATCTCCACCATTGCCTTAAAATCCTCCGACATCCTCACAAAAGGATTCGGTTGTAAACACAGGGACCCAAGATTATGAAGTTCTGGATCCAATCGGCTCCATCTTCCTCAGTCCTGATCCGAAGGACATGTCTCTTTCTACACCTATTCCTTCACCCGTCACATTACCACAATCAATGTTACCTTTGTTGCATGCAATTGCTATAGCTCAGACACAAACCAGTTCCTCTCAATCACCTATCACTGAGAGTATACTCCCACAAGTGACTGGGTCTGTTGTTCATACCTCTACTAGCCCAGCAACAACTGAGGAGGTTACACTGCAGGAATTACCAGTAATTCCTGTCAGTAGTTCAAGTGGAGCAACAACTACTAATGTTGGACCCACCGGTCTACATTGGGTCAGTTGTTCCATAAATAAGACTCCCTTGAAGGCAATTTCTTCAGAGACAACCAAGGCAACCACTGGTGTGTTTACTTTAACAACTGGTGAGTTGTTCAAGGTGTCCACAAATGAAGAAAGAAGTCCCCAGTACCAAGAAAAAGGGGCATCAGTAGATGACTTTTGTGACATATTCCCTAAGTCTGCTGCTGATACAACCACTGTTGGTGGGAAATCAGATGATCCCACTAAGTTGGGTGATGGTTTAAAATACCAAGAACTGATGGACAGAATTGACACACTTGACACATCTGTTGCTGAACTAAAAAATATGATGTAACAGCTGTTGGAAATTCAAAAGGTACCACCCACTGTTGTTCCAGCTCAAGCACCTGCACAACCTGCACCTGCTACAAATGAGTTATGGAACTTATTTCAACCCCTGCTCCAACAACAAAGACAGTTGACTGATCAGCAGCTTGACATAGATGTCCAAAAGCTGAGGAACATGATGGAGTCCAGATTTAAAGACACCCAAGCTGACATCAAGGCCATAAAGGGCCATATCTTGAACACCACTGGCAAAGCACCTCCCACTGTTCTCTTCCTTGATAATCCACCACCAGATAATGCCAAAAAAGGGGAGAAGATCAACCTGTGGAAGAAGAAAGGGATTGAAGATGGTCTCTACATTGAGCCACAAAAAGATTGTATGACTAAAGACATTCCCTTGCCAGATGGGAGCAAAAAGATTGATTTTACCACAAATGCACTTGCTGAAGCAAAAGCAAGTGTAAAAAGGGATAGAGAGGCAAAGGATAAATCAAGGTGGAATGAGGAGAAGAGAGCTTACATGGAGCTGGATGCACAGGGTTGTTCTGAGCCAAAGGATGTTAAAAATCCTGACCCAAAAAGAAAAAAATCCCACTAGAAAAGTGAGGGAACCCAAATCCACACCATCCATACTCACAAAGCATACTCCAAAACCACCATCTAAAAGCCCTCAACATCAATCTTCCACCCAAACAGCTGTTGTATCAACAACTGTTGATACCTCAGTGGTTTCAGCAGTTGTTAAACCAACAACCACCACCTCAATGACAACAACTGCTACTTCAACATACACCACTCAAACACCTGATCTCACTAAATCATCCACCACCACTTCAACCACATCATCAACCATCAAATCATCACCTGCCACTGTGCAGAAGACTTCTACTGACACATCAATAGTTGTAATGACACCTCAATCTTCCACCCAAACACCTGTTGTAACTCCTGTTGTATCAACAACAATTGGTACCTCAGTGGTTTCAGCAGTTGTTAAACCAACAACCACCACCTCAATCACAACAACTGCTACTTCAACACACACCACTCAAACACCTGATTTGACTAAATCATCCACCACCACTACAACCACATCACCAACCATCAAATCACCACCTACCACTATGCAGAAGACTTCTACTGACACATCAGGAGTTGTAATGACAACAGTGGTTGAAACACATGTTGTTTCAACAACTGTTAGTCAAACACTTCTCACTTCAAACACAACCACTGATCCACCCAAAACATCATCAGTCTCTCCTCAACCAAAAAGGAGAAGGTTAATTTTGATTGATGATGAGCCTTCACCTTCACCAACATCTTCACAACCTCTACCACTTGTCACTTTACCAAACCCTGTACCTCTCTCTTCAATACAGATACAAAAGCCAATCACTGATATTGCTCCTGCAGGTGTTCAATTTCCTCTAGAACTTATTGCTGTCAGAGAAGAGATCAAATCCTTCTACTATAAGGATGATCCTGCAAAAAGGAGTTTACCATCTGTTGAAGGATATCCTAGGCCTAATAATATTGATGAATATTTAAAATTAAAGGCCAAACAAGCAGAGGATATTGCTAAAAGAGAATCAACAGGGAAGGCTGACAAAGAATATCAAAGGCACTACCAATTTTTGCTTACTCAAGTCAGTTCCCTGGAACAATTTGCAAAGGATGTTTGTCAAAAATTATCAAAAAGAGCAGATGCATCTCTGAGAAAAGACTATGTTGAGAATATCATGGCTCACAAGAAGTATAAGGGAGAGAAGCATATGTACAAAGATTGGACCATTCCTGAGCTTGAAAGTGAAGCAGCCAGGATCCAAGAGATGCTTAAAAATAAGGTTAAACACACTCCTCCTGACTGGAAAAAATTCAAAAAGAATGTACCTGACAAGGCTTTAGAGTTAAAGAGAATGAAAGAGGAGCTGATAGCAGCTGACTATGGGTCAAAGAATTCAGTGTCAAAGTGGAGAGAAGATAGGGTCAGGGCCACTTACAAAATGTTGGAGGAACTAAGGAAGAAAGATCCAAATGTTCCACAAAAACCTGACTATCCTAAAACTGAAGTTTCAAAAAGACCACCAAAATTACAAATCAAGAGATGCACTGATCCAGCAGGTGGTGCTATTTATCAAAGAAAAAGACAAAAGCAGATGGATACTGAAACCTTGAAGGAACTTATGGCTAGTGATGAACTTGTAAAAGAAGGTATCAAGAGAATGGTGATAGAAAGGCTTGAAGTGAATCAATCTGCAAGCACAGATCAGATTTGATGGTGATGTGATTCTCCTTGATCTTCAACTATGCAGGAATGAGGAAGATACAGATTCTGTTTAGCCAATTATACTTTTTTACTATATAGTTTTTTTTCTTTTTGAGGTTGAATTACATGTTCAACTCACGAAAAATTATTAGTTGGTTTTCAATGTTGATGACACTGATGGCCAGGTACATTATGTTATCATGACGATAACTGGAATAGGTTGATCAATTCTTCTTTTTTTGATTTTTGTAAATTTTTATGATTTAGTTATGTTGTATAGAAAAGTAAAATATACTATAGCTTCTTGCTAATAAAGTAGAGCTAAAACAAAAGTTTCATTGAAAATTAAAATTATAGATTTGATCGGTTTGCGGATATTATTAGACATAGATGATTTATTGAAAATGTGTATTACCAAGATCGGTAGGCAAAGTACCAGTATTGAGATGTACCGAGTTTGTGGTTGGGACTTTTAAATGTATACTTAACTAAAATGCGAATGTGAATTCATCAAATATTTGTTCACATGATAGTTTACATATTTACATAGACAAAAACTTTTATCATTATAGTTATTATAATACTAACACATACTGTCTTTAACATTATTTTATAAAGATATAGATCTAAAGACCAAAATTTAAATGATATATTATAATCTGTTTTTTAGTATTTGATTTCGATCATTACTAAACCTACCCGTGTGGTTACACGGGTCCTACACCTATTATTGTTTATTAGTCATAAAAATGCTTAATATTTTACAAGAAAATAATTATTTTTTATATAAAACCATGATCAGTTACATAAATTATAATTTAGATTTAATTATTTTTTTCAGATGAATTTGTATTTTACAACCGGTTGAACAATTTTAAGGCCCACCCGAGTATCATTTAAAAACCAGTTTTAAAGCATTTTCAATTCAAATCCCTGTCATATTTTATATAAATCTTCAAATTAATTTACGGAAATGTTATCTAAAATTTTAAATTAATTTATGGAAACGTGTGGGAAAAGAATTATATACTGCACTTCGAAAGCACACATCAACTTATGACTTTCATAGATAAATAAAAGAAAATTTAAACCAAAAAACTTAAACAAAGATAAACACTATGTTTGGTAGCCTCTGAATGGTCATTAAGAGGCTACCTCTTAATGGAACCATTAAGAATTTTACCAATAAGAAGGTAGAAGAATGTGATATGTGATGATTTACCATTCAGAGGTTACCTCTTAACCATTCAGACTTGAGGTTACCTCTTATTCATTCAGAGGTTTTAAACCATTAAGAGGTAGCATCTGAATGGTTATTACAATAATTATTATTACTATACTAATAAATGAAAATCTTTTATAGACATGTGTCACTTCCTGTGCTTTCTCACCTTATTTTCCTATTTATCTCTCAAATTAAATAATAATAATAATAATAATAATACTTTTAAACAAAATATTAGATAAAAATAAATATTTAGATAAGGATAAACATTTGTTTTTATTATGATCATATTAAATAATAATAATGATGATGATAATAATAATAATAATTTTACACAAAATATTAGATAAGAATATATACGTTTATTTTTATTATAATCATATTAAATAATAATAATAATAATTTTAAACAAAAAATTAGTTAAAAATACATATTTAAGAAAGTAAAATGTTGCAATAAATAAACTAGGTTAAAACCCCGTGTATTACACGGATTGAATAAATTTTATTTTATTTTATTTTATATACTAAGTAATAAAATAGTTACATCTTTTAAAAACTCGTTTATTGCACGATTTGAATAAACACATGTCTTACACGAAAAATGTAATTTGTTAACACATTTAGTTATCAAGATGTGTTTTCTAACAAAATGAACTTTAAGTTACTATTTACTGATTGTAACATCTCACTTTATTTTTTATTAGGTTAGAGAGTGGTGTATTACATGGTTTATAAACATTTTACTTTATTTTTTTATATATTATTAGGTAAGAAACTTACTTATTACCTGATGTTGGATAATCAGCAGAAAAAAAGAAAAGAAATATTTTAGTAAAAAAATATTAAATATATAACAGATAAGCTGGATATTATGATTTAATATTATTATTTTATTAGAGCGTAAAACGAGATAATGAGATCCTTTATTAGAAGTAGGATTCTAAATATACCACGTGTATAAAAAATATATATGTTCTACATGTATTGAATAAATCCTTTTAACGAATAAGTTGATTAAAATAAATATTTTTATTTTAATATGTGATTATTAGTTATCCTTGTCCTTATCATCAAAATATAAAAACAATTAAAACTATCAATTAAATAAAATCTTTATCTTTATAAATATTTAAAACGCTAATATATTTTTTTAGATTTTAATCACTAATATATGATCATAATAATTAATATATTATTATCAGTTATCTTTGTCTTTATCATTATAATCTCTTCTACAAATTTTAAATTTTAAATTTAATATTATCAATAATTGACTTTTCATAATAAATATTTAGAAAAAAATTAAGACTGCCTCATAGAGCGCCATGTGTCTCAAACATGCTTTCTTTTATTTTATAGTAGTAGAAGTAAAACCCATGTGCAAACACGGGTGGTTTTTAGAAAACCATGCATACCACATTTTATTAGTCAATGAATGATTATACAGTTTTTAAGGTTGAACATATGTAGTGACAGTAAACACAAAATGAGATGGTGCCAAAATTTGTTATCTATAATAGAAAACTATATACTTAGATTATAAGTTAATACATGACTTGCATCAGACTATCAGTTATAGTTATATGAGACAACACTAAATATAACACTGTCTATTACATCAAATTAGGATGATCCAAAACTGCAACCACTAAGTGCAACCACTTCGCCTTCTAACGTTAACTTGCGATTTCTTTCAAAAAATGAAACTTTAAAATTGATGCAAGCATTGGTTGTCTCACCGAGTTGAATGTCACCAACGCTTCAACTTGAAATCGAGAAATTGAAACCTATTTGAAGCAGGTATATGTCAATAGCATGTTGGATTACAAAATTAGAGTGACCTACATGTTCAAGTAAAGAGTGACAAACTATCCACTCTATCCTCTTCCTCCCCATCCTATTCTTCCTCATCGATATCATCCACTATAAAACCGTCCTTCTCATATTCATCTTGTCCTTCTTCTGATCAAGCCAATAACCAAAAGCACATTAGAAGCCATAACTCAAAAATAGTAAAATACAAAACAACATAAGTCAATATTCTAATGTCAAATAAACCGAACGTTTTCATCTTTTTAACTTCACATTAATCAATTAATTATGTCATGTTCAAGGTCGAGACTTAATTTCAATATCGGCGCTTCTTCTATCATCAAGTATATATTGTACAATTTTTAATCATTCAAAAGCTCAATAACCATAACAAACTTATTGAAATATGTCGTTAACATTAGCTGCAGTTATGGAAGATGTCTTTATAAAGAAAAGACCACTTTCATCCGCATATGCACGAGCTTCCTGCATGGCAATTAATGCATGTGAATACTAGAGGTGTTAAGCCTCTACTGCCTACATACTATCTTACAGTACCATCATGAAAGTGGCTGTGATGCATTGGTTTCAAAGCATGTACTTTGATAGAAGTGTAGAAGATAGATATAAAAGTATTCTAGGGTGTGAACATTTTTTTTAGAAAACATTGTTTTAACCCATTGTTGTTTTGTGGAGAAAACAGTAGTTGAAACCACTGTTGGGTTAAAACTGTGGTTTACCACACCACAGTTTTAACCCAACAGTGGTTTCAACCATTGTTTTCTCCAGAAAACACTGTTTTAACCGAACAGTGGTTTCAAACATCTGTTTTCTCCACAAAATACTGTTTTAACCCAACAGTGGTTTCAAACCACAGTTTTAACCCAACGGTGGTTTCAACCACTGTTTTCTCCACAAAACACAGTTTCAAACCATAGTTTTAACCCAACAGTAGTTTCAAACCACAGTTTTAACCCAACAGTGGTTAAAACCACTGTCCAATAAAAATATGGTATTTCAAACCACAAAACACGGTGTTGATTTTGAGGCACAAACTCTTATGTTTTAACCCAACTGGTACTTAACCGGTCAAACAGAAAATAAGTGGATACTTTATGCAGTCGAGTTTTTATATATAAATGTCACACCCCAATATTTCCACGTATTACCGGTGGGCCCGGTGGGGGAGTATCGTGACGTAGTTGATATCATTATAGTCAAACAACACAATATTTAAATGCACAGCGGAAGCAAAAGATAGTTTCATTTCAACCGAATAAAGTTGTAATATTACGTATCACAAAATAGTTGAAAATAATCCACAGGTGGATCAAAATAAAAAGAAACATTGTTCAACAGACTGAAATGCATCCAAGCTTGCGAGACTCTTATTGATGCTAAGGAGAAAGCCGGCCTATTTCGAGTAGTACCTGCACTTAATCTTTTTGGGAAAATACGTCAGTTTACACTGGTAAATACAATTAACTGACTCTTTTTGAAAAGGTTTAAAAAGTTGATTTAAATGCACGAGGCACAAACATTTTATAACTTGGGATAATTATTTATATATAAACTTGTAAAAGAATTACATGTTCGTTATACGTTCAGTAGCCCGGATTGACGTCGGGTTAAAGATTAATAGACACACCACATGGTATAGTCCCGCGGCGGGTTATTCCCGTAACCGGCGGTTATACCTCATTATTTATATATGCACTAGCGGGTGTACGCCTACATGCGCGTGCTAAGGTCGTGGCCATTTCGTAAAATGATGCCAAGGATATCCGGGACATGGTCATTAACCCCCCAAAGGCTTTAAGCAAACAAAACAATTTAAACGGGTCATTTCAATAAATTAACCATGATATGATTAAAGATTCAATGCCCGACCAAGCGGTATTTTATATACCGTACCCCAAGCCCGTATAGGGAAAATAAATTAAAAGTATTTACCTTTGCAAGTAATAATCACAACAAGCAAGTGCACGTAGCTTTTACCAGGTCTCCTATTCTGGAACGAAGGTTTATAATAACCTATTAGAATCCTAACGGGTCTTTAATTAAGCCTAAACTTAGACCGGTTAGTTTTAAAGGAAGATACAGTTCGAATGCATGATTAAGCGAAGACCAGAATAGAATGTGATTTAGACCCGACAAGTTTGAAGACTTGTATAATATGGGTAAACTAAACACATTCTGGATTTTGAGATAAAAATGATAAGGTTCAACCCGTTTCGGCTAATTTATGCAAACTAGTTACATAAACCGAACCGAACGCGAATAACGCATAACGGTAACCGAATGAGTCACGAATAGGTTTCCTAAGTTAATATTCTTTAAATATGTTGTGATATCAGTAGGATGCCTTCCATTATGCCCAAAACGAGTTTAATCTCAAATTATGCCCCGTAGGGGTATTTTGGTTATTTAAAAGATTATAACAGAGATTAATTATAATTCTGAGACTCGGGTCTGAAATAATCAGTAAAAAAACTTAATTTAATAGGTTACATCAGTTGGTGATAAGTCTTATATGACAAAATGGTTTTAAACCCAAACTATGTGTTTAATACGCGTAAAAAGCCGCTTTAAGCGATTTCCGGGTTATACAGGAAATCTGAGTTTTCTAATCAGGTTATAAAGTTCAAAATACTTCATTTATCATATAAAATCAGTTTCCAAAGGTTTGGTCTCTAAATGTTATGAAAAACTCATTTTATAAGCAAAAAGGGTATAATCGGTATTTACCGAATCAAGGCAATAACCTTAGGTTATGATCAGTTTAAAAATAATTAAAAATCTTCAAAAATCCAAAAATATTATTTTACATTAGTGGGTAAAAGGTTTGGTGTCAAAAATTGGGTTTAGATAGGTTCTACGCTAATTATGCCGTTTAATTAACAAAAGGCCTTCTAATTACGCTATTGAGCATAACTCCTAATCTAGACCTCCAACTGATGTGAAATTTTTGGGACATGTTTATAAATCAGTAACAAAGATTATTGTCCTCACATATTTCCAAAATTCTCGTATTATGGTCAAAAGGGCATTATGGTCAACATTAAGCAATTAACGGAAACGTGTAAACGAGTCGGCCAAAACAAAGAACCAATCACAGAGGGTTATACCATCATGTAACCTGGTCCTAAGGAAGATCTAAAGCATTTCTAAACCCATCTAAATCGGGTCAGAACTGAAGTCAAAGCAAAAGTCAAAGTTTTGCGACTTTCGGTTCCGAACCGAACCTAAACAGAAAATTGTCGGGTCGGACATGCTTAGACATGTTCTTGCATTGATTACCAAGTTATATGAGTGGCAAAACAGGTTACACGTCTTCTACATTGCTAATTATGCGTTAATTTGAAGATTAAGATTCTGTTGACTTTTTATAAACAACTTTGACCCGACAAATGATCTAGTTAGAGCGGGAATCAGAGGGTGCCCTTTTAAGGGTTTATTGCCCACATAATTACCAACTTATAACTACTTTCACTTTGACTAATCACTGGACCATTAGTGATTAATAGCTAAGTCAAACCTTAATTACGACGGTTTGACTTTTAAGCTATAAACTAAGTAAAACACGAATAAGGAAGGTTAAGGAAGCTTACCAAGGTCCTAATTACGGCTAGAGATGCTTAGGGTCTGCACTTGTGCTCCAGAAGTCTTCAAAAGTTGAGTTATGATTGTATGATCAAAAGTTGAAAATAATGGCCTTTATATAGTGAGTTTAATCACACTAGATTATGACAAGCAAGCCTACCAATGATCATTGATGCATCCCAAGTGTCCCTATAGCCTAAAAACCCTTTTGTGCAGCACATGGTATGCAAAACAAGCAATTGGAGTCGGTTAACATGGTTGAACAGACACCTGACAGCGTTTTCTGCATCTGGGCGTGCCAGGCGGCCCGCGTAAGGCTATGCCTGGGCTTACGCGACCCGTGTGGCTTTCCTGAACCAGCCAAGCAAGTTTCCATTAATTGCAGTTTTGGTCCCCGGTCCTTCTAAAAGTTGTTTTGACTTCTTGTTTTGCACTTTGATCCCTCTAAATTGATTTATAAGGGCTTCAAGACTTATACCCACTTTGTTAAGTCCTTGGTTAACTTTTGATTACCCGAAAAGTCATAAATTTCAACGTTGACGCTTTTAACCCCTCGTATACGAATTTTATCATAACTTTCTCATACGATAACGAAACTTGGTGAAATTTTTACCATGCATTCTAGTGAGCATAATTAATCATTACAAATATTTGTGTTTGCTAAAAGGTCACTCAGAGGTATACCTTAAATATGTTGACACATTTAGCCCCTGTAGTTTGTAACACTTTCTTTCACAATTAGTTTCGTATGATCCATGATTCATTCGTTTAAGGGTATAAACATCATGTAGTGTTATTGTAAAGTATATTTATTCATTGTTGATATTTTGAACCCTTATATTCACATACTTTCCTTGTTTGTCAACTTTAGTCCCTTTAGAGTATTCTTTCATACGTTCAAAGATTATGACACGTGTCAATACATTATTGGACATGAATTTACGAGGTGTTACAATAAACACATGTGTAGTCCCAAATTACAGTGCAAATATAAGGTTGAAACTAATCTTACCACATGAAGTCGTGCAATCTTGGTATTCTTCTCCACAACATCTATTCTTGTCAATGAAGCCTCCATTCAAGCCAAAGGCTGACAAGAGTCAAGACAAATTTTAATGCTTGAGTCAGTACAAGTATAGATATAAAAAAGTAAGACACTGAGAAGACATGCATATATTAAGCGGACAATGCCTTGAATACGAACATAACTGTTAGTGCATACGTCTGTCGACTTCGTCTTGTATCGAGTCTTACATTGAAATTGTTAGATCAGGGCGCATTATACGAGAAAATTGGAGAGTTTAGGGTGTATTTGATGTGATTTCGTTTGAAACTGACTTGTGACATCTTCAAACGAAACCAACACATGTGATTTCGTTTGAAGCATGCCATGCCACTTTCAAACGGAATAGCTTCACCTATAAATACCTCTCATGTCCATTTCATTTAAAACTTTCCGGTTTGTGCAACGAAGTGTTGCCGAAGTGTTGTTAGGTTGTAAAACGTCATCAAATCAATCATACAATAGTTTATAGTGTAAATCTTGCTGAATTGACCTCTACACGTCTGTTTCCGCCTTTCGTGTCGAGTTAAACTCTTCTGATTGACTCGTTCGGGTCTGAAAACGATCCTACAAGTGGTATCAGAGCTCAGGAGGAAGAGTTCATACCAATTCAGCTTCATTTTTCTGATTTCTACACCTTCTTTCACAATTAAACAATTTTTCACGGTTAAAAACGGCTGATTTTCACATATCATGTGCATAATGTTGTTTTAATAAACCCTAGAAAGTTTCAGAACTAAAATCGACCATTTACTTGATCTATTGGACAAAAATTATACCGAATTGATGATGTCAGCAACCTTCAAACGAGATCAGAGGATTAATTCCATTTGAATCTAACATATTCCATTTGAAATTCAGTATTTCGTTTGAAATTGAATGATTATCTCGTTTGAAAGATGAATCCCGTTTGAAAATGCATGGTGATCTCGTTTGAAACATGTGGTCCGTTTGAAACATTGGGTTAATTTCGTTTGGGGAACGTATTCCGTTTGAGAATCTCGTTTGAAAGCAGCAACCTTGTTTGAAATCGTTATCTCGTTTGAAAGATTTGTATTATCTCGTTTGAACTGAACATTTCTGTTTCAAGGGGTTCCGTTTGATAGTGTCATTCGTCTATTTCCGTTTGAAAGTGGTTCAGTAGTTCACGTGATATACTTGTTTTGATCTGATAAATTGTTGTCGGGCACGAGAATTAAAAGGCAGCCCATGTGAATCATTGATTACATGTTAGTTTGGTCCAATCGAGTAACAGTTCAGTAAATCAAGGTCCAATCAGATATTGTTACTTGATGTTATCGGCTACTATACATGTGAAAGCATTAATGTTTGCATGCAAAGGATAATTGTAAATTGAATTGTTGACTGCCACATATTAATCGGTTCAATAAGATTGAATCTATAATCAGATTGGTTAAAAAATCATGTGATCATGTCGGACAGTTTTAATCGAATATATTAGATTTTCATGTGATTAAAAAGAAGTTGTTGTCACAGTTTTACATGTGAACAAGAAGTAAGACCCAATTAGATTTTGAGTAATATCTAATTAATCAGCCCATGTGATATATTCTCTGCCCAAGTTCAAAGCAGGTTCAGTTCATTTGAATTTAAACTCGTTGTCAGGTCGTGTGGTTTAGCCAGGTCATTGGAAAAGGTCGTTTGAATTTGATCCGGGTCATAGCAGTCCGCACAGTGTGTCAACCTTCAGTCCGCACAGAATATTCACCAGTTCGAGTATCAGTCTTATTCTGTTAATTGATAAGTTTTTAAACTGATTGTGTTTTGTTTGTTTGTTGTCAGGTGCTTCACTAGGTAAACCAGTTTGTTTGAAAGCTTGTGTGAGAAATCTTTCGATACCGAATCATGGAAGAAGAATTTTACAACGCATTCGCTACCCCAGTTACTCCGATTACTCTTGCTCAGAACACGATGTTGGAAAACGAAACGGGGACGATGCAAAAACCTCCTAAACTCATGAACATCGAGGAATATAAGGGTTGGGAAGGAAGATTTGAGAACTGGGTACAAGCAAATTATCTGGATGCTTGGGAATGTGTTTAGACAAAATACATTCGACCGACGAATGATGATGAAGAGGTTGTTCCAATTAAAGATCTAAGTGCCGATGCTAGAAAGAAATACAAAGATGAGAAAATGATGCTGAGCTTATTGCAACAAGCTGTGAAAGAAGATATCTTGGTGTTATTGCAACATAATGGAACTTCTTATTCAACCTGGAAAGCATTAAGATCGAAGTTTCATGGAAGCCAAGAGATGGTCAAAAACAAGAAATCGCTTTTAAAGAAAGAGTTCGATCTGTTTCGAGGGTTGAAAAATGAAAGCACAAAACAAATCGTTGAGAGGTACTGTAATTTGCTAGCTAACATGAAGAGGTTGAGCATCGAGAAAGATAATGAGGAGTTGATTGAGAAGCTAGCTGATGCATTACCATATGAGACTTGGGGCACATATCTCATGATGCTTAGGAACAAGAAAGGGTTTAGCAGTCTGACATTGAGCAAATTCATTGAAAAGATTGAGGCTCAGGAGATGGAACAGAGAAAGGTTATAAGAATGAAAGATTTTGACGGTGAACAAGACATTGGGCTGTATTACAAAGGTGGTGTTAGTGATAAATCCACCAACTTATCACCGAAGGTTCAAAAAGCATTCAATGTAAAGAGTTCATCTGAAAGTTCTTCCAAAGGATCAAACAGCAACACAAGTTTTTCATCATATCCATCCGTTGATCCGAACTTTTCAGCAACAAAGAATGGCAAGAAGCTACAATGCAACTTCAGCAACAAAGAATGGCAAGAAGCTACAATGCAACATTGTATTAAATCTGGAAAATGATGAGGATTATTCAGCAGAAATTGCCAAAAGTCACATGTCTTTGTTAGGAACAGTGTTGGAATCTTATGGTAGTTTTGTAGCAGGTCGGATCGGGAATCCAATGCTTACAAAAGAGGATTACGATCAAATTGACGCTGAGGAAATGGAATTGATGGATATTAAATGGTGTTTGGTAAGTGTGTAAAGACGAGCTGAGAAATTTAAGCAGATCACAGGAAGAGATGACTTACGTGAAGCTAATGTTTCTACTTTAGGTTTTGATAAATCTAAAGTCACTTGTTTTCGTTATAGGGAAAAAGGACACTTTAAGAGAAAGTGCAAAAACCGCGAAGCAAGTGGAGCTCAAAATCCGTTCAACAACAACAATGATTACTATCGAAAGGCGATCTATCATCAAGTTGCTCAACAACAACAAGAACCACAAGTGGCTCATGGAAGAAAAGTGATTGAAGAATCTTCAAAGAGAGCTTGTATGGTGAATCAGGATGATCAAAAGCCAACGGAAGGTTTCAGTTGGGACAAATATATCTCAGCTGATAACAAAGCATGCCTGATAAACCAAGATGATGAAAAATTGCCTGAAGGTTTTAGCTGGGCAAATTTCAATTGGGATGATTATGATCCAAACAAAGATTCAAATCACACAACTTATGTTGCTCGAATTGAAGAAGATAGTGATGATGATCGTAAGTATTGGTCAAGGAAAATGGCAGATCATTTGAAAATGATGGCAGAAAGTGATAGTGATGACTATAAAGCCAAAAAGAAAAAGAAAAAGATCAAAACACCGGTCAGTAGTGATGACGAAGATGTTCCAGTGATCAGAAAGCAAAAGATGAAAGACGTTCAAAAGTTCAAAGTTGATGAAGAAGTTGATGCTAAAGAGATTCCTGTGAAGTGTGACACTTGTGAAGCTATAAAGAAGCAGAACACCACATTGATTTATGACTTGAACAGTTTGAAGGAATCTTATGATGTCCTGAACAAAGCTATGAATCAATACAATCAAACAAGTGAAGAACAGGCAACGGCAATGAAGACACTTCAGGGAGCTTTCATGATAAAGCAGAAAGTTGTGAACAACTACATCGAGAAGTGTGCTGTGCTAGAACAAAAACTTGAAACCCAAAGGATTGAAACTGAAAGAGTTAATCGTTTGTTGAAAAGTTACTCATGTACTTCTTATGTCATTGACAGGATTTATCCAACTGTTGAGGGCATGAAGGCATTTGAAGATGATGAAGTAACTGAAGAACAAAAAGTTTATGAAGAAAAGACTCTTGTGAAGAAAGAAAAGAAGAAGAATACTAAAGAAAAGACATCTGGTAAGAAACAAGGTTTCAGTTACAACAAGTGTCCACCCCTGCTTGAAAATGGTTATTCTCCAAGAAATCCAAATTCAGAAAGAGTCGAAAAAGCAACAAATTTACAGTGGGAGTCGGAGTCTACAGTTAACTTGCCAGAAAATATTGATGTCACGTTTACATCGTCTGACACTGATCATGAGTCCTAGTTAATAAAGAAAGTGGTCGATCAGGTGTTGGATAAAGATGAATCCGAGGAGTCAAAGTCGGAGTCAAAGTTCGGAGTCTAGTTCAGAGTCAAAGTCTGAGTCGAGCATTCCAAGTAAAACCGACAAACAGGGCAAAAGAGTTTACAACAAAGAATTCCTGTTATCAAAGTCTAATTTGAATGAAACGAAACGTTTAAAGTTGCATATACTTTGAATGATTCTGACAAATTATATTTTGATGAGGAATTTCCAATAAGAGGTGTCAAACCTGACATGATTAAAAAGGTTTTCAAATTAACAGAAATAAATATTTTTGAAATAAAAGATGTAAATCTTAATGATAAACCTAAAAAATACACCTCAAGAGTTCAACAAAGGTTAAACAAGAAAAAAGGTTACAGTTCTGGTTCTGGTTTTCAAAAGAAACCAAACCATAACGGTAATTTCAAAGAGAAAGGTCTTGGATTCATTCCACCAGAAAATCATAAAAATGAAAAATATGTTCGAGACTTTAAATCAAAGATGGTATTTGTTTCAGGGACTAGTGCAGAAGAAGAATAAAAGAGTCCTTTCTGGAAGCAATCAAACACAAAATTCCTTGCGAAGAAGCAAGTAGAGATGAAGAAGACTGTTGATCAAATGAAAGATACGAGAACCTGTTTCAAATGCAACAATGTTGGACATATTGCCAAACATTGTTCAAAGGCAATACAATCAAAACAGGGAGTTTCTCGTAATCTGAAAGATAAAAAGATTGAGTTTGAACCACCAATTAATAGAACCAAACTTTTCAAAAATTCGACTTTTGAGATTGGTGAAAGTTCAAACAGGTTTTATAAGAAAAAGGGAAATCTTGACAACCAGAAATGGGTTGTTAAGAAGTCTGATGGTAGTTCTAGCAATGATTCTGGTTTGTCAAAATCAGAAGAGCTATCTTCTGGCGATGAATCTGATTCCACAAAATCAAAGGAGCCACAAATTGATTCAAAAGGTGAGAATTCAGTTCCTCCAATGGATGATGTCCATTTTCCACCATTGAGGACTGAAAATTTCAACCAAAAAGTTGGTAAGGTCGAGATTTCAAAGCAATTCTTTTCTGAAAAGAAAGAATTTGATGTTGAAAAAGCATTTAACTCCAAAGTTCATAACATTTTTGGAAAAATGGTTGACAGGAAGGTCAAAGGAGTGAAGGAGTTTTACGAGAAGAAGACGAAGAAAGACAAAACTGAACCATCCCTGGTTTGTGACTGGGATGGTACATACTACGAACAGTAAGTCTCTGGACTTGCCGGAGCTCCCAGGTTTGTAAGAGTGGAGCATGAATCGGCATCTATCTTTCTTGGTTGATAATCTTACAAGTGGTAAAGATGGTAAAGTACAGGTGATATCATTTAAATTGTTAGTTCTTTACAAATGGTATGATTGGTAGGAAAACCTACAAGTGGTTGAAGAAGATTTACATTTACAAGTGGTAAAATCAAGGACATTAAGTTGTACTTGCATTTTCCTACAAGTGGTTAATTAAGGTCATTAGTCTGAACTTGATTCGGCCATTCATTCAAGTGATTGATTGAGAAGCAAGATGATGAACCGCTAACCTATAAATGGTAAAATCAATCAATAAAACTTATTTTCCGGAAAAACCATTTGATTAAAACAAACTTAAGTGTTTTGAAATCACAATGGGAAAATAGTTTGTTGTGAGGGGGAGTTCTGATTGTTTATGTCAAGTGGATGGCGAATTGAAGCAATTCGATATCGGTTGTCACTTTATTGTACAGTTTGTTTTCAAATTGTTCTTACTAAGTGGGTCAAGAGCTCATTTGTTTCAAATTTTCTTGAAATGTGTTTGCATTTTAGGGGGAGTAAGAAATTTCAGAAAATCCAAAAACATTTGAAAATTTGAAAAAGACAAAAACATGATAACATGAAAAATGAGTTTTTGTGTCAAAGAAGAGGAAATGATAGTACATCAGTGAACTATTACAACATGCTAAAGAAATGGAAAGTTAAAAAGTGATAAACGGTCTCACTGATGATGTGCCAGTAGGTTTTTGCACATTTAGTAGATTGTGACGAGATATAAACCTAAAATTCAAACTTGCTTATATCGTGGGGAAACATCTCTCGGATATATGGGTAACCCCCGAAATCTTGTTTGAAAGGTCCCTCTTTCTGAGATACTAGCTCTTTATGCTCAGTGATATCTGGGGTATTATCCCGGGACTTCTGATTTTGCGGAAGCAATGGCCTAGTCCCCGGAGAATACTTTATGCTTGCTTGAAATATAGCGCCGCCCTCAGCAAAAATGATGAAACAATAAAATTGATAATCATTGCTGTTGTAAAAAAGATCCTCTAAAGGGGACCCACCCAAGTCGAACCGTCATCTCTTTGCTGAACGGAAGTTCTGACCTGAGCTCTCACGGTTTTCGTACTGATTCATAATTTATTCCCTTACAGATATCATCTGTGGTATACTCACCTGTAAGACTGAATATTGGGATCTGGATACGGGAGTATATTCTGAGGTGGGACACGTGATTGAGTTTAAGCGCTTAAGACATTAATCTTGTATCTCGAATCAGTTGAACTTTGTGTGAAAATTTAAGTGGACCAGTATACTGACAATCTAAGTGAATCGTTTAGAGCTTAAAATGTTTAAAGCTTAATGGTGTTGGTGATGTGTCTCATAAACTGATATGATCCTCTTACACAAGCTCACAAAAATAGTGTTTGAAAATATATTTCTTTAATGCATTTCTTTACATTCAAAAATCCAAAAAGATTTTTATTGTGTTTTAGCATAAATTTTGAAAATACAAAAAGATTTTTGACAACTGGTGTTGGAGAGCTAATTTTCAAAATTCCGAGTGCTAGACATGATGAACAAATGGTTTGGGAGAGTGTGTTGTCTTGATAAGAAAAATGATATATTTTCAAGAGATTCATCAAAGATTAACATTGTAAAATCATTTTTTGATTGTATAATTCCTGCAAGTGATTCATTAGATGATGAGATTGTTTTTACAAGTTATCATCAGAAAATTTATTTTTGGGTAGAGAATGTGCAGGATAAGAGCTAGGTAATCTTGGATAGATGATAGAGAGCCAGGTTCCGATACCTGAGGACTCTGTGATTTTAACAAGCCAGGTTGCGATCCCAGCATATTGAAAGGGGGAGTCTAAAGACACCTAAAGGAAGGAATGTATTGGTGCAGATGAAAAAGAGAAGAGAGGAGATTTGAGGATACTTACAGCGTCAGATACTTCAAAGAGTTCGAAAGGACTGATAAAGACTGAAGATGCGAAGACTCGACACTGAAGACTCGTCAACATTATAGGGGGAGTCTGTTAGTGCATACGTCTGTCGACTTCGTCTTGTATCGAGTCTTACATTGAAATTGTTAGATCAGGGCGCATTATACGAGAAAATAGGAGAGTTTAGGGTGTATTTGATGTGATTTCGTTTGAAACTGACTTGTGACATCTTCAAACAAAACCAGCACATGTGATTTCGTTTGAAGCATGCCATGCCACTTTCAAACGGAATAGCTTCACCTATAAATACCTCTCATGTCCATTTCATTTAAAACTTTCCGGTTTGTGCAACGAAGTGCTGCCGAAGTGTTGTCAGGTTGTAAAACGTCATCAAATCAATCATACAACAGTTTATAGTGTAAATCTTGCTGAATTGACCTCTACACGTCTGTTTCCGCCTTTCGTGTCGAGTTAAACTTTTCTGATTGGCTCGTTCGGGTTTGAAAACGATCCTACAATAACCTCAGCGAAGTAATGATCTGGGACCTTTTTCATTGTCATATTTATGTTTATTTAAATTATTCACTTTATCTTTGAGGCCTAAAAGTGATATTTTTGTTATATTAATGTAGATCCATTCATAATTTGCACGATTTACAAATAGTTACAAATAATCTTTATATGAAAAGAATTTGATAGAACTGCTAAAAGAAATGGAATCCAAATCTCATACCTTTAATTTGATGATGTACGCTTCCACTGTCTCATTGAAGGGAAAAGAATGAATTTTGCAACCTTTTCTCCCAACTGAAATGTCACCAATGCTGAATTAAAGTACAAATGAAAGTTAAATTTCCATTCCAATGGAGTATACTAATTTCACTACGTAGCTTATTTTAACTTACCAATAGTTGCATTAAAGTTTTAGTTTCACAAAAAAGCACACCTATCAACCAGTATATTCTTTTAATCACTAATAGTATGTTTTCTTAGCATATATCTCTGATGAATAAAGTGGCAATTCTCTAACTGCTTAAATCATACTACTTACACATTAAACAATAACACTATATCTGTAAAAGTAAAAATGATACCTGAACTGAGTAGTATCCACATCAGATCTTAAAACTAACTGTAAAGTGTATCAATAACTCATTTAAGATCATCAAAATTGCTAAAGAAACAATAAATTCAACTCATTTATGTGAAAACGGGTCAATATATGTTACCGTAAAAGAAAAATAAAAGTTGGTAAGTAAACCAGTTGATTTTTTAACCACCGACTTTGATGGTGTTCTCCTCTTCTTTTTCTGACGGTTGATGTCATCCACTGAATCACGGGCATGTGGTGTGCTCCTCTTGTTTTTCTGACGGCTCGCAACATCCTCTGAGTCGCGTGTTTGCTGTTAACAACGTCAAATCAAACTTTTGTGCATAAGTTATATCACGATAGAGAGTGGCAAAATAACTACTTACTGTGGTGATGATTTCGTGTTCCATAGGAGGTGAATCTTGATGAATATCACCAGACACAATATTTGTAGCATTTCTAACAACTAACTCTAGCTTTGGTGTCCGCATTAACATTAAGAAATAGATACAACTCAAACACACAATTCATTTAGCTTTTGACTTTTAAAGTCAAACTAACAATTACAATCTTGAGTAACTTTTGACATAACAAATTTAACCAGTGTTTGTTTTAACATTAAGAAAAGATAGCGGCAGTCGATTCCTGTCATTAACTTTAATTTTAACAATCCAAAATATTATATTCATCCATCAGATCTTAAAACTAACTGTAAAGTGTATCAATAACTCATTTAAGATCAATAAAATTGCTAAAGAAACAATAAATTCAACTTATTTATGTGAAAACGGGTCAATATATGTTACCGTAAAAGAAAAATAAAGTTGGTAAGTAAGCAAGAATTTCGAAAATTAATAAAGTACCTTGTAGTAAACCAGTTGATTTTTTAACCACCGACTTTGATGGTGTTCTCTTCTTTTTCTGATGGCTGATGTCATCCACTGAATCACGGGCCTGTGATGTGCTCCTCTTGTTTTTTTACGGCTCGCAACATCCTCCACACTATGGACCGATGGATATTCTCTCCTTTTGCTTTGTAAAATATTCTACATAACACCCAATCTTCCTGTCAATTAAAATTCAACAATAAAGTATGTTAGACTTTATTAATTTAATTAGTTTCTTTTGCACATTTACAAATAAACATAGTGTGGAGATATCGAGATCTTGTTCATGAGAATTTGACATGAAATGAATAATTATACGATTCCATCTGGTTGATATACATCCTAACAGTAGAAGCTCCTGTCATTGTACAATATTAGTGACTCATCTGATATGTAACTAACCTAAAACCTAGAACTACATATAAGAGCTTATACCAAAACAAACTTTGTAATTAAATGACTTACAATTATCTCACAAAAGTTGGCATTGGCTTCTTTTGAAATATCTAGTTGTTCGAAAACTTGTGCCCACTGAACTTTAGGGGCAGAGAAAATCATTTTTTCACCAGAAACCAATCTGATAGTCCGTTTATCAAGTAGTTATGAAAGGGTTCTTGTGCGCCAATGATTCCACCTGATTCAAATAATCAGTTACCTTTTAAACAGGTTGATATTACCACCTCCAAAGATTATAAATTTTTTTTCAAATAAAATATCACTTACACGTAAGCCTTTGGATGATTTTGTTGTTCATGAAGCAATCTCACAAAGAAGTGACATTTGGTATTCAACCACACCCTACACAAATGAGAACTTATGAATAACTAAACTAAGATTGGAAAACAATGCATACAAACCATATATTATTAAAAATAAAAATCATATCTTATCATAGCCAATGGCGCATGCTGAACCTTAGTTTGACCCAAATAACCAAGTGTTGTATCACTATTAATAGAACTCTGTCCTGCAACCCCATGTGATGGATCATGATTCCATAGATTCATCAAGTATACCACCATATATTTACAAAAGAATGGGCCTGATTTGAAAAAAAAAAAACATTGTTCAAATCCTACTATTATTAATAGAAAAGATAATTGCTATATATTGCTAATAGAAAAGTGTAGAACCTTGGATACTATGGGTCTTCAATGATGAAGCACATCAATCACCTACATTATATGATACAATAATAATAACATAATAGTATTGGGCGAGGATATACTAGAAAGTGGTTTTTAGTAGTTGACTAAGATTAAATAAGTGGAATTCAGCAATAAGAAAAGACGTGTAGTTAAAATAAGAGTATTATAGTTCATCCAAGACGATAATTTCTCTCCTCCAATTCCTCTTTTTTAAACGTTAATAATTCTTTTATACAACCTTATTCTTTTAAATTAAATTGCACGATAAAAACGAGTGTTTTTTTATCTTTAAAACGAACTATTGTTATACTTTAAAAAAAATCGAAAACCCACATGCGTAAAACACAATGAACGTCACATTATACTATGGCACAATGAAACATCAAATTCAAAAGCGTAATAGAATAAAAATACAAAAAAATATGTTTTTTCATTATGTTATAAAATGGAATAGACTAAAAACACAATAAAATGTGGGTTTTCATTGTGTTATAAAATGCAATAAACTAAAAACACAAAAAAGTGTGTTATAAAACACAATGGACTAAATACACAAAAAATGTGTTTTTTAATTGTTTTATAAAATTTCTCAATTGACTAAAACACACAAAAAATGTGTTTTTTATGGTGTTATAAAACGCAATGGACTAAAAACACAATAATATATGTTTTTTCAAGGGAGTAGAGTTGAGGTGGTGAAAGGCGGGGGGTGTACGGCGGAGTTAGTGAGTAGAGGTGGTTGTGAGAGGTGTTGTCGCAACCCCCGACCCCTATCTGTCCCGGGAACGGGCGGCCGCGAGACCAGATTTAGTGGTATCGGTGTTTATCATTTTGGTAGCAGAAATTACATCAGGACTGTAGTTAGGAAATGTTTTATCAGAGTAAAATACCACCCTTTTATAATATTAAACACATGGGAAATTCCCATGTTTCAAGTACACACATTTCCATAGGGATAACCCTATTTTATTTAATAAAGACATCTCTTTATGTAGGTAACTTTTATAGCCACTTTTCCAAGCCTTCAGTGCTGTCCAGTTGGCTTCTATTTGGCTTTCACATTTTGTTACCTGAAACGCGTTTAAAAACATTTTGTCAGTGGGAAAATACTGGTGAGTGAATCCCAGATTAATCAAGAAGAGTTTTATCCTTTAACAATATTGAGAGCGATTACAATGTTTATTTCTACACAATTACTCATTCAGTACTGTCAATCTTGACTGGTGGGTCATATTACATATTGGTAACGTGTTCCACATTTTGTATACAAAACCACAACATACCGGCAGTAATTGAAGAATTACAAAGACTCAATCACTGCTAATTATAATTTAAAATAATTAAGGTTTTGTAAAAACAGTTTACAAAAAGGAGATTACTCACTTTGCTGTCTTAGGGTTTCCTTTAAGGATTTCCTGATAATTATCTATAAATTACACAAATGCACATGTGTTAGTATAATAACCCAATATTTACATTAGTAATACCCTCCCCGAGACGGCATTCCAACGACCACGTCGGGCAGAACCACGACAGACGTTACGGAACCCTGGATCAATCGGGCAGCGTATCTAATACGTAACTGGGGTTATGATACTTACAACGGGACAGAACTTCGTTAATTAGGGGGTATACTACCCGAATATTACTTCAATTATAGAGAATTTCGAGAGAGAGAAAGATTGTGAACGATTTGGGACTGAAGGCCGATGCCTTCTATTTATAGGACCTGATTTCAGGTCCCTCGTGGCCCACGAAGAATGTAGCCAAGGGCTACGCAGCCCGCGACATAGGGTAAGTAGGCACTAGCTGATCCGGGTCAGCACTATAGGCTCGACACATTGCACGACACGTGGCAGCATCGGGATGCGCCTCATGTCCCTTCGCTCACGCCCCGCGTAGACCAAGGAGGGGTCCTAAGCGGCCCACGACAGCCCTAAAATCTTGGTTTTTATTTAAATTTAATAAAAATAAAGGTATTCGGGGCCTGTTTTCGTATACGGGGTGTATTTTAAGACATATAGGGACACTTTAAATATATTAGGGGTGTTGAAAAATATTTAGGAGGGTTGTTATATCCTCCCCACCTTGTTTTAGAACTCGTCCTCGAGGTCTACTGGAATAGGTGCGGGTATTTCCTTTGCATCTTTGATTCATGTTCCCAAGTGTATTCTGGTCCTCTTTTGGAGTCCCATTTCACTTTGACTAGAACTAATCTCTTATGTTTGAGGTTTTTGACTTTCCTGTCTTCAATCTGTAGAGGTCTTTCCACAAATTTTAACTGCTCATTTACCTCTATATCCTTAAGAGGCACTACGAGTTCATCATTTAAACATTTCTTGAGATTAGATACATGAAATACATTATGTATTCCTGCCATTTCCTCTGGCAGTTGCAGCTGATAGGCTACAGGTCCTATTCTTCTAATAATTTCAAAAGGTCCAATATACCTGGGACTTAGTTTTCCTCTTTTGATGAATCTTACCACTCCTTTCCAAGGAGAGACTTTCAATAACACTTTGTCTCCTACCTGGAATTTCAATGGCTTCCGTCTGTTATCAGCATAACTCTTTTGTCGATCACGTGCTGCTTTCAGTCGTTCCTTGACTTGAATGATTTTGTCGGTTGTTTCTTATACTATCTCAGGTCCGGATAGTTGCTTTTCTCCAATCTCTGCCCAACAGACTGGAGTTCGGCACTTTCGTCCATAAAGTGCTTCGAATGGTGCAACATTGATACTAGTGTGATAACTGTTATTGAAAGAAAATTCTATTAATGGTAAGTGATCGTCCCAATTACCTCCGAAATCAATTACACAAGCTCTAAGCATATCTTCCATTGTCTGAATTGTCCTTTCGCTTTGTCCGTCCATTTGAGGATGATAAGCGGTGCTTAGATTTAACTTGGTTCCCATTGCTTTTTGGAAACTTGTCCAAAAATGAGAGGTAAAACGGCTATCTCTATCAGAAACAATTGATAAAGGAATTCCATGTAATGAAACTATTTCATTTACATATAATTTAGCTAATTGTTCCATATTGAAAGTTTCCTTCATTGGTAGGAAATGAGCTGACTTAGTTAGTTTATCTATAATCACCCAGATTGTATCGTTACCTTTTCGTGTTTTGGGTAATTTGGTAACAAAGTCCATTGTTATCAATTCCCATTTCTATACAGACATTTCCATTGTTCAGCTTTAACTTGTGAACAGGTTAAACACTTTGCAACGTATGCTGCTATATCCTTTTTCATTCCTATCCACCAAAAATTCTTTCTTAAATCTTGATACATTTTATCACTTCCAGGATGCATCGTATACTTAGATTTATGGGCTTCTTCTAATACACGGTGGCGTAGGTTTCCTAATTTAGGTATCCACATTCTTTTCTTATGGAATCTCCAAATTCCATCTGTTCCTTGTTCTAATTCCTTAATCATTCCTTTCAATTTCTCAGTATCATCATTGATTACTGATTCTTGTACCTTTCTAATATGTTCATTTAAATCTATCTGCAGGTTTAATTTAAGTGAACGCATTCTTTTTGGCTTTTCGTGATATTTTCGACTTAAAGCATCAGCTACTACATTTGTCTTTCCTGCATGATACTGGATATTACAATCATAATCACTAAGTATCTCCATCCAGCGTCTTTGTCTCATATTCAGTTCCTTTTGCCCAAAAACATACCTTAAACTCTTATGATCAGTGAAAATTGTAAACTTACTACCGTAAAGGTAGTGTCTCCAAATTTTAAGGGCAAAAATTATGGCTCCTAATTCCAAATCATGGGTTGAATAATTCTCCTCATGATTCTTAAGTTGTCTAGAGGCGTAGGCTATAACCTTTTGACGTTGCATCAACACACATCCATAACCTAACTTAGAAGCGTCACAATAGACTACAAAGTCTTCAGTTGCTTCTGGTAACGCTAGTATGGGTGCGTTGGTTAATCTTTTCTGAAGGATTCTAAAAGCTTCTTATTGTTTTGGTCCCCATTCAAGCTTAACAGATTTACAGGTTAGCTTAGTTAAGGGAATGGCTATTCTAGAAAAATCTCGAATAAACCTTCTATAATAACCGGCCAATGCTAAGAAACTTCTAACCTCGGTTGGTGACTCAGGGGTTTTCCATTTAGTAATCGTCTCGATCTTGGTGGGATCCACATGAATTCCTTCATGATTAACTAAATGCCCAAGAAACTGTACTTGTTCTAACCAAAATTCACACTTTGAAAATTTTGCATAAAGCTTTTCTTTTCTCAATAAACTTAGAAGTGCGTGCAAATGCTTTGCATGTTCCTCTTTACTCTTAGAGTAAATGAGAATATCATCTATAAAGACAATTATGAATTGATCCAAATATGGCTTACATATTCGGTTCATCATGTCCATAAATGCGGCTGGAGCATTGGTTAAACCAAATGGCTTGACAGTAAATTCATAAAGGTCATACCTGGTTCTAAAAGTGGTCTTAGGAATGTCCTCTTCCTGTACCTTTAATTGATGATATCATGATCATAAATCGATTTTAGAGAAAAATCGAGCTCCTTGTAATTGATCAAACAAATCATCGATTCTCGGTAATGGATACCGATTTTTTATCGTGACTTTGTTTAATTCGCGGTAGTCAATGCACATACGCATTGATCCGTCCTTCTTTTTGACGAATAAGATCGGTGCTCCCCATGGCTATGAGCTTGGTTGTATGAATCCTTTCTCCAATAATTCATCTAACTGTTTCTTCAGTTCCTGCATTTCTGCGGGTGCCAAACAGTAAGGTGCTTTGGCAATTGGTGCTGTTCCTGGTAGCAGGTGGATTCTGAATTCAACTTCTCTATCTGGTGGTAGTCCTGGTAATTCTTCTGGAAATACATCTGAAAACTGAGATACTACTGGAATATCTTTTAGTCATTTCCCTTTAGTGTTGGTGATTCTGGAAATCAAATACACTAATGATCCTTTTCTAACATAACTTACTATTTTCATCATAGAGATGAATTTTGTGGATCTAGAGGGCTTATCTCATTTAATTGTGATCTTTTCACCTTTTGGTGAATTTATTTGGATTGACTTTTGATCACATAAAATACTGGCTTTATTGGCTATTAACCAATCCATTCCTAATACAACATCAAATCCTGCCAGATTCATTGGATAAAGTTTTGCAATAAATTTTTGATTTAAAAATTCTATTCTTGCTCCCTGCAAGATTTCAGAAATCTTAATGGTTTCCCCATTTGCTGTTTCTATGAGACATTCTTGTGGGATTTTAGTTAATGATTGATTGAGAAGTTTGCAAAATGAAGTATTAATAAAACTTTGGTTTGCACCAGAGTCAAATAATACTTTAGCAAAAACATCATTAACTAAAAACGTACCGGCGATCACATCCGGGATCATCTTTGCTTCTTCTGCAGTCAGAACAAATGCTCTAGCATTTTTAGTAGTCTTGTTGTTCGTGGCTGGAGCTAGTTTTGGACAGTTTGGCTTGGTATGACCTTGTTCTCCACAGTTGTAGCATATCATGTTGTTATGCTTCTTCCTATAGTCTTCCTCATTGTGTCCAGATATTTTGCAAAAATTGTAATATATAGAGCATCTTCCAGAATGCTTCCTTTTGCAATACTTGCAGTAGGGTGCAGAAGTAGAACCTACATTTTTCCCACGATTGGAATTTCCATAACGAAATTCTTGGGTAAGTTTCTGAGCTAGGTTTCTCCTCTGATCCTCTTCTCGTGTACGCACTAATTCATCAGTCAATGTGTTTGCTAGTTCTACGGCTTCTTCTATAGTTTGAGGTCTAGCTGCCTTGACTACATGCCTTATCTCACTGATTAATCCCCAGATATAACGGGAGATTAATACTGGTTCAGGTGATGCAAGGGTTGGCACTATTCTAGCGTATTCAAAGAATAAAGTAGTGTATCCCTTACTATCCACTCCAGTCATCCTAAGGTTTAAGAACTTATTTGCTATATATTTCTTTTCATTGGGAGGGCAGAATTTCCTTTCTACCATGTTCTTAAATTCCCCCCCATTCCATATTGTAAACCCTATCACTTCCCCTAGACTGGAGGATAGTGTTCCACCATTCTAAGGATGAGTTTTTAAACAGATTGGAAGCAAACATTATCTTATCTTCTTCTGAGCACTTGCTTATTTTTAAGACTGGCTCAGTCTTTTCTATCCAGCGTAGAGCTGCAACGGCCCCTTCATTGCCCGAGAATTCCATTGGTTTACAAGACCAGAACTCTTTATAAGAACAACCATAAGACATGGTTCTTCTTCTTTTAGGAATGGGCACTTGAAGTATGGGTCCATTGTTTACGTTGTGTTGAGGTTCTGTATGGGTTCGTTTACTTCCATTACCACTTTTTTCATTATTTTCCGCATTCCTAACATTTTGGATAATGACTGGTATGGCATCTCTAATTCCTTGAGTTACAAGGTGTCGAATTTCACTGTTATTCATTTGATTTTCATTATTCTGGTTTTTCGGATTTGCTGCGTCGGCCATCTAGATTTTAAAACGGTTACCAAGTATTAATATCACAGGACAATATCTAATTCAAACAATTACACGGCAAGCATGTTGATCAAAATCGTCGAGCATTGTGACTTACTCTATTTTATAGTATGCATCTATAATTATTACAATATAACTTGAAGAAAAATACAATACTGGTATGCATCACTAACCACAAAGTGGTCTATACTACAACATATATATTATCATATATTTTTTTTAAAAACATACAAACATATTATATATATTATTATTATTTTATTATTACCACCATCACTGATATGGGTTTATCCAGAACTCCATATTACACTCGTCGTACATCCAGACGAGTCGTTCTCCGATTTGCCTCATCCTGTCACTACTTTTTAAAATCTCCTCACCAAAGGTTAAGAGTTCTTGCACATTCTCTGCACTCATTGGGGGTGCTGGTGCTGGTACTGGATCTGGGTACTGTGGCATGGGTTGTTCCTGGGGATATGGATTCTCTAGAATTTCCCTAATGTATTCATCGTTATCATAATAGGGATCTAGAGGGTCCAGACCTGGGTATGCTGCTAGCTTTGGCATGAGTTCTTCTGATATTGGGTAGCGTTGCTGGTAGTCCCTATGGTCGTCAAACCATGGGTCGTAGTCTAGGTCTAAGGGAATGGGTGCTGGTATTCTAGGTATCTCAGTGGGGTCAAAGGCCGGTGCTGGGATTTGGTTTTCTGGGTTGACTTCAATCTCCATCGGTTGTGTGGGAAACAAGGGTAATGGTTGGGGTGTTATGAGTTGCTCCTAGTTAGGGTCTGCAGCTGTAGTTGCTAGAATATGAAAGTTTGCTAGACTCCTATTGAGCATATCTTGGGTGTGAGCATCTGTTTCTCTCTTAGCGGCTGCTAGGACTCGCTGTTGTTGTAATTTTTTCATCCTCTTCCTACGTTCATGCGCTCCCCTACTGAACGATCCTCTCTTTTTAGGAGGGAATGGCTCTTCAGACTGAGCCTTAAATACGAATATCCCATCTTCATTGTCAGCTGAATACCCTGAGAGGGCAGGCTATGAAGAGGTACTGTCACACCCCCAAAATACCACTTAGGGAATGTCCCTATTAGGCGTATGACATACCAATAACGAGCCACTAATTACATTGAACGCGTACAAGTTTCAAAATAAAATCCTTAATTATTAATGCAAAGTACCATCAACGAGTTTAAATGAAAACCAACATGTTCAGCGGAAGCAAATGAAAAACCAAAGTTAAACAGTTTCAAACCAATATATAGTATCAAGAAATCAATAACATGAATCCCTCCAGTCGACCCATGACTACTCCAGCTACTCCAGACAGCAAGTTCCACTGCAAGACATCTAACGACCTACAAGCATGCAAACAAGTGTGTCAGACGACGCTGGTGAGTTCAAAGTTTTGTTAACGTGTTTAGTTACCAGATATATGTATGAAACAATTTAACAAATTGATTCGATGTTGTTATTAACTCGATTACCGCAGTGGCTACAAGATGTATTTGCCCAAACCCAATGTCTCTATCAAAACATTGGTCATGCTTTAAGGAAATTAGTTCACGCCCGTCCTCCCCGGTACGGTGTGAGGGTGCCAAACCTAATAGTGCTATCAACTAATAACCTCGTTGCCTCCCCGGCAACTGTCAGTAGATGTAAGGGGTCTTATATGATAGAAACTGAGTAATAATAACAAACATCCCAATAAACTAGCATTCCTCCCCGGAACGTTACCCGATATCCCTCCCCGGGATGCATGCTTGGAAAAACGCAGGGAACTCACCTTGGTTTGCTCGGTAAGATTAGTTACTCGTTTAACAAAAATTGATCAACCAAGCCCTAAAATGGTTAAACATACCAATTAATTTCATAAGCACTTAAAACACGTATCTCTTACACGTATCACATTTATGGCACACCCAGGTTGCACACCACATCATACAAATCACGACGGTAACTCACTCAACATACCAGTCTATACACATACACATAGTCGATAGTTGATTCACGTGTACACTCACATTACAAGTTCACACTATATCAAACACATAGCAAATAACACCCAACTGTTCAATCCAACCGTTCAGTCCCAATATTAAATCAGTTTCTACGCCACCCACTAACTAACTACTTATGTTTAATACAAACAGTGCAGCCCAATACTAACATGTGTTAAGCCCAAACCCCCAATCCAGCTTATAAACTGCTCTCCTAATGCTCGGCCCAACATCAGTGGGCATGCACAACCAGGAACATGACATGCAATTCGTTTATATGGATTGTGGTTACAAGAGTTCACTTGTATAATATTGTATGTGTAGTGTTTCAAGGGTCTCTTAAACAAACCCACGGTAGCCGTCCACATTTTCTATACTAGTTAAATACAAGTTCTCGGCCTATTATTTATTCAGTTGATATTACCCGATCCAACAATCTGTTTCGTAACCCAATAGTCTACCCGGCCTAACACCCGACACACGAGAAACAAGCCCATTCTGTCACGCGTGCAGTTGCACCCAACCCACATGTTTCCCCGGCCCACTCGCCTATGAAACCCATCCCCTAATATGTGGTCTATTAACCCGAGCCCAACTGCGTAATTTATAGCCCAGTTAAATTAACTTAATTCACAACTATCAAGTATAATTTGGTCAACCCCATTATGGATTAGTTCTGCCCAGGTTACGTGTTGGCAAACCACAGCCGAGTGCGGCCCAGAGAACCCAGCAAGACATCCACTCGGTTGGTGGCCCAATACCCAGTACCCAACCAACCGAGCCCAAACTCCCATTCAATACATCAATCATTTTTTTTTCACCTCTAATTGTTATCCTAATCTTGCTTTGTGACCACACCTAAATATATGTTATTCTTGCATCACTATTGTCTTTAACAGTAAGTTAATAAGAGTCAGAAACATAACCCAATCATGTAATATTACAACTATTCTTGCAATTCACATACAATCACTAATCTAAATCATACTATAATAACAATTATTGATCATGCAATACTACTTGATAAATTAATCAATATTACACGTTTATTACCACCCTCTAAATCATTCAAGATTCATGATCAGTTACATATGAATAACACATTAAACCAAGAGTTTAGTGATCATGCATGACTAACCAGGAGATTGGTATTTGATAAGCAAAAAGGGTGATCTCCAAGAAGAAGGGACTTCGACACAAAGAGGAAGATCTACTGCCATATGCACTCTTAGGGAGGGTAGGGTTATATTTGAATAAAAGATAATTATCAACACAAACACAAACACATCCTAATATAACAATTACTTGGGCGACCAGGCCTATAATTTTGGCCGAACTGGGCTTAAGTCAAACACTTGGGCCGGCCATCATGGTTTAAGGGTGGGCTACCTTCCTAATGTTCACCTAACCACATACCCGCCCCATATAAAATAACATATGTCGGGCCTGATTTACTATGCGGGCCAGACGAGAGAGGCCCAAATAGTCATAAAGTGTGTTACGAGTAGGTTTGCGGCCCAATCCAAAAGACTAAACAATACGTCTAATGAATTGATAATTCCTCACACGCACACAAACATTTAATGGATCAAACATAAGTACACACGATAAAGTTTGTGGAATTTATGTAGTGCTGACCTGATATTCGGGTTGTCACATCATCCCCAACTTGAAAGGAATTTCGTCCCGAAATTCGACAAGTAAGCACAAAGAAATGAAGTGATAAATCAAGATTGCTGCTGGTTTTCCTCGGGTGCCACATCATCCCCAACTTGAAGAGGAATTTCGTCCCGAAATTCACCAGCTTCAACAGATTTAGACTTGTCATCAGGAAAAAGTTGAGGATACTAGAGTTTCATCTGATCTTCTCGCTCCCATGTGAACTCCGGTCCACGTCTTGAGTTCCAACGAACTCTCACAATCGGAATACGACTGTGTTAACGAACCTTAACGTCCTGGTCCATGATTTCAGTAGATTCCTCAACAACTGCAGCTTGTCATTAATCTCGGACTCTAATAAGGGTATCACAAGCGTTTCGTCGGCCAAACACTGCCTTAGATTCGAGACATAATTGGCATTGTGTACGTTACCCAATTCGTTGAGTAACTCGAGTTTGTAGGCCAAGTGACCGTTTCTTTCCAGAATTCTGAATGACTCAACGTAACATAAATTATGCTTGCCATGCTTCCCAGCGTACCACACCCTCCCAGGGTGAGACTTTCAACATGATACAATCGCTTACAGCGAACTCCTAGCATTTCCCAAGTTTATCCGCTTTCCTGACGGTCACGCGTTGCCGCCAAATGATTTCTGATCTGAACAATCTTCCCAAGAGTTCCAAGTACAAGTCCTGGACTTGTGGTTAGGTTGTCACTCTCATTAGCCCAACAAAAAGATTGGCATTATCATCTATACAATGCCCCAAACAGAGCTGTCTGAATACTAGAATAATATCTGCTACCGTAGAACCCAACCAAGGGCACATGTGTCCTTCCAATTTCACTAAATCAGTCACAGACATGCTCGCAGCATGTCTTCGAGTGTCAGGGGGGTTCCGTTTACTCTGACCATTTGTCCCATGGTGATAAGTATTGCTCATGCCTAGACATGGGCCAAGAGTGTTGCGTAGTGTCTGTCATAAATCAGGCATAGCTCAAAATCAAAGGTAACAGAAGTTGGCACCTCGTGCCTAAAACCGCCTCTCTCAGAGGGATATTCACAAGATGTGAAGACTCGTCAGTTTCCTTGATTGCAAGAAAGTGTGCTGGTTACGTGAGACAATCTACGATCACCCAGGTGATAACGATAACGTTTCCGTTTCGAGTTTTAGGTAGACTAGCGACAAAATCCATGGCAGTATGTTCTCATTTTCCATATAAATGTTGCCGGTTGCTGACACTCCACCTCCCACAAGTCAAACGTCATTCACCTACTTTGTCGGGTGGGCCTTCATGCCCGGCCACCAGTACAAGATTTATAGATCCTAATACCTCCTATCGAAACTCAGACGACTAGAATACCAAGGCCGGTGTGCTTGGTCAACACAATTTCCCTATAGTTTCCGTATAATGAGGCCCACATTCGTTCCATGAGGTAGCGAATATCGTCCGTCCTGCCAACGGGTACCTCTCCACATTCGTTCCAGTTTGGGTAGAGCGAGTCTGATCAGGTAAGTTAGAGTCGATAGTGAGCTGCAAAGCTCGTGCACGTTCAGGTTCCACAGTCGTAATCATTCAAAAGTTCCATCCAGCGATGTCATTGCATGCGTTAGTTCCTTCGAAACAACGATACACGGGAGGCTCTTGTGATCGGTCTAGGTAGTGCATTGGTACCGTCCAAGTAATGCCTCCAATTTTAAATTCCAAAGACCACGGTTTTCGCTGCAGGTTGTGACTCATGCCATTCTTCATGTGACTTCACTATGTAAGCCATCACCATCTCATGTTGCATCAGCGGGTAACTTGAACTCTGATTCATACCATAATGGTACACCACTAGATCATCAGTACTCTCAGGTAGAAGCGATGTTCAATGCATTGCAGAGTTGGGGTTTCCAAAAGTCGAAAAGATGCCCGTCTGTTCTGTCACTCACAAGTACACAACACCCTGCTGTGCTAAAGAGGTTAAAGCTGCCCAATCTTCGAAAATTCCACGATGTATCTGCGATAGTATCTAACTAGACCAAGAAGTTATCGTATCCCCGATGGATTCTTTGGTGCTGATCAATATATAATAAAATGGATCTTTAGCGAGATCCACGTGTATTCCCAATTCGTTGACTATGTGACCAAGAAAGTGTTCTCCCGAGGTCACGCTTTGGTAGACTTTGTGTAGAGTTGCTCCTCCCCTAGAAGCCCTAAGATAAGTTACACACGCCACCCCTGATGTTCCTTTATCCTGGAAACGATTGGAAATGTTATCACTAAACACGGTCGATTCATGTGGTCCATAAGGCTGCTGGTGTGTTGATTAACCCAAAGGTCATGGAATACAAATTCGCAATGGCCGAGATAAACTGTTCTTTGACTGCCACCTTGTTACGTTCTCGATAATCAGTACACATATGAAAAGGCTTATCTTCACTGATAAAACTGGGGCTCCCCAACGCGAAAATCTAGGTCCGACAAAAACTTCTGTCCAACAGTTCCTGTAATTGATTAGACAGTCCTTGCAACCCTCCTGGTGCAGGACGGTAAGGAGTTCGAGCAATCTGGGCTGCCTCTGGCGCGGGATCAAACTGAGATTCTACCTAACAGTTTTGGAAGTAAACCTGAAAGTTCCTCGTGTAGCACACCGAGAGGAATCATGAACAATTTGGCGGATCCTCGATCCTCCTTTTTCCTAGCCTTAACATCGATAACGGTTGTTAACATAGCAGAGTAGTCCCTCCGTAGACGCTCCTGGCTTTCATTGCTGAAATGATACTATCCTTTACACCACACTGATGCTTTAGAACAAATAATAATTCTCCACTAAAGAGAGGAATACGCAAAATCTTCTACTCACAAGGTATATCTGCACAACACCTGGATAACCAATCCATACTATCTACTTCCTCGAACTATCAAGAATAGCAGAAGGAAGGTCGATGTCGATCACTTGTCCCACAAGGTCGAGTTTGCATCCCAATGAACATAGGAGGTTTCCTTTAACTTGCCATCAGTCGGTTCCACAACAGGTTTGGTTTCAAGAAACATCATGGTCAAACAGAATAGAGACGAAGCGATTAGCTACCATACAAGCTACCATGTTGCTATAATCCCTGGCGTCGTCCATGCCGATCCTAAATGCCCTTCCGTGAGCATCATTCCTCCTGTTATTGTTACGGTCACGTGGATTCCCAATACTGTCATTGTTCCCTTGGTTGTTGAAATCTTGACTTAACACAGTCAACCCTTGCCGATGTCACCTTCGTTTCCATACTGCTAGCTACACTTACGAGTACCTTGATGCTGCCCTGACCGTTGCCTCTAACGTTGTTGCTTGAAACGGAGCCCTACGATCTTTCACCAACAGGGTCCATCCTTTCACCTTCCGTGCCACGTCCTAAGGCGCTACTCATTGTGCTGGCAGTTACCCATTCCACACTATGATCAGTTGTCATCGCTTATGTACCGGTTGATCCGTAAGAGTTGACTCCCATAAGTCGCTGACTAGGGTTGAGGATTCGATCGAAGTCAATTTGCTGGTGATTGCTGCCGGTAAACGGGGTCGTCCAAATACTGAGGTCGGTAAAGTACAGCGCTCATCCTCTTGCCCATCGATGTTGCAAGTTGACTGAGTAATACATGGTATGTTTCCAGAGTGTTGCAGAAGGGATCTCACTTCGGGATATAAGGCTTCAATACATTGAGTTCCAGCAAACGAAGAAAAGTGAGAAAGGTATCGACTAATCATTCGACGCTGTGACATCCAACTCAGGAACGTTCGTACAAGCACCTAACATTCTACCCAGTTTGCTAGGCATTCAGATGGGTGTTCAGGTAATACTCGAAAGCATCGAGATTCGTAAGGATTCAGAGAGGGGTGAGAAGTTCACGTTCAAGTAGGAGGCAATCATTGCTAGGACCCCTATAGATTTGTTATGTTTCTCATTGATTGAATAACAGAACAGAACCACTTTTTCACTTGTTAAGGCTCACTGGGACTCGCATGCACCCCACATTATTATTGTGTGTGCATCCACAATAATATTGCGATTTACATGCTCACCTCAGTTCCTCTTAACTCATGTCAAATGGTTCCTCAAACTCGAATGCCAAACAGATGTTATCAAAACGATAAAACCATAGAAATCCAAGGACTATGACAAACTATTAATGCATCATAATGTAAGCAAGTAGTTCAGGTAGTCATGCTATAGCGATGAGTGTGTGTTTGTATGTTACATCATAAACAAATGTGTACCAGTCATGTAATGTATGCAACAAGTGAGAAAGACGAACCTTGCAATCTGGAGTTGAGTGCCATCGTCGTATTCACGTATTCAGAACTGTTCGGTTATAGTCTGGTTTTACAAAAATGTTTTTAAAACCAAGTTCACTATAACCAGTGGCTCTGATACCAAACTGTCACACCCCCAAAATACCACTTAGGGAATGTCCCTGTTAGGCATGTGACATACCAATAACGAGCCACTAATTACATTGAAAGCGTACAAGTTTCAAAATAAAATCCTTAATTATTAATGTAAAGTACCGTCAACGAGTTTAAATGAAAACCAACATGTTCAGCGGAAGCAAATGACAAACCAAAGTTAAACAGTTTCAAACCAATATATAGTATCAAGAAATCAATAACATGAATCCCTCCAGTCGACCCATGACTACTCCAGCTACTCCAGACAGCAAGTTCCAATGCAAGACATCTAACGACCTACAAGCATGCAAACAAGTGTGTCAGATGACGCTGGTGAGTTCAAAGTTTTGTTAACGTGTTTAGTTACCAGATATATGTATGAAACAGTTTAACAAATTGATTCGATGTTGTTATTAACTCGATTACCGCAGTGGATACAAGATGTATTTGCCCAACCCCAATGTCTCTATCAAAACATTGGTAATGCTTTAAGGAAATTAGTTCACGCCCGTCCTCCCCGGTACGGTGTGAGGGTGCCAAACCTAATAGCGCTATCAACTAATAACCTCGTTGCCTCCCCGACAAGTGTCAGTAGATGTAAAGGGTCTTATATGATAGAAACCGAGTAATAATAACAAACATCCTAATAAACTAGCGTTCCTCCCCGAAACGTTACCCGATATCCCTCCCCGGGATGCATGCTTGGAAAAAGGCAGTGAACTCACCTTGGTTTGCTCGGTAAGATTAGTTACTCGTTTAACAAAAATTGATCAACCAAGCCCTAAAATGGTTACACATACCAATTAATTTCATAAGCACTTAAAACATGTATCTCTTACACGTATCACATTTATGGCACACCCAGGTTGCACACCACAGCATACAAATCACGACGGTAACTCACGTAACACACCAGTCTATACATACACATAGTCGATAGTTGATTCACGTGTACACTCACATTACAAGTTCACACTATATCAAACACATAGCAAATAACACCCAACTGTTCAACCCAACCGTTCAGCCCAACAGTTTAGGCCCAATATTAAATCAGTTTCTACGCGACCCACTAACTAACAACTTATGTTTAATTCAAACATTGCAGCCCAATACTAACATGTGTTAAGCCCAAACCCCCAATCCAGCTTATAAACTGCTCTCCTAATGCTCGGCCTAACATCAGTGGGCTTGTTCACCCGTGTTCACAATGCACAACCAGGAACATGACATGCAATTCGTTTATATGGATTGTGGTTACAAGAGTTCACTTTTATAATATAGTATGTGTAGTGTTTCAAGGGTCTCTTAACCAAACCCACTGTAGCCGTCCACATTTTCTATACTAGTTAAATACAAGTTCTCGGCCTATTATTTATTCAGTTGATATTACCCGATCCAACAATCTGTTTCGTAACCCAATAGTCTACCCGACCTAACACCCGACACGCGAGAAACAAGCCCATTCTGTCACGCGTGTAGTTGCACCCAGCCCACATGTTTCCTCGGCCTAACACCCGACACGCGAGAAACAAGCCCATTCTGTCACGCGTGCAGCTGCACCCAACCCACATGTTTCCTCGGCCCACTCACCTGTGAAACCCATCCCCTAATATGTGGTCTATTAACCCGAGCCCAACTGCGTAATTTATAGCCCAGTTAAATTAACTTAATTCACAACTATCAAGTATAATTTTGCCAACCCCATTATGGCTTAGTTCTGCCCAGGTTACGTGTTGGCAAACCACAGCTGAGTGCGGCCCAGAGAACCCAGCAAGACATCCACTCGGTTGGTGGCCCAATACCCAGTACCCAACCAACCGAGCCCAAACTCCCATTCAATACATCAATCGTTTTTTTTTTCACCTCTAATTGTTATCCTAATCTTGCTTTGTGACCACACCTAAATATATGTTATTCTTGCATCACTATTGTCATTAACAGTAAGTTAATAAGAATCAGAAACATAACCCAATCATGTAATATTACAACTATTCTTGCAATTCACATACAATCACTAATCTAAATCATACTATAATAACAATTATTGATCATGCAATACTACTTGATAAATTAATCAATATTACACGTTTATTACCACCCTCTAAATCATTCAAGATTCATGATCAGTTACATATGAATAACACATTAAACCAAGAGTTTAGTGATCATGCATGACTAACCAGGAGATTGGTATTTGATAAGCAAAAAGGGTGATCTCCAAGAAGAAGGGACTTCGACACAAAGAGGAAGATCTACTGCCATATGCACTCTTAGGGAGGGTAGGGCTATATTTGAATAAAAGATAATTATCAACACAAACACATCCTAATATAACAATTACTTGGGCGACCAGGCCTATCATTTTGGACGAACTGGGCTTAAGTCAAACACTTGGGCCGGCCATCATGGTTTAAGGGTGGGCTACCTTCCTAATGTTCACCTAACCACATACCCGCCCCCATATAAAATAACATATGTCGGGCCTGATTTACTATGCGGACCAGACGAGAGAGGCCCAAATAGTCATAAAGTGTGTTACGAGTAGGTTTGCGGCCCAATCCAAAAGACTAAACAATACGTCTAATGAGTTGATAATTCCTCACACGCACACAAACATTTAATGGATCGAACGTAAGTACACACGATAAAGTTTGTGGAATTTATGTAGTGCTAACCTGAATATTCGGGTTGTCACATATACCTTCGTTTTGTGGTGAGCTAGACAACTGACGATAGGCGTCAGAGGGTCCTTGATCGCTCATACTGTAAACTAACAAATAGTCAAATAACACACAACAATAAAATACAGATATGCATGTATTTTTGTAGATAATTTCCTAAGATTTTAAATAATATCTTGGTGTCAGCAGAACACTCATGTGGCTGAATCAGTGGCTTAGCTCTGATACCACATTATGTCCCAACCCCCGACCCCTATCTGTCCCGAGAACGGGCGGCCGCGAGACCAGATTTAGTGGTATCGGTGTTTATCATTTTGGCAGCGGAAATTACATCAGGATCGTAGTTAGGAAATATTTTATCAGAGTAAAATACCACCTTTTTATAATATTAAACACATGGGAAATTCCCAAGTTTCAAGTACACACATTTCCATAGGGATAACCCTATTTTATTTAATAAAAACATCTCTTTATTTAGGTAACTTTTATAGCCACTTTTCCAAGCCTTCAGTGCTGTCCAGCTGGCTTCTATTTGGCTTTCAAATTTTGTTACCTGAAACGCGTTTAAACATTTTGTCAGTGGGAAAATACTGGTGAGTGAATCCCAGATTAATCAAGAAGAGTTTTATCCTTTAACAGTATTGAGAGCGATTACAATGTTTATTTCTACACAATTACTCATTCAGTACTGTCAATCCTGACTGGTGGGTCATATTACACATTGGCTAACTCTTTGTCCAATGGTAACGTGTTCCACATTTTGTATACAAAACCCTAACATACCGGCAGTAATTGAAGAATTACAAAGACTCAATCACTGCTAATTAAAATTTAAAATAATTAAGGTTTTGTAAAAACAGTTTACAAAAAGGAGATTACTCACTTTGCTGTCTTAGGGTTTCCTTTAAGGATTTCCTGGTGATTATCTATAAAATACACAAATGCTCATGTGTTATTATAATAACCCAATATTTACATTAGTAATACCCTCCCCGAGACGGCATTCCAACGACCACATCGGGAAGAACCACGATAGCCGTTACGGAACCCTGAATCAATCGGGCAGCGTATCTAATACGTAACCAGGGTTATGATACTTACAACGGGGCAGAACTTCGTTAATTAGAGGGTATACTGCCCGAATATTACTTCAATTATAGAGAATTTCGAGAGAGAGAAAGATTGTGAACGATTTGGAATTGAAGGCCGATGCCTTCTATTTATAGGGCCTGATTAAAAGTCCCTCGCGGCCCGCGAAGAATGTAGCCAAGGGCTACGTGGCCCGCGACATAGGGTAAGTAGGCCCTAGCTGATCCGGGTCAGCACTATAGGCTCGACACATTGCACGACACGTGGCAGCACCGGGCTGCGCCTCATGTCCCTTCACTCGCGCCCCGCGTAGACCAAGGAGGGGTCCTACACGGCCCGCGACAGCCCTAAAATCTTGGTTTTTAATTAAGTTTAATAAAAACAAAGGTATTCGGGGCCTGTTTTCGTATACGGGGTGTATTTTAAGACATATAGGGACACTTTAAATATATTAGGGGTGTTGAAAAATATTTAGGAGGGTTGTTATAGGTGTGGTGGCAGTGAGCGGTGTAGATGACAGGAGCTATCGATTGTGAAGATAGGGTTGGGTTGGTTGAAGAAGATGAGTTGTAATAATATTAGTGGTGGACCAAAATACTATTTCCTCTAATTTTTATACTTTGCCACATGTAGAGTGTATTCTTACATTTCCTACCAACATCAAACTTTTTATTTGATCCTTGGCCTCAAGGGCGAATGTATGAAGACATAGGGGTAGTTCGGGCTACCCTTTAACTTTGTTGGCGGAGTGTAAAATTAGTGCAAAAAAATATACTCTCTGTTCTATGTATCCGGGATATCCCTAAGCAAATATTTGGATACACCTAGATCCAAAAAAAATAGGGATACCCTTGAACTTGTCTTCTAGATCCGTCAGTACTAGGCCTAGTGGTATTAAAATAAATTATAATTTAGTTATTGTTTAACAGTTATATCTATACTATATTATAATGCATGAGGGAGGCGTATTTTAAGATACCCAAAAAATAAGAAGTTCCCCCCCCCCCTTTATTTATAGAAAGACCCCTAAAATGAGAGTAGTTTGGTCTTTTAAACACTATTTATTTTTTAGCCCCTAAACTTATTACACTTAAATCACTGAGGTTTTAACAAAACTATAGATAATTAGTTACAATTCACCTCTCCATAACAAACTTATAATTTTTTAAGTATTCTTGCCATATCTTATAAACTATAATGTTTAAAAAAAATCCAAAGATAGCATGGCGACCTACACATTTTGTCGACGTTTCGGTAGTTGTCTTGTTTAATATCGATGCACAGATTAAAAGGTACAAGTCGATAATGCTTTAATGTACAAGTAATTAATACTTGTGATCTAATGCGCCTAATCTACAAAAATGGGCTCCCTCTATGCAAACAAAAACAAAAAGTATTAAAAGTACCGTAACATAAAATGAAGATATTATGTGTTACATTTTATTTTATTAAAAACTGTCTAATATCTATACTTAGATATATCTTATAAAAACTTAAAACTAACAACAACAAACTTCCTAAATAAAGGGGTGGAAAATATAAAATTAAACCCTAACGCACTTCTATAATTACTACTATAAATACATAGCATGACACTATATATCTATTGCTAAACAAAGTTAAAAATTGGATTCAGTTCTGAATGCAATTGTTGCGAAAAACCAAGCATGCGAGATTGAAAATTCTAAGGTCGATTATGTTATATCGCAACAGTGAATAATTGTTTTCTTTTATTTACTTTTATGTGAATGTTAACTTATTTGATTTTTCATATTCAGTTGCATGATGAACATGTCAATTTAAACAACTCAGTTGTCGAACAAGCTTCTAAGGTATTGATTTTGCTGGTTTTTAGGTATTATTTTTGCGTATATATTTCATATTAACATGTTCGTTATGTTATTATATGTGTGTTTTATTGTAGGATGATGGTGATAAAAGTGTTGATACTATTTCTTATGGTGCAATGTTTAGTCCATACAAGTCTAATCTTCAACGTGAATTTAGTGAAGAGGTAATTTTAAGGTTTGTTTAATCTTTTTTTAACTTTTGTATTCAATTTTTTTCCTTTTTAAAGATCAGAAGTTTGAGACTCAAAGGAAGAGATCCAATAGACTCTCTGAATGGAAATAGAGTGAGGTTATTAATTTAGACGATTCTGGGGACAATGACAAAGAAGAGAAATTAGAAGATATTGCCGATTCAAACACAAACCAGAAAACCCGATTAAAAATACCTCGAGTGTCAATTCAAAAGCGGAAGAAATTTCATGCAGTCTAATATGAAATCTATCAAGTGTTTTTATGTTTTTTTTTCATTTTCAGTTGTTATGTTTGATCTAGATGTATGAATAAAGTTTATTTTATATTTGAACTTCATTTTTGGTGTTAATATAATGTAGTTATTGACCATATTAATAAAGTTCAAAATAAAGTTAGTACCCTAAATTTACATGTCAACTGAATTTATATAAGTTGATATCCTAAAGTTGCAATAAATAGATATTGCAGTTAGATATAATCAAACTGAAATTATAAAATATTGAAGTTATTCATGGATATTAATCTAATAATTTGTATTTCTTAATTAAAAAATAATAAACTTTAAAGCTAAAGTAAAAAACTGAACTTACTATGATATAAAGTTAATAAACATATAAACTCTTAACATCCTATTTTTTTAGAAAAATTGTTTTTAAAATTTTATAAAAATATAATTTTTTTATATATATAAAAACGAAATTTAACAAATAAAGTTAATGCTGTAAAACGTACTTACAAGTCAACTACTATTTTTTATTTTTATAAAAATAAAAAAGTTAAACTTAAATTTTATTTGATGAGTACCATGTGGATATTTAAAAAAAGTTATGAACTTTAAAGAATAAAATCATAAACTTTATCATTTAACCAACAAAATAAACTTACTTTACAACTATAATAACTTATATTTATTTTTTGTCATTTGATTATTATTTTATATTAAAAAACAAAACTTTACATGTGTAAAACAGTTTTTTTACTTTATTTATAAACACAACATTTTGTTTTTATAAAAAAATAATTCTTTTATAAACATTTTTTGTAACAAGTAATATAAATAAAATACTTCAGAAATTTACAATCTTTAATAGATAAATACTAAAGTGTGTTGCAAATTTTTATGAATTATAAGTTCAACTATATTGTTATAAATACTAGTAGTTAGTTTCAAAAGAATTCTTTACTAACTTGACTAGATACATAGTAGATCGTGTTGCATATTTTTAGGGATTATAAGTTAAAAGTAGACTCATATAGATAAGATTAGGTAGGAACTAAAAATCTGAACTTAGTATGACACAAAGTTAATAAAGATATAAACTGTTAACATCCTATTTTTTATAAAAAGAATTCTTGAAATTTTATAAAAATATAATTTTTTTATATTTGTAAAAAACAAAATTTAACAATTTAAGTTAAAGGTCTAAATTGTACTTACGAGTCAAATACTATTTTTTATTTTTATAAAAACGAAAATTTAAACTTAAAATTTATTGGATGAGTACTATGTGGATATTTAAAAAAAAAATTATAAACTTTAAAGAATAAAATTATACTTTATAATTTAACCAATAAAATAAATATACTTTACAATTATAACAACTTATCTTTTATTTTTTGTCTTATGATTCTTAATTTTTATAAATAAAAAAACAAAACTTTACATATGTGTAACACTTATGACATATATCCACCACAATAATGTTATCATAAATACTATACGAATAAGAAAACTAACAGAAACAAGTGCCGCAATGCAAAGTGTCGCTCCTCGCCGCATCGCTCGGGCACCCTACTAGTTAGTTGTAATTTAAAAGTATAGTTGGGACATAAAAAGTAAAGAGTAAACTGCCAAAATGGTCCCTTAGGTTTGGTCACTATTGTCACTTTAGTCCAAAACTCAAACCTTTTAAATATAGGTCCCTGTGGTTTCAAATTTATTGTCATTTTTATCTAAAAGCAAAATCTGGTCAGATTTTTCACTTAACATTCAACTTTTTTTGTCTTTTTCCGCACTTTTAATGAAGGGCAAAATGGTCAGATTTTTTTAATTTGTTATAATAAAACGTTAATGGGCCATTTTGTTTTTCATTAAAAGGGAGAAAAAAGACAAAAAGACTAGATGTTAAATAAAAGATCTGACTAGATTTTGATTTTGGATGAAAATGACAACAAAATTGAAACCATATGGACTCAGTTTTCAAAAGGTTTGAGTTTTGAAATAAAGTGACAAAAATGACCAAACCTTAAAGACCATTTTTGTAGTTTACTCAAAGGTAAATTAAGCTAGAAACCAAAACCTATCGGTTGCGTAAAAGATATTTTGATATAAACGTGATGGGAAGTGAGGGTTTTCAAATCACAGTAATGTTTGAGTTTTGAACTAAAGTGACAAAAATATCAAATTTTAAAGACATATTTGTAGTTTACTCAAAGGTAAATTAAGCTAGAAACCAAAACCTGTCGGTTGCGAAAAAGATATTTTGATATAAACGTGATGGGAAGTGAGGGTTTTCAAATCACAGTCAATGTTGTTTGGCCTTAACTTTTTGCAAATGGGAAACAATCTTTTAAACTGTATTTTTTTTATTATTTCCTTTATAAATAAAACAAATATAATTTGTAAAATCCAATACTATAGAGAGAACAATAGATAAACATAAGGGTACTCAAGGAGTAGCGCATACGGTTTGGGTATATGTGGAAACCGAGTGAATGTGGGAGTTGTGATGAGGGGTTGTCATTTATTCATTTAGATCATACGGTGTGGGCGTGGATATGTGGTGTTTATGCCTTTTCACGCTACACACACCATACCGTATAAGCGTTTTCCACGACGTTGTTGCTTGGGCTTGAACATTTTCACCGGCGTTGAGATAAAGTGTGGGTCGACGTGGCGTTTGATGATTGGTGTGCCTTATAGCCGTTGGACCCCAACGACACGATTAAAAAAAGGATTTTTGAATTAAAAAATATATTTTAACCCATCTATATAAAAAACTCAACTTTTTTTTACCATTTTTCACCTTACTCTCTTCCAAACTTCTATCCAACTCCATTTCAACCTTCATTTTTATAAAACCTCTCAAACTTTTTATAAAAAAAATGCATCCATACAACTGCAACTTCGATCCGAACAACCGATATGGTGTGGGCGAAGTACATAACACCACTTCTTCTCAAGGGTCTCAACCGATCCGCAAATTCGATCCGAACATAAAGGCAAATTATCATACTTAGTTTCGGTTTTTTAACGGTATTTTACTTTTTTTTTATGTAGTCTTTTTTTTATTTAAATTATGTTAACTTTTTTTATTTAATTTACGTAATCTTTTTTTAATTTACATTATGTAATCTTTTTTTATTATTGTTAATTATTGTATAGGTTTTTTTTTTTTAAAAACTAATACACATTTTACATTTTTAAATAACAAAATAATTAATATATATTATAGATTTTAAAGATTTATATATATATAGTTATATAGATAAGTAGCTCAAGATTAATTAAAAGCCCAAGAAACAAACTAACTCAACTCAATATCAAAACCTAACCCTAATTCCTAAAAATTCAAATGAGCACCTAATCTCCTGCTACATACATCCTGCCATATACCTCGCTGCTGCTCAAGTTCAACTCATACGGATCATGATTTTAGTTATGTATTGCTTTTGGTAGTAAGGGGTTGGACATGTTTTGATTAAGTTAGGATTTGTTTTTGTTGAATGCAACCTTGTAATAGTCTTGATTTTAGTTTTTTTGTGTTGCTACACATGTTTTAATTTCGGTGCTGAGAAAAACCGAGCGGAAACGATCCGCTCGATTCAAATTCAATCCGAGCACGCGCATCACTTTTGTGCTCAGTTTTGCAAATTCGATCTGATCCGGTCGGATCGATTGTAATTCAATCCGAGCACGAGCAAACGCTCGCTCGAGTCGGATCGGCTCATGAACACCGCTAGTTGTAACCTGATGGGTATTTACTCAAGATAAAAATATATTTTAAGCAAATAAAAATATTTGAAAGGCATGATAAGTCGAATTTCTAAATGCATTCTCATATAAAAACAAAAAAAATGATAAAGTTAAAATGCATTCTCATATAAAAACAAAAAAAAATGATAAAGTTAAAGATAAATTTTATAAAAATGTATATTATAGAATTCTCGTTGAACAAAATATATAAATTAAATGTTAACTCTAAGTATAAATTAAATGTTAACCCTAAGAATGAAGATATTATTTAACTTTAAAATAATATATATAATTCTTATAGTTAAAATAATCAGTAAAGGAATCTATACTATATAATAAAAGAAACCAGTTTGAGGACACTTATCATCATATTAGGCCACGTCTTACGGATAATTATTATTTTAGTTTAAACTCTTCTAATTAATTATAGATAATCCTCCTACTAAATATTATTTAGTTTAATTATTACTTTTATATTTATCTATTAACTTCAAATTCAAACTTAGTTATCTAATTTGATATTAGAGTAAATTACAATTTTGGCCCCTGTGGTTAGGAATTTTTTTTTAACATGTGAGCACTCGACGTCTTTTTTTCTAACCCTTTTGGACCCCAACGTATTTTTTTTTGTAACCCTTTTGGCCCCTAAAATTATTATTGGTATATAAAATTAGATTTATTAAACCCGTGTAATACACGTGGTTTTTTAAAGATATATTTTTTTATTATTTACTATACAAAATTACATTTATTCGACCCGTGTAATACATAAGGTTTTTTAAGATATTACTTTTTATCATTTGATATATAAAATTAGATTTATTCGATTCGTACAATACACGGGGTTTTTTAAGGATATATATTTTTATATTATTTAGTATAGAAAATTACATTTATTCAACCCGTGTAATACACATATTTTTAAAGTTGTAACTTTTTTATTATTTGGTATATAAAATTACATTTATTCAGTCCGTGTAATAAATGAGGTTTTTTAAAAATGTATTATTTTATTATTTGGTAAACAATATTACATTTATTCAAACCGTGTAATACACGTGGTTTTAAAGATATAACTTTTTTATTTGGTATATAAAATTATATTTATTCAACCAGTACAATATGGTTCTTATAGATATAACTTTTTATTATTTAATATATAAAATTATATTTATTCAACCCGTGCAATAAATAAGGTTTTTAAAGATATATTGTTTTATTATTTATATTTAGTATATATATTTCATTTATTCGACCCGTGTAATACACGGGGTTATAACCTAGTACTAAAATATTATTTAGAGAATAGAAAATTTGAGCATGAATTAAGAAAATTTTAATAAAAATTTTGAAAAACATTAAAAACAATAAACTGCTAAAATCATCCCTGAGGTTGGACACTTTTATCAGACCCATCCAAAATACCACTCATTTGATGATAGTTTTTATCGGTGTTAAAGAAATGGATGAATTTAGTAACTTTTGTGAAATCTGAGTGGTCTAGTTGAGAAAAAAAAAAACACTTTTTAGATGAATTTAGCAATAATGTCCAAACCTTAGGAACGATTTTCACAATTTACTCTAAAATAATTGTTTATGCGTATTTTTCCCAACTTGATGTATCATTGTTGATGTATAGTCATGAATGTTGTATCATCCTATGTACTACACTTGATGCTCTTTTCACAAAAAGAACACCACGAGCTCTCCACATGTATGGTATTATCATTCTCGACCAAACACAAACTTTTACTTGCTATTGTGTTGCCAATATCGTTGCGTGATTAGATGAACCAGTTTCAATTTTCTTTTTTTTTTCCTTTATGGAACATCATTAAATCATATCATTGCCACCATGAATATGTGTCCACTAACTAATACATGGATCACACGCATATCTTTAGAACTAATTAAGCGTATTTTGAAAGTGTTAGTAAATTTTGAATGTGTTAGTAAAATATAAACTTACACTTTTTGCACCTTGAATGTGTGAAGTTTTTTTTCATTTATTCCATTACAATTTCCTTATCATAAGACACAAGGTATAATATCTCTCCAACAAGTTTAGAGAAGACTATTTACCAGGTCGTGTATACACAATGAGAAACAATAATTCCGCAAAGGATTGTTATATTTGTTACTCGTGAACCAAGAATCTACTCATCGTCTTTTTGTTGGAAAATTTAGTTAAAAATACATTTCTCATGACGAAAACTAAAGACATAATAATAGTAACGCTGGAAATAGAATTTGAAAAGAGTTAAGATTATTAAAACGAGTTATTGAAATTCTAGTTTTATTTGAACAGAAACTGGCCGTTTAGAAAAAAAAATTATCAACCACTCAGTGGTGGACCCAATATGGAATGTGGGGCGACGGGCACCCAACTTAGGAAAAAATAATTTTAATGTATTATTTAGGCAAAAATCACGATAACACCCTTGAAAATTTTTGATAAAACCATTTGACCGCTCCCAATCTCCCATAGAAAATAATCATGGGTCCTCCGGCGTAACCATTGCATATCTATTGATTTCTTTTGACAATAGTCAATTTCTTTTGACACCTTGTTTTATTTTGACCACAAAATGAACCACTTGTTTCATTTACGTAAAAAGACAACTATACAATATTTTAACAGAAGTTCACTACTAGTTATATAGTTCGAAAAAAAAAAGGAAACTCTTTAACATCGTTCCATTTCATATAAGGGGTGCAAACGAGCCGAGCCGAGCCCGAGCTTGACCAGGCTCGACTCGAGCTCGATTAACTTTATGTGAGCTCGGGCTCGAGCTCGAGCTCGATTCGAGCTTTGTTTTCAAGGCTCGAGCTCGGCTCGTTTGTATTTTCTCAAGCTCGAGCTCGGCTCGTTTATTATCTATTAATTTGTATATTAAATAAAAATAATATAAATAATAGACTTTTTAGGCTCGTGAGCTCGATAAGTGAAGCTCGGGCTCGGGCTCGTTTACTAAATAAGCTTATTTTTAGGTTCGAGGTCGGCTTGTAAACAAGTTTAAATAAGCTCGGCTCGACTCGGCTCGTTTACACTAAAGCTCGATAAGGCTCGACGAGCCTAACGAGCTTCACATGCAAGGCTCGAGCTCGGGCTCGATAAACAAACGAGCTTTGTTTTGAGGCTCAAGCTCGGCTCGGGCTCGATAAAGCTCGGCTCGTTTCGAGCTTTTTCTCGAGCCGATCTCGAGTAGCTCGCGAGCCGGCTCGGCTCATTTGCACCCCCTAACCAAAGGTCTTAATTATCTTGATTATCATTAACGCCTCTTCTGCATCTTTATTCTTCGCAATCGATAAGACCTGAGAAAACCTAGTGCTATGATAGGATAGTTCAATCCCCTCTAATACGTCAGTTGTTTTACCCAAGGAGTAGACAAACACATCGTCTGTATAGAGATTAAAAAATCTGTTTTAAGTGAACCATGTCAAACAAATATTTTGTCTGATTTTTGTAGTTGTAGATTTCAGTGCATAAACCCGACATGAATCTTGGTACATTATATTATGTTTATGATATATGTAAAGTATAATTTTGTTATAACATATTTTGTACAACGGTAATACAATTTTATTGTTTATCATAAAATAAAGACGGTATATTTAACTTTTTATAAATAAAATAGAAGAATTCCTACACTTTTAGGTGATCACCGGAAAACAATTCCGATCAACATACAGAGGAGGCTAACAAAATTTTTCGTATCCAATCTTCCAGATCGGTGTAGCGGGAATGATATTGCAGGGTTTGTTAGAGTACATGCAGAGATTTACGACATCTATATTGCAAGGAAACGGGATAAGATGGGCAACCGGTTCGGTTTTGTGTCCCTTCTAGACGTAAAGAATACAGGAGACATGGAGAAGACTTTATCAAACATCCGCATGGGTGAGTTCAAGCTTAACTTCAATGTTGCAAGGTTTACCCTTGAAGATGGGGAGATTAATGTTAGACATACTGAGACGGGAAGACCGAAGGCGCCAACTAGTGATGTGGGGAATGCGGCCATACGGAAGGAGGCGAGTTGGAATGTTTTTGCAGGGCAGCCATCTTTTAAAGATGTATGTTTGGGTAAAAAAGATAATTCCAAAGAAGAGAAGGTGATTGTGTTACCGAATGAATTCCATGCACATGATCACGTTCTAGGAAAGGCAGTGATTGTTAGGATGGTTGATTTCAAGTCTTTGAAAGTCGTAGGGGATTTGGTCAACAAAATGATAACTGGTGGGGGAGTGGTTCTATACATGGGTGGCATGTGTGTTATTGTGTCGTTACACAACGGTGAGGATGCAGAGCGATTCATTTCTCTGGCTAAGGAAAAAAGGGACATCTTTTCTTCGGTGGGGATGTGGGTTGGTCAGTCACTACCATTTGAGAGAATTGCTTGGTTACGTATTCAGGGTATCCCGCTTCATTTACTAGATAACGAAGTTATTAACCGCATAGGGGAGTACTTTGGCAAAGTCATTCAAGTTGGACAACACGATTGTTGGGACTGGGATGTATCTTACGATTACATTGGCGTCTTGATCGATGATGGTAAGAGGGTTCAGGAGGAGGTTATTCTACAATGGAAAGGGCGAAAGTATAGAGTTTGGGTGGCAGAAGAGTTTGGGGATTGGGAGCCTGATTTTCTTATGAAGACAAGAATGGAGGAACCGGTTCCGACTCACCAGAGTTCGTCACCGCCGGAGAATAGTCCGATCAATTCAAATTTGATGATGGATAAGGAAGGTGCGCATTCAGTGGAGGGGATTAAGGAAGGTTGTATTTTTGGTCAAAATAGAGATATTGATATTAATGAAGTTTCCATTTCGGATGGAGAAGTGAGCGATATTCCAGTTAGAATTAATATTGGGATGGACACCCCTGTGGTTAATGATGTTAATGTGGAAGGAAAGAAAGCTGGTAATAATGGTAGGAAATATAAGAAGAAAGGGGGGGGGGGGGGGGGAACATACGGGCCCAGTTCAGGAAAAGTTTATTTCTTTGGATAATAGGCCCACCTAAAAAAAAAGGCCAAGGCTAGACATTAAACCTATTGGTTCGGACCCTTTTGGGCTGGACTATCTGTTGGGGAATTTTCGGAACTCTCAAAAGGATAATATCAAAGAATCGACAACAATTGAGGATAAAGATGAATATGATAAGGGTACGACTGTCCAAGCGCATCATAAGGTGGACGAAGGGGGCCCGCGGTGCACCTGGATAGTGATAATCAGACTAGTAGGGAAGAAGAGAGGGATATTCTCACCACCGATTAAGGTATAGCTCCTGATTCAGTTTCTGCTCGGTCCAACTTTCAAAAGGAAGTGGAGAATAAGGTTCAATTGGGGGCTGCGGTGGGTGCTCGGTTAGAAAATTTTCAAGATTTGGTGACTGAAGTCTTGGTAGAAGAAGGAGTACAAACAGGTAACAAATGAATTTTCTGTCCATTAACGTAAGGGGTTTGGGTGTTGCTGGGAAACAGGGGTGGGTGAAGGATTTAAGAACTAAGCATGGGGTTGATTTTGTTGCATTACAAGAAACTAAGGTTTCCGATAATAGTAGATTTGATGGGAGTAAGTGTTGGGGAAAAGGAGACTTCGATTGTGATTTGGTGGAAGCTTCGGGCAGATCGGGAGGGTTAATAAATATCTGGAACACGAAAGTTTTCACGAAGAATTATGTGGTTACAGACACAAACTTTTTACTTACATCCAAATTCCTGGTTGAAGATGGGTCTACAATGAATGTGTATACCCCTCAAAAATTGACCGCTAAAAGGATGTTGTGGGACAAACTGAAAGAGGTTATGGGAAGGTTTCAAGGTTTATGGGTTATTCTAGTGGATTTTAATGCCGTGCAGTGGGCTGAAGAGAGGAAGAATTCTCGCTTTAATTTTTCGAGTGCTTGGGATTTTAATAATTTTATTGATGACGCTGGTTTACATGAGTATTACATGAGGGGAAGCATGTTTACTTTCATAGTAGGAAATAATGGTGATTTTAGATTGAGTAAGATTGATAGAGTTTTTGTTTGCCAAAGATTTTTTAACAGATGGCCATCGGCATTCCTTAGGGCCCTCCCGAGAGAGTTGTCGGACCATACTCCTTTGCTTCTGTCTTTAGTTGATACCAACTCAGGAGTTAAACCTTTCAGATGGTTTAACTCTTGGTTGGATAGAGAGGGTTGTCAAGAAGTGGTTGCTAAAGAGCTGGTTGAAGGTGTTTTTGAGGGGCCTCCAGATGTCGTAATAATAAATAAGCTAAAATATGTGCGGGATGCGATTAAGAAGTGGTGGGCTGATGCATGTAAAAAAGAAGGGGAGGAGTTAGAGGGGTACAGGGAAGAAATTCGTAGATTAGAGTCTACTATGGAGGAGAGGGATTTGGAAGAAGATGAGATTTGGGTTTGGGAAGAGTGTAAGAAAGGGGTTTGGCAGGCTAGTTATTTGAAATGTTGGGATTTACATCAGAAGTCTCGGGTGAGGTGGGCCTCGAACGGCCATGATAATTCAGCATATTTCCATAGGATTGTGAATGGTCGTAAGGCGTCCAATGCCATTCCGGGGCTTTTGATGGGCAGTCAATGGGTTACTAAACCTTCTTTGGTTAAGAAAGAAGTGCTAAGGTTTTTTAGGGACCATTTTTCAGAAAAACAAAGTTCTCAGCCTGATTTATTGTGTAATAATATTAATAAATTATTGTGTAATAATATTAATAAAGTGCCCCCAGAGGATGTTGATAAGCTGGTTAGAGCTTTCTCTTTAGAAGAAATCAAGGAAGCGGTGTTTGATTGCGGTTCGGACAGAGCTCCAGGGCCGGATGGATTTAATTTCAGGTTTATTAAACACTTTTGGAGTTACTTGGAAGGTGATTTTTTTCAAACTGTTTAATAATTTTCACGACACCGGGGTTATTAGTAGAGGTTGTAGTACTTCTTTTATTACTCTTATTCCCAAGGTTATAAATCCGATTGGTTTGAAAGATTATAGACCTATTACTTTAGTGGGGGTTGTTAGTAAGATTATTTCTAAAGTTTTAGCGTTAAGGGTGAAGGAGATTATGGGTAAAGTTATTTCTTCTACTCAGACAGCGTTCCTAAAAAAATAGATTTATTTTGGATGGTCCCCTGATGATTAATGAGCTGTGTGGGTGAGTTAAAAAGACTAGAAGGAAAGCCTTTTTGCTTAAAATAGACTTCGAGAAGGCTTACGATAATGTGAATTGGGGATTTCTCATCTCGGTTATGGGTAAAATGGGGTTTCCTAACAAGTGGTGTCTCTGGGTAAAGGGCATTCTAGAATCTGCTAGATCGGCTGTGCTTCTCAACGGGTCGCCTACTTTTGACTTCCAATGTCAAAAGGGGATTAGACAAGGGGACCCTTTGTCCTCGTTTTTGTTTTTGATTGTGATGAAGGCCTTCTCGTTTATGGTTAGTAAGGCTTGTGCGGTGGGGGAAATAAAGGATGTTAAAGTTTTCAATGGGGGCCCGGGAATATCGCATTTTTTGTACGCTGATGATCCATTGATCTTGGGGGAATGGTCGAAAGACAATATTGAGAAGACGGCTAGACTACTTAGAGTGTTCTATATATGTTCAGGATTGAAGATTAATATCAGGAAGTCTCATTTGTTTGGTATCGGTGTTGATGGGGTCGAAGTTGGTGAAATGGCGGGTATCTTAGGTTGTAGAGTTGGGGAATTTCCTTTCGATTACCTGGGGATTAAGGTTGGAGCAAATATGAATAAGTGTTGCCATTGGAATCCAGTCATTGATACGATTCAAACTCAATTAGCTTCTTGGAAGGCGAATACGTTATCGATGGGTGGGAGGTTAACATTAATCAAATCGGTGCTTGCTAGTTTACCGGTTTACTACCTGTCTCTATACAAAGCTCCGGTTAAAGTGACGGAACAAATTGAAAAAATGATGCGAAACTTTCTCTGGGCAGGTTCGAATAATGATAAAAAGATGTCTTGGGTAGCATGGAAGATCGTCACTACGTCCAAGAAAAATGGGGGGCTGGGAATAACTAAAATAAGAGATGTTAATTTGGCGCTTTTGTCAAAATGGGCGTGGAGGTTTAAGACTCAGAAGGATAGCCTGTGGTGTAAGGTGGTGGACTCGGTGCACGGGGGTAGGGGTCGGTGGGATTTTTTGCCTGTTAATCGTGGTATTAAAGGCTGCTGGAATACGATAGTGAAGGAGATGGATCGCTGCTCGCTCAAAGGAAATAACATTAGGTCGTTGATTAAGGTGACCGTTGGGAATGGTATGGATGTGCAGTTTTGGGTTGATCTTTGGATCGGTTCTACTGCTTTAAAACATCGGTGGCCGAAAATGTACGCGTTGGAGAGAGAGAAAAATTGTTCAGTTGCTGCTCGTTTTCTGCTGCAGGATGGGGGTTGGCGGTTCGTTTTCTGTTGCTTCGGTGGAGGAGTTATCAGAGATGCAAGACCTGCTGTTTCTTTTTAATAACGTGTCTTTTTCAGGTAGTCAGGACCGATGGCAGTGGGGAGTTTATGGCAAAGAGTCATTTTCTGTGGCGCAGTTAAAAGCTTGATTCGAGATGACAACGAAGTTCGTCGGGACCACATTATGCAATGGGAATATCGGATTCCTCTGAAGTTTAATTTGTTTATCTGGCATGCTGAGATGGAGGGAATTCCGACTAAGCTGGCTCTTACCAGAAGAAGGATTTTCATTCAGGATGTTTCTTGCAGTCTTTGCGAGACAGAAGAAGAGGATGTGAGCCATTTATTCACATGTTGTGGCTTCTCGTTCGGGGTCTGGTCCGCGGTGGGGAATTGGTGCAAACTAGCGTCGATTTTTGCCTTTGAATTCAAGGATTTGCTGGCCATTCACAGTCAAGTGCAAGGCGACAAATGGGCGAAAAAAGTGGTTAAAGGTATTGTTATGATTACCTGTTGGGCTTTATGGAAGGCGCGAAACTAAAAGGTTTTCGAGAGAGTTAACCCGAAGGTTATTGAGGTAGTCTTTGTGTAACACCTCGTAAAAATCATGTCCAATATAGTATCGACACGTGTCATGGACTTTAAACGTGTAACGGATTGAATATGGGACTAAAGTTGACAAACGAAGAAAATATATGTATATAAGGATACAAAGTGTCAACATTTGATAATTATGCCTTTTAACAACTCTACACGATGTTTATACCCTAAAACGAATGTATCATGAAGCGTGTGAAACTGTTTGTGGAAGAAAGTGAAAGTTTACAAGACGCGAGGGTTAAATGTGTCAACATGTTTAAGTTATACCTCTGAGTGACCTTTTAGTGAACCCGGAGCCTTGTAACGATTAATTATACTCCCAAGAATAAGTGGTAAAAATTTCACAAGGTTTCGATATCGTATGAGAAAGATACGCTAACTTTCGTAATTAAGGGGTTAAAAGCGTCAACGAGGCAAAACTTGTGTTTTCGGTTACCGTTTAACGAAACCGGACCTAACGATGTTTGGTTATATCTCATGGATCATAGAAATATAAATTTCATGGGTTAAAGGTGCTTAAAATGGAAGAAATTACGCTTTAGAAAGTCCAGGGGGTGAAAGTGTCATTTTTAAAACTTGTTTGCTGGTCCCCCTACCTGTTGGCGTTGCGCCAACACCTGGGCACTTCTCCATCGCGCGACGCGACGGGCTGCCAGCTCAGAAAAGATTGTTTTAACGTGGCAGCTTGCATGAGTTTGCCACCCTCTAGCTCCTTGAAACACGTCCCTAGACACTTGTTTTCATCCCTAAAGTTGCCATAACACCTGTAGCAATCTCCTTGATCCTTCCTTGGCTTTATATAGAGCTCATTGTTGCAACAATTGAGCACTTCACTTGAAAAACTTCAAAACACTTGTTCTGAAGATTCCTGGAGCTCAAGACCACTTCCCAATGATCCTTAGTCATGCATAGGACTTCAGTAAGTGTCCTTAACCTCTCTTAATTCAGTTTTATTAGTTTAATGGCCTAAAGTCAAACCCGTCGTAATTAAGGTTTGACTTAGTGATTAATCACTAATGGTCCAGTCAATTCTCGAATTAAAAGTAGCTTTGAGTTGGTAATTATGTGGGTAATAAATCCTTAAAAGGGCACCCTCTGATTCCCACTCTAACTAGGTCAATTGTCGGGTCAAACTTGATTAGAAAAAGTCAACAGAAAGCTAATTTTCGCATAAACACATAATTAACAATATAGAAGCTATGAAACATGTTTTATCACTTGTATAGCTTGGTAATTAATGTAAGAACATGTCTAAGCATGTTCAACCCGACAATTTTAAGTTTAAGCTCGGTTCGGAACCGAAAGTCGCATAAGTGGACTTTTGCTTTGACTTTCAGTTCTGACCCATTAGAGCATATTTTAGAAATGCCTTAGAGCTTTATTAGGACCAGGTTACATGTGAGTATAACCCTCTGTGATTATACAACTTGGTTCATTAGTTATCCGATTCATATACATGTTTCCGTTATATGCCTAAATGTTGACTATTATGCCCTTTTAACCTTAAAACGAGAATTTTGAAAATGTGAGAGGACAATAATCTTTATTACTGATTTATAAACATGTCCCTAAATTTTCACATCAGTTTGAGGTCTAGATTAAGAGTTATGCTCAATAGCGTAATTAGAAAGCTTTTTATTAATTAAACAACGTAATTAGCATAAAGCCTATCTAAACACAATTTTTGATACCAAACTTTTTACCTAATAATGTAAAATAATATTTTTGGATTTTTGAAGATTTTTATTTATTTTTAGGCTGAGCATAACATAGGGTTATAGCTTTGATTCGGTAATTGTCGGTTTTGCCCTTTTGGCCTATAAAATGAGTTTTACATAATATTTTGATACCAAACCTTTTGTTACTAATTTTATATGATAAATAAAATATTTTGAGTCTTCTGGAATGATAAAAATATCAGCTTTTCTTTAAAAACCCGGAAATCGCTTAAAACTGTCTTTTTACGCGTTTAAAACGCATAGTATGTATTAAAGCCATTTTTCTCATATAAGACTTAATACCTACTGATGTTTTAAGAAAATTTTTATATTTTAACATTAAGCAAAAGTTTTAAACTCAGATTTCAAATTTTGACCTTTAAAGCTTATGTGAATTTACCAAAATGCCCCTACGGTGCATAGTTTGGTTATAAAAGGTAAATTTCACATATATGCCATACCATACTGTTATGACTTATAAAAATAAGTATTTTTACTGAATATATCAGACCTGAAATTCAGATTAGTATTTAAACTATTTTATAACCTTTAAAATGACCAAAATACCCCTACGGGGCATAATATGAGTTTAAATCCATTTTGGGCATAATGGAAGGCATCTTACTGATATCACAACATATTTAAGGCATATTAACTTAGGAAACCTGTTCATGACTCATTTGGTTACCCGTTACGCATTATTCGCGTTCGGTGCGGTCTATGTAACTAGTTTGCATAAATTAGCCGAAACGGGTCAAACCTTATCGTTTTTATCTCAAAATCCAGAATGTGTTTAGTTTACCCATATTATACAAGTATACAAACTTGTCGGATCTAAACCACACTCTAATCCGGTCATCGCTTAATCGTGCGTTTTGAACTGTATATCTTCCTTTAAAACTAACCGGTCTAAGTTTAGGCTTAATTAAGACCCGTTAGGAATCTAATAGGTTATTAAAACCTTCGTTTCAGATTAGGAGCCCAGTAAAAGCTACTTGTACTCGCTGATTTTGAAATATACTTGCTCAGGTAAATACTTTTAACTTATTTTCCCTTATACGGGCTTGGGGTAAGGTATATAAAATACCGTTTGGTCGGGCATTGAATTGTTAATCATATGAAGGTTAATTTATTGAGATGACCCGTTTAAATTGTTTTGTTTGCTTAAAACCTTTGGGGGTTAATGACCATGTCCCGGATATCATTGGCATCATTCATTGAAATGACCACGACCTAAGCACGGGGTGTAGGCATACACCTGCCAGTGCATATATATATATATAAAAAGGTATAACCGACGGAATTGAGAATAACTCTCCGCGGGATTATATCATGTGGTGTGTCTATTAATCTTTAACCCGGTATTCAACCCGGGCTACTAAACGTATAACGAACATGTAATTCTTTTACAAGTTTATATATAAATAATTATCTCAAGTTATAAAAGATTATTTTGTGCCATGTGCATTCAAATCAATTTTCTTAAACATTTTCAAAATGAGTCGGTTAATTGTATTTACCAGTGTAAACTGACGTATTTTCAAAAAGGTTAAGTGCAGGTACTAAACGGAATAGGCTGGCTACTCATAGCTTCAATAAAGAGTCTTGCAAGCTTAGAAGTTAAATCTGTTGAACAATAAACTTTTGAACTTTGATCCGCCTGTGGATCCGTACAACCGTTTTGTAATACACTTGATATTACTTTTTATTCGGTTTGTAATGAATTTATCTTTCGACTTCCGCTGTGTATTAAACTGTGATAATATAAATTGTCTATGATATCAACTACGTCACAATACTCCCCACCGGGCCCATCGGTAATACGTGGAAATATCGGGGTTTGACACTTTGTCTTTTTTGTGGTTGAAAAACAGGTCTAGGTTTGTCTCTATTCTTTGGAAGGATTGGGTTGTTTATCCCTTGTATATGTTGTAAGTTTTTTGCCTTGGCGGTCCTTGCTTTGAGGGCGCGCCCGGTCTTTTAATGAAGTTTTTTTTTAAAGTCACTTTCAGCATCAAATGCCCTAAAAATGAAGTGAAGTGCTTAGTGAATGTGTCTAAAGTTACAACCTAATAATTATATAGTGTTTATTAATGAATCTGATTTTTTCCATATATAGTGTTTAATGAATCTGATTTTTTCCATATAATATATACTCAACATTTTTTTTCTGATGTGTTTTTTTTATGTACAAGGATCTAATCATTAATTTGTTGAGGTTATAGCGTAAGATAATTATGTATTTTCAAATTCTAACATGCATTTCAAAAAAATATATATTTAACTGATCAATGCCATTTTCCTATATTTTATCTAACTAAATTTCTTTTCTTACTTAACTTCATTTTTGTTTTCATATCTTAATTGTGATGCCTTTATTATTAATTATTAATATTAACTAGTGAGAATTTCCCGCGCTTTGCCGCGGCAATTTGAATGGGATCTGTTCGATTCGTGAAGGTACCGACAACTCACTGTTGTAATCAAAAGAGGAAACCTTACATCAATTGAAAACAATAAATATGAATATCGATACGAGTATTGATGTTGTTCGGTTGATATCGGTTCAATTAGTTCTATGTTTATTTTTTCCAACATTGCTATAGAAATTTTGTTGAAAATGAAAATTGTGCCGCTATAATAAGAAATCGAACTAAAACCGACTGAACAATATATTCGATACTGGTATTTATTTTTATTGTTTTTGCTTTCAATAAAATGACACCGTATCGCTACCATACCGTACCGAACGAACCAAACAACATCGGTACCGGTATATATTCATTTTTATGTTTTCCTGTTTGATAATTGATACCGTGACTGTAGTGAACCGAACGAACATCATCTGTTTTGGTACCAGCATTAATTTTTATTGTTTTCTCTTTCGATAAACTAACACTATATCGCTACGCGACTGTACCGTACGAAACAACATTGGTACCAATACCTGTGTTCATTTTTATGATTTCCGGTTTTAATTTTATTTTATTTATTCAACTCTATATGCGATGATAAATGAATATTGACACCAGTAGCATGGCAATTTGAACAGATCAATACCATTCGTACAACATCGGCCCCAGTACCGGTGTTCATTTTTATCGTATTTGATCGATGTAAAATAAATGTTAATTTCTATACTGAGTATATGTATCATACCGTACTATAACAAACCAAACTGATACCGATCTAATGCTCACAGAACGTACCATCAGGTTAAAAAAAATAAACGTAGATACGGATTTTGGATATTTTCTTAACAACATAAATCATATTGAATAATAATTATAAATACTATTAAAAATACTTAAAAAAAGAGTTAACTTAAAATCAAAATGTAAAATTATAAAAAAAAATATTATTAAAATGTAAAAACAAATACTTAAAAAATAGGATGCACTATTCATCAACTCTTTGTATTAATATATATAAATAAATATAATGTACTATTATTAATATATTAATTAATATACTATTATTTTGGAACATTTGTATGCATCTTTGGTTGTAATTTGTGCTTAAGTAGTTGTACCTTAATTAAATAATAGTTTCATTACCTTACCATGTATGCATGTTTGGTTGTAATTTATGGTTAAGTAGTTGTATCTTAATAAAATAAATATACTATTATTTTGGAACATTTGTATGCATCTTTGGTTGTAATTTGTGTTTAAGTAGTTGTACCTTAATCAAATAATAGTTTCATTACCTTACCATGTATGCATGTTTGGTTGTAATTTATATTTAAGTAGTTGTACCTTAATCAAATAATAGTTTCATTACCTTACCAAATTCAATATGTTTTGTATGCATGTATGGTTGTAAATTGTGCTTAAGTGGTTGTAAACTAATCAAATAATGGTTTCATTATCTTACCATATTCAATCCGTTTGATCAATTCAAAGTTGTGTTGTTTTATTTGTAAATTATTATTATTTATAATAATCTAATTAATTTAGCCAAAATATTGTATAACTATAATTTGCAACATATTGATGCAATTGTTGTGGAATATATGCATTGTGGTTTGTATAGTGGTAATGATATATATTATATATAAATTACGATGAACCTGTCAAACGGTAAAAAATAGATTTGGATTCATCGTAACGCACGCGTTCTAGATCAACTTAGTTATTTTATTCTATGTTTTACGTTTTGGTTTAATTTCTTCGCATTAACACGACGCAACTTCAGTGTCGGTGGTCGCTGGCGGTAGTGTGGCATTAGTGCTCGCCCCCGCCGCAACGCGGGGATGCTTAATACTAGTTAATCATTAATTTCTAAAATATTTTTTTTCCTTTTCACTGTCTAACTAATTTTTTTTATTATTTAAGTTAATATTTTCAACTTAATAAAAACCAATAAAAATTAATGAATCCAACACGTGTCGATAGCTTTTTAGATAAACTACAACTATATTTTTGGGTGTTCTCTTTCATTTTACACCTGCTGTAGCGCGCAAATTGGGTAGCGAGTAGTTATATTTAAATAATCAACTAGTGGTATGAAAACCGGCGCGTTGCGCCAGTAGCTGTTCCATGCTACACGACAGGAATTTAATTGGTATCGCTTCATCTCGTTATATTACAGTACCGATGCTCGTTATAGCAACTGAAAATGTGGCGTGTCTTACCTTGGCGTGGCTAGCCATGTGATTTTTTTTTTGTTAAAGTAGCCAACCAAAGTGAGCCATATTGAACGAGCAAACCAAAGTCAGCCAAGTCACCCTGCCCCCTCCCCCTTCCTAGCTGAATACCCACGCCAAAGGGGCAATGCCAACCCGAAGTGGAGTAGCTGGTGTTAAAGGACATCCCCCGCCCCAACCAACGCCCACTCCCCACAGCCTAAGCCTAATGTGTCTATCACTGTTCATTGTGTTTGTTTTTTAATATATAGATATTTGGTTGTAACGATTTAATCAAACTAGTGGTATGAAAACTGGATCGTTGTGCATGTAGGTGTTCCATGCTACGCGATAGGAATTTAATTGGTATCGCTTCATCTCGTTATATTACAGTACCGATGCTCGTTATAGCAACTGAAAATGTGGCATGTCTTAGCTTGGCGTGGCTAGCCATGTGATTTTTTTTAGTTAAAGTGGCCAACCAAAGTGAGCCATGATCGATGTCGTAAGGTCGGTCAAAAATAATGTTAAAAATGTCCTATTCACATTTTACTAGTAAAGGGCAAGTAGGGTGTCGAATCCACGGGGAATCAGTGGAAAGTATGAAAGCTCGTTGTTTGTGACAATTATCTAAATTAAAACTAATTGCTTTTTGCAAAAGGTGAGACGAATTATGAAAACGAAATTAAATTGTAGTTGTAAACAATGATGAGAAAGGACCAATCTATGGGTTTTCAGGTTGCGTAGAAAATTGGGTAACTTAAATAATACTAGTTGGAAATCACATAGACATGATTTGCTAAACACTTGTTTTGATAAATAACTAACAGATAATATATTTGATTGCAATGATCCACAATCGAAACCGAAAGATTGATGCAACTGAATAGTAATCTAATTAATTACCAATCATAGATTTCATAAACATCAACGAATTCAGTGGTTAAAGGTTTAAGAACAATGACACTTTAGAATTTAATCCCAATTGTTGATGACCAAACCAAATAACTGATGAATGCATGTGTCTACGATAATCAAACAATCGTTTAATCGAAAACAAGCAACAATAAGATAGATTAACCGAATGATTAATCGAATCTTAATCCAAAAGTTCATAAATATAAATAAACCCAAAGTCTAACACAAACCCTAGTCCCGGAGATGATCACGGGAGGTTTAGCCGCTCATTAGCATGTTGAATTCTTCAATTGGGTCAAAATCAGGTTTTGATTTTCGGTTGGAATGATGAATTGAAAGCCTTCAGATCACCAAAAATTGCTCCTTGCTCGTCCTCTTGTCTCCAGGAAGTATCCTTGCGGAACCCTAATCATCTCACTTATACACTTGGGCCAATTTGGCTGATTTGCGCCACTAACTCGATGTGGGCGTAGCCTACGCTTAACTGGGTGTAGCCTACGCCTGACAGCATATCTCCACATTGTTTTGCACTTTCCCGCTAGCTCGTTTATCCGTTTTCGATTCCGTCTTTTGTTACCGTCTCACCATCAACCTAAGAATCAATAAAGACCATTAAAAGTAACAATATTCCATGTGAAACAATGATCAAAACCATGCAATTACCTGCTTTAAACATGCAAAATTAACCAACCCATCAAGCCATATTGAACCAGCCAACCAAAGTCAGCCAAGTCACCATGCCCCTGCCCCCTCCCCCTTCCTAGCTGAATACCCATGCCAAAGGAGCAATGCCACCCCGAAGTGGAGTAGCTGGTGTTAAAGGACATTGATGTGTGCAAAATGCAACATATAAATTACATCAATTGTGGCATAAAACTAACCTTTTTTTAGTACTAATGTTGGAAAAAGTGTGCTTTTGTCTTCCTTTTGTATTTTCAGGATTAAATGAGCTCAAATTAACAAAAGAAGCAAAAAGACAGCTAAATCTAACATAAATACAAGAAAAAGGAACAAACGTGACATACCCGACCCCACGACAGCATCTTCCCAAGCAAAACAAGAAAACAGAAGGCTAAACACGCCCCGTGCTTAGTGAACACGGGGGCGTGCCCAAGTCCCAGCAGAAAAGACAAAGCTGTAGAAGCTTCTATTGCCCACCACGGGGCCGTGCTCAGCAGACACGGGGCCGTGGTCAACTATAAGATTCGCAGAATCCAGGCAAATCTTTATAGTACAGATATGCTTCTTCACACGGGGGCGTGCCCAGCGGACACGGGGGCGTGGTCAACTAATGCAGACAAAGTGCAATTAATGAAGACAGAGAAGAGGATGGACACGGGGCCGTGCCCAATGCACACGGGGCCGTGCCCAAGCTTCTGTTCAGCCTATAAATAGGAGTGTTTGGCTCAAGTTCAAACCATCCCTTGGCACACCACCTCTCTCACACTTCACCCACCACCCACCACCACCACCATAACACCATCATCCACCACCATCATCCATTGTCCATCATAGAGTGTGTGAGTCGTCTCGGGATCCAAGATTGATCGTAAGAGTTCTTGACAATCAAGGCCATTTTTTGCCTAAGTCTCTTACATCTCTTGGTGAAGACAAAGTGTCTAGTGTAATACTTTTTATTTTTAATCTTTTCGCACTTTTTACTTGGTTTTGTATTAATGACTTTAATAACTAGTTTCTTATGTTGAAGGTGATTTTTCCTTATCGTTTGTCCGTGGTGTCTTGGCATTATTTTACTGTCTATATAAAATAAAAGATTTTCACCATTCATATCTCCACGGTCTATATGGAGGTATGTTGGCTACCTGGTCGGGGGTTAAGGGAACGGTTTGGTAAGAGTCTTGCCTTGTTCAGTGTATAGATCCTACAAGGACCTAGGTCAAATTTAGTAGGACCTTCTTCAATACTTAACGGTATTGGATGTCGGGGGTCCAAACTCTTTGACCCCCTCATATGTAAGCTACTATTAATACTTTAACCCGACTACTTAGGACTGTATCCCTGCTGACTCAGACTACTTAGCCGAGGGTAACGTCACCTTCAAAAGAGGGGCATACCATAATATGCATTAATAACTTAATTAATTATCTTTCAATAATCCGACCCTTTAGGATTGTATCCTTGCTGACTCAAACTACTGGGTTGAGAGTAACGTCACCTTCAAAAGAGGGGCCTACTACAATAAGATAATCTCTTAAAAAGTGCAAAAGTGCGAAAATAATCAAAGGTTACACTATACACGAGTCGGAGCCAAGTGATTCATCTTGTCTATCTGTTTTTACTTTTATTTTATTTTCAGCATTTTAGTTAGTTTTTATTTTTTTTCTTTGTTTAAAACCTTTTTCTAAATTTTTGATTTGATTAGACGTTGAGGATAAACCGGTACTAAAAGCTCATGTGTCCTTGGACAACCTCGGTATCTTACCAACACTATACTACACTCACGATGGGTGCACTTGCCCATATGTGTGTTTGGTGTTAATAAATATCATGTTTTATAAATTTAAAACTTGACTAACGTGTAAAAAGGGCTTAAAATATACTTAAATCTATATACCACCACACACGCATCAAGTTTTTGGCGTCGTTGCCGAGGAACACAAGAATTTTAAGAAAGCTTAAAATCGACGGCCTAATCAGTTTTTCAAAACCTTTTTAAAACGTGCGCACATTTTTCTGCATTTTAGTTTAGTTTTGCATTTACATTAGGTTGAACACGGGCCATGCTCACTGAACATGGGGTCGTGCTGCATATTTTTCATAAAACACCCAGTAACAGAAGCTGAACACGGGGACGTGCTCACTGAACACGCCCCCGTGCTCAACGAAATCAGTAACTTTAATTAAAACGCCCAGATACAGATTCTGTACACGGGGCCGTGCTCACTGAACACGGGGTCGTGTCCAGCCTCTGTTTCCGTTTTTATTTTTGTTTTCTGATCTCGAGACTTGGTTGTGGTCTGCTGAGTGATTCTTAAGAATCAATACTCAGGAGGTTACAACTACACCTATGAGGAGGATGATTATCGGAATAATTATTGCACTAATTGTGGTGACCCGCACTCGGTTTAATATTGTAACTTATATCAACCGTCCACTTCATACACCTACTATGAGGAGCCCAGGTACGAGCCATCAACTTCATACACATCCTATGAAGACCAAAGGTATGAACCTCCCCCCTCATACTCATATTTTGATGAACCAAGGTATGAGCCTTCTTACTCAAACTTTGAGGAACCAAGATATGAGCCACCACCTTCATATGCTTATTATGAGGAACCATGGCGTGAACAATCCACCTCATATGAGTATTATGAAGAACAAAATTACGACCCTTATCCATCATATGCTTACAATGAAGGACAATGGTGTGAACCATCTACTTCCTATGAGTATTATGAGGAACAAAGGATCGAACAACCGGATTCAAGCTTTGAAAATCCCGATCCTTTTTCTATAACCGAAGTGACCGATAGGATATTAGAACACCTTAGAGTTATCAATCGCTATATAAAAGAATCTCGCACAAGGGAAGAGGAGTCCCGCGCAAGAGAAGAATTAAATAAAGAAGAGATAACTGAAAGTGTAAAAATGGAAGAACAAATAAGTGAAAAACCGACACATGAGTTAAACAACGAAAAAGGTGAGTCCAACAACGTTAAAATTCAAGAAGAGTCTAATTTTGAAGAAATTCATCTCTTGTCACCTTCTTTTGAGAATCATTGTGTTGTTCCAACTCATGCTAAGTTTTTAAAAGAATTAAACACTAACACTAAAATTGACGAAACGATAAGTGTTAAGTTAACTAATGATTAAACCTCGCTAATAAAAGAAGACCCATTTGAAATTAACATTACACCGGTTCCATGTTTCTTTCAAAATTCGTTTATTAGTAATGTCACAATCGATAAAGATCTTTGTGTTAACATAATGCCTAACTACATTTTCGAAAAATTAAGTATTAGTGATTTTTCTCCACTTCAAATACCCATTTTTCTATCTAATCGGAAAGTAATAAAATCAATCGGTATAGTTGAGGATGTCTTGGTTCAAACAAATCAAATGGTAATCCCAACCGACTTTGTCATCCTCGATGACGCTCCTCTAGTGTTGGGACGACCCTTTGTTAAAACTCACGAAGCTTTTAAAAAAACCGGAAGTTCAATAATCTACCTCTTCAATTAAGGGCATTTAAAAAGAGTGTCGATCTTGAGCGGTTAATGAAATATCCATTCGGCAATAATGACCCCCTAATTGAAGATGAAGATGAACCACCCGATACAAGTGAAAAGTTTGACCACTTTGTTGAAGAAGAGGTCGCCATAGAACAAACTTTTAAAGTTCTTGATCAAAATGAGCAACCAAATAAGGAGTCTCCTAAAGACCCACCTCTTGAGCTCAAAGAACTTCCAAAAGGTTTGGAATATACTTTTCTAGACAAAGATGGTAAATTAACTGTAATTATTTCGTCTAAATTAGATAGTTTAGAAAAAGAAAAATTAATTAGTCTTTTGAAAAAAAACACAAAAATGCGATCGCTTGGAAGCTTGTAGACATTAAAGGAATAAGTCCTTCCATGTGCACGCACAAAATTTTAATGAATGATGACTACAAATCGGTAATACAACCACAACGTCGAGTAAATCCCAATGTTCAAGAAGTGGTTAAAAACGAAGTCATCAAATTACTTGACGCCAGACTTATTTATCCTATCTCTGATAGTCCTTGGGTAAGTCCCGTCCAAGTAGTTCCAAAGAAAGGAGGTATGACGGTAATAACTAATGAAAAGAATGAATTAATACCAACGAGAACCGTCACAGGATGGAGAGTATGTATAGATTATAGACGATTAAATGAAGCAACAAGGAAAGATCACTTTCCTTTGCCCTTCATTGATCAAATGTTAGAAACATTATCCGGTCATAAATTTTACAATTTCTTGGATGGTTTTTCAGGTTACTTTCAAATCCCGATAACACCCGAAGACCAAGAAAAGACAACCTTCACATGTACTTATGGAACTTTTGCTTATCGACGCATGCCGTTCGGTCTATGTAATGCCCCCGCAACATTCCAACGTTGCATGGTAGCCATCTTCCATGACATGATAGAAAAGACAATGGAAGTCTTCATGGACGACTTTTCTATCTTTGGGGATTCATATGACCAATGCCTCGATAACCTTGAACGAATGCTATCCCGATGTGAGGAAACTAACCTCGCCCTTAACTGGGAAAAATGCCATTTCATGGTAACGGAGGGAATAGTACTCGGTCACAAAATCTCAAGCGAAGGAATGGAGGTGGATCGAGCCAAAATAGACACCATTTCTCGACTACCACCCCCATCCTCCGTTAGAGTTATCAGGAGTTTCCTAGGGCATGCCAGATTTTATAGGCGGTTTATCAAACACTTTTCTAAAATTTCAAGGCCTCTAACAAAATTACTTGAAAAAGATGCCCCTTTCATCTTTGACAAGGATTGCAATCAAGCATTTCTAACCCTAAAGGAAATGCTAGTCAATGCACCTATCATGATAGCACCTGATTGGAAATTTCCCTTCGAAATCATGTGCGATGCAAGTGACTTTGCAGTTGGAGCTGTCTTGGGACAAAGAAAAGAAAAGCATTTTCACCCCATTTATTGTGCTAGTAAAACACTTAGCGATGCACAAGAAAATTACACAACAACTGAAAAAGAATTACTAGCTGTGGTATTTGCTTTTGATAAATTTCGTTCTTATCTTGTTCTTTCTAAAACTATAGTCTATACAGATCATGCAGCCATTCGATATCTCTTCAAAAAGCAGGACGCAAAACCACGTCTGATTCGGTGGATTCTACTCCTCCAAGAATTTGATATTGGAATCAAAGACAAAAGAGGAGCAGAAAACACCGCAGTAGATCATCTTTCGCGCTTAGAAGACCCGGCTTTGGAGGCAACTAGGGACGAGCAAATCAACGAAAAATTTCCAACGGAGTCCCTAGAAATGGTGGAATACAAAGAAGAGCCATGGTACGCCGACTATGCTAATTACCTAGCTAGCGGTATAGTCGAAAAAGGTTGGCCACATCATCAAAGAAAAAAATTCTTTGCTAATGTGAAACATTATTTTTGGGAAGATCCATATCTTTTCAAAATGTGTGCCGACCAACTCATCCGACAATGCGTACATGGTAGCGAAGCACGAAGAATTATCCGCCATTGTTATGAAGGTCCATACAGAGGACATCATGGTGCCGCTAGTACTGCATGAAAGGTATTTGATTCAGGGTTTTATTGGCCAACCATTTACAAAGATGCCCAAAGTCTTGTCAAGACTTGCGATGCTTGCCAAAGAACAGGTAATATTTCTTCCAAAAACGAAATGCCCCAAAATGGCATTCTTGTTTGTGAAATTTTTGATGTGTGGGGACTCGACTTTATGGGACCTTTCCCACCGTCAAAAGGAAACAAATATATACCTGTGGCAGTAGATTACTTGTCTAAATGGGCCGAAGCCGAGGCACTTCTAACAAACGATGGAAGAGTCGTGGTAAGATTTCTGAAAAAATTATTTTCTCATTTTGGCACACCTAAAGCGTTAATAAGTGATAGAGGTACCCATTTTTGTAACCATCAACTTGAATTTTTTTTTAACAAGATATGGGGTCTATCACCGGGTCTCAACAGCATATCACCCTCAAACAAACGGACATGCCGAAGTGACTAATAGAGGTTTAAAACGAATACTTGAAAAAACCGTAGGGTTAAATAAAAAGGAATGGGCCGATAAATTAGATGATGCTTTATGGGCTTTTCGAACTGCTTATAAAACAACAATAGGTACAACCCCATATAAGCTCGTCTACGGAAAAAGTTGTCATTTGCCAGTAGAAATAGCACACAAAGCCTACTGGGCAATTAAAAATGTAAACTTAGATTTAGAATTTGCTGGTAAAAATCGATTTTGTCAATTAAATGAATTAGACGAACTTAGGAATTATGCATACTCAAACTCCGAAATTTATAAGGAAAGAATGAAAAACTTGCATGAAAAACATATTAAACCTAATGAATTTCGAGTAGGAGATCAAGTTCTTTTGTTTAATTCACGACTTCGATTGTTTCCTGGTAAATTAAAGTCTAGGTGGTCAGGACCTTTTTCCAACACCCATATTTTCCCACACGGTGCAGTAGAAATTAAATCTCGGAATGGAATTCTATTCAAGGTCAATGGACAATGGCTAAAACTCTATCAAGGATTCATTGAGGATGAAGAGAAAGAAATCTCGCTTCAAACGGTCGAAGAATGAAAGCATCAACATCATACCTGGTAAGTTACGAACAATTGGAACGACATCTAAATCGGTAACTCTTCTAACCAAGTTTTGGGAAAAACGAGGGCATTCACACGAGCACTAAAAAAAATAATTTCAAACTTTGCTCGGCACGAGGCCGTGTCCGCTAGACACGGGGCTGTGTTCGCGCGACTGTCGGGATAAATCCCCTTTTTCAAAACAGTTACACCATTCCACACGTGTGACACACGTGTCACTTCAACCATCAAACAAATGCCAAACCAATGAAATATTGTATTTCATACTTGGGATTTGTAAAAATATGTGTATCGTTTGCACATATCAACTCTTGTTCGATTTTAAGCTTTAAATCGCTTTCTGGAGGGTTATACGCGCTTTGATGCGTAAATATAACCAGTTTAATCCAACGAACACTCCGGAATAGTGAAATAGGCTTAACATACCTTAAATAACCTTTACATAACTTAGAAATAAGTTTTAAAGGCTTTGGTATGGCAAAAACAAGTTAATTCGCTTACAGGGACTAAACTTGACAAACTGCGAAAGTATGCCAATTTGAACTGTAACGGACATTCTGGAACATGACCATAAGTTAAACATACCATAAATATCCTTCACATAGCTTAGAAATAGGCTTTTAGGGGTTCGGTGTGCTAAAATAAACTTTTGTATCATTCAGGGACTAAAAGCGTCAAAAAGTGCATAAGTATGCATTTTCGCGCATAACTTACGTTCTGAATACATCCGGACATCCAAAAATTTATGTAAGCACTAAAAAATTTTATTTTAGTGTTTGGCATAAGAAAAATCCATTCGTCGCATTCCGTCGTAATTAAGCGAACATCGCGATCGTACGGCCAAACGAACCGACATATGAGATATTTTTGAGCACATTTTAAGTTCCCTATACTTTAACTTCATTTTAGAGCTTTGAAATGGGGTTAACGGGCCTTAAACGTGTCGGAAATGGCCTTAAAACACAACAGGGACCAAAACTGTCATTTCTGAAACGTGGTTCTGATCAGACATGGCCAGGTGGCCCGCGTAAGGTTTGTGTGTATCCTTACGCGGCTCGCGTCAGTGTTCCAGACCAGATTCGATGTTTAACAGCCTGTTTCCAGCTGTTGTGCACTCCCAATTCCATTTCCACATGTCAATTCCTTATGGTGGGTGGCCATTTGACATACCATAACATTCCAACACATGTACGGGTGGGATTCGAGCATGGTTTCCATGAAACGATCTTAACGGTTACCCGAAAACTATAAATATCCACATCCCCTAACTTCTAAACCCACAAGAATCTGATCTTAGAAGCTCTAAGTTGAAACCATTGTTTCATACCTGAGCTACTTGGATCACGATTAGCTTTCGGGGACCCTTCGTAAGTATTCTTTCGTTCTTTTATTGTTTTTCGAGTCCGAAAGTCAAACTTTGTTTGACTTTCTGCGTTGACCAGTTTATGGTCAATGCGAAGTTCGTTTGAACTTCGCAACGTGATTGTAATCACGATGGTCATAGTCCCTTGTGACTATGCCTACTGATTACCACGTTGTCTAGGGTCGTAGGGTAAGCGATCTAATAAATCGCTTATACCTTCGAACCCGACCCATTTGGTCGATCATTAGGATCCGACCAAACACTTTAGGTGACCATAGTGTATAGGGAATAACCTCCCGAGGTTATACCTTATGGTCGCTTCGTTTAAGTAGTTGTATGATAGGTAGTTTATATGCCTTAGGTAAATTACCAAAATGCCCTTTTTATGCCAAAATTCATTTTAAACATATGTAACATAAACTATGACCTCTAAACTGATTTATCAACAATATTAAACATGTTTAGGCATATAACACTTGTTATAGGGCTAGTTAGACGTCTCGAGTGCGCTTTTGCGCGCACGACGCGTTAAAGTAGCATAAGCTACCTTAATGGGTCGCGATGGGTCGAAAGCAACTTAGGTTAGGTTTCATTTAGTATGTAGGCTTTGTTAAACCATATGACACGAGTCTCCATACTCGTTTGGTTTACGAACCCTCATTCTATCTAAATCCTCCGATTTAGGTCCGGTTTATTAACATAGTTACCTATATTAGGTGTCGTTTGATTCCGTGATCTCTAGCATTGCTTGGTGGTTATCTTAGGACTTCTGAGCAATCTCAAGTGAGTACATAGTCCCCTCTTTTATTGTTTTCAAACTGTTTTGGGGTGAAGCATGTGTACCTATCTGTTATTTTCATGTTTTCCAAAAGTATAATTGATTATACATGTTAGTACTTATATGTTGACGAACTGAATGACTGTCTATGGTTTAAACACTGATTTTTCAAAGACTATAACATAAACTGTTGAATTGTACTTATTTTGTTCACCAGACCGGTTGGTAGTATGATATAGCGCTATAGGACTAGACACCCCATTCCTGTTGTCATGGAATGTCTTAAACCAATTTGTTTCTCCATCCAAATAGGGATTGCCTTTGTGGTATCCTTATAGTCTCAAAGGTGTATTTTTATGCACTAGGTCTGAATGAATACTTAAATCACACTTTTAAAGTATAGTTTGATATACTCTCATGTGTGGTATTGTACAAAACCAACATATATTTTGTTAATCATCCAAAGCATATTTTGATATGTTATTTACAAAACCAAAACATAGTTTAATATGTTATTTATCACATCCAAAGCATATTTTGATATGTTATTTATGAAACCAAAACATAGTTAAATATGTTATTTACAAATCCAAAGTATACTTTTAATATGCTACTATAAGGTTATTCGTTTAACCTTACATTTATTTATACAAATCATTTTGGTTACACATTACATGATTTACATTGGACCCATAAACATTATTGACATTGGTTATACATTACATGACTTACATCTTGACATAAACATTTTGACATATTATTCAATACGTTTGGCAATTGGTTTAAACATAGACATCTTACATTGTTGGTTTGGTTTGAGTAAGTGATTAAGTAACGAGGCGTGTGTAATATGATACAAGCATGGTGGATACGCCGCTGGTACTTCCTATATATAAGTGTTTATATGGTATTACATATTGTATCGTTACCTGAATCATTTCAATTTGAGACATATAACATTTTATACAAATAACATACTTTTCACAAGACATTAATTCACAAACAACTTATCTTATATAAACTCATTTTACATGGTTATTCATTTAACCATACATGATTCTCTTATTTATACATATCATCTGATCTTATCGTTTTTCAAACGATTTACAAAACAAATCAATTTACAAGGTTCATGACTAAACTTTATTAAACATTTTCTTAAACTTACAAGTCATGAATCCTATTTTCACAAAACCTATGTATCTCACAGGCATTTTTATGCTGACGTACCTATTTTTACACATGTTTCAGGTACTGCTTTGAGATGATTGTTGATACATGCTACATTTAGGATGGACTCGTGCCTTAGCAACTTTAAAACTTGGAAGATCATAGTTGTACTTATTTGATTGTATTAAAACAATGAGTTCATTTATTCAATAAAACAGAATTTATTTATCCCAAGGTTATGAAACAATGATTCTGTTACAACACTCCCCGACGTTTCCGCCACGTCTGGTTGTTCCACGTGGTCGGGGTGTGACAGAAAAGTTGGTATCAGAGCCAATGGTTATAGGGAATTAGGTTATTAGTGATGCTTTGACCTAGTCTATAACCTTTCTAGGACCCTAACGCGAGTTTACTTGCGTTTAGCCATAAAACAATACCTTCACCTATCCTTAGGCGACGACCACAACAAGAACATAAATTTCAAAACCGCTTTGAAAACTAATCATCTGTTCTAGGATGATTGATTACTAGGTTTTGAACCCTCTATTGTAAGGTTTTGAACCCTCTGTTATATGGTTTTGAACCCCTTTGAGTTTTCAAAATCTCGTCAAGGTTTTGGGTTTTAAATAATGTGAACACGTGCAAACTGGAAGGGTGAATGCCTGTATTCTGGGTTTTCTGTCTAGGCAAGCACTTCGTATATATCTCATCAGATGCGAGACCAGTTGTGCTTACCTGGGAATTCTTGGGATGAGTGTTCACTTATAGGCGAGCATGTCTTCGCGATACATTATTTTTGACCCATTTACTTTGATTAGTCACTGTGTGTAGTTTGTTTGCTTTGTAATGCGAACAAATGACCACTATCCTTGCTTTCATCAGATTTGTTTCATCTCATTCTTTTCGTCTAATTCGCTCACTCGTTTCCTTTCATGTTTCCTCTTTTAGAATGTCTCCTCGACGCGAAAACCAGATAGCGACTGCCGAACTGGCAGAAATTATTGCGCAGCAAATGGCTGCTGGCTTCCCAAATCTTTATGCTCAAATGATGCAAGCCATCAACAACAACAATGCTCCATGCAATTTCAAGAATTTTAACTCGGCTAAACCGCTCAAGTTTAGTGGTTCTGAGGGAGCAACTGGGCTTCTTCAATGGTTCGAGAGCATTGAGAATACTTTCCGTCATGTTCAATGTCCTGAAAATCGCAAGGTCGAGTTTTCTTCGAGTGTGTTTCAGAAGAGGGCTCTTATGTGGTGGAACGGGGTGATGAGAGACCGCGGTGCTGAGGTTGCATTAGCACAGACTTGGGTCGAGCTTAGGGCTCTTATGATGAAAGAATTCTGTCCTCGTCATGAGCTAAGGGCTCTAGAAAGGGAATTTGATGATTTGAAGCAAGACAGTGGGGAACATCGAGCCTATACTGACTGCTATGAGGAATTGAGCTTGTTATGCCCTACTATGGTTACGCCTCTGGATAAGGCGATTGAGAGATACATTGATGGTCTTCCTGACGTAATTCAGGATATCGTTACTGGCAGCAACCCTACTACTGTCAGACAAGCCATTGAATTGTCTGCCACTCTAACTGAATCCCATATCAGGAAGCATAAGCTGTTTCGGAAGGGCGACCCAAGACCATCTGACAAGACTGCTCAAGTGGAACCAAAGGAAGAAAATGCTGAGGTGTCCAAGAATAAGAAGCGCAAAGCCTCTCAAAACTACGCTGTAACTGATCAAGACAAACAGGTTGCACCAAACCAGCCAGCACAACCTCGCAAAAGGCAAAACTATGTTGGTACCGCACCTTTGTGCAACAAGTGCAACCGTCATCATCTAGCGCAAGAGCAGTGTCACAAATGTACCCACTGTGGGCGGTTGGGACATCTGATCAATGTTTGTCGTTATGCAAATCAAGCTGCTGCAAACCCTGCTGCTGTTCAAGCACGGTTCCCTCCGGGGTCATGTTATAACTGTGGTGACCTTACCCACTACAGGAACAATTGCCCAAGACTTGTTAACATACCTCCAGTGCGAGGACGAGCATTTAACATCAATGAGGCAAACGAGAACAATGATGCAGCAGTGAACAATTAGTGTTTTGTAATTCCTTGGTTGTTATCTTTTGACACTTCAAGACAATCCGGTTGTTGCATAAATAAAGAATTGTTGTTTTTATTTCTGAAAAATTTATGCGTTTGTGTGAATTCTTGATGCAACCTTATGATGTCAACCCAAAGACAAACTACTCGTATGGTTCTGTCATTTTATGATCACTTGTGATCTCCCCAAGAACCTTAAACACTCGCTTCTTTTAAGAAATAAAGCCAAACTCTTATTGAAAATCCTTCTATCTTTATAGATGGATCTTTAAAAATGATTAAAGTGCCAAATGAAATCCATGGATTGGATTCCTGATGTGCTTTAATTATCCATGCTCAAAGATAACAAATTAAAGACTCAAGCTAACTAATTTTGTGCTTATGTGTTTTTCTTACATGTTTTGTGATTGTATGTGATCCATCCAAATCCTCATAGAATCTTCCGTATCTCATACGAGAGATTCATAATAGGATATCCAAAGTTACTATCTTAAATCCTTAATGGACTTCTACGTTGTAGTCAAGTCCCTTGGATTTTAAAGTACTATTTTATAATTGGACCTCTTGAGTGGTCTGGTTAAATAGATTGATTCTGAAAATCTGATTAGAAATATCATGTGATGATATAATTACAAAGATCCCTTAAGTGGTCTATTTAAGGAGATCATACGACGGTCTAGTTAAGAAGATCATGTGTTGATCTAGTTAAAAGATCGTTCGTTGATCTAGTTGAAAAGATCCTTTGGTGGTCTAGTCAGGTCGCTTCATGTTTATTCAAGTGATTTTCCTACGCATTATGAAATGAACTGTGCGGACTGTGCAAGGAATTACGTAATTATGGAGGCCTACATAATTATGGAATTCAGTGCACAGAAACCACAAGAAGTTTTGTCATGTGTTAAGACCTATAGGGGCGAGAATAATAATACGGGAGAAGTCTTGGACCTTGACCGATGTCATTTATTCTCACACTCCCCAATTCTGATTTCAAGCACATACAAGTTCCCTATGATAAGTCTTCATAAGAAACGTTCTTCTGTCCGTAGTTCAAAATTCCATGTTTTACTATTACAAGGACTTCACTTTAAGGGTTAACAAATTCGCTAAGAATAATAACATGGCCCAGAGTTTTACTTAAGGGTTCAATGGATCTATTATAAGGCGAAACCGTCACAGCTGTTTTCACAAGTTTCCTCTAGAATTAAATTTCGGGACGAAATTTCCTAAAGTAGGGGAGACTGTGACACCTGTGTCACATCAACCATCAAACAAATGCCAAACCAATGAAATATTGTATTTCATACTTGGGATTTGTAAAAATATGTGTATCGTTTGCACATATCAACTCTTGTTCGATTTTAAGCTTTAAATCGCTTTCTGGAGGGTTATACGCGCTCTGATGCGTAAATATAACCAGTTTAATCCAACGAACACTCCGGAATAGTGAAAAAGGCTTAACATACCTTAAATAACCTTTAAATAACTTAGAAATAAGTTTTAAAGGCTTTGGTATGGCAAAAACAAGTTAATTCGCTTACAGGGACTAAACTTGACAAACTGCGAAAGTATGCCAATTTGAACTGTAACGGACATTCTGGAACATGACCATAAGTTAAACATACCATAAATATCCTTCACATAGCTTAGAAATAGGCTTTGAGGGGTTCGGTGTGCTAAAATAAACTTTTGTATCATTCAGGGACTAAAAGCGTCAAAAAGTGCATAAGTTTGCATTTTCGCGCATAACTTACGTTCTGAATACATCCGGACATCCAAAAATTTATGTAAGCACTAAAACATTTTATTTTAGTGTTTGGCATAAGAAATATCCATTCGTCGCGTCATTTGGATCATTTTTCGCGCTTATGCGCATTCCGTCGTAATTAAGCGAACATCGCGATCGTACGGCCAAACGAACCGAAATCTGAGATATTTTTGAGCACATTTTAAGTTCCCTATACTTTAACTTCATTTTAGAGCTTTGAAATGGGGTTAACGGGCCTTAAACGTGTAGGAAATGGCCTTAAAACACAACAGGGACCAAAACTGTCATTTCTGAAACTTGGTTCTGATCAGACATGGCCAGGCGGCCCGCGTAAGGTTTGTGTGTATCCTTACGCGGCCCGCATCAGTGTTCCAGGCCAGATTCGATGTTTAACAGCCTGTTTCCAGCTGTTGTGCACTCCCAATTCCATTTCCACATGTCAATTCCTTATGGTGGGTGGCCATTTGACATACCATAACATTCCAACACATGTACGGGTGGGATTCGAGCATGGTTTCCATGAAACGATCTTAACGGTTACCCGAAAACTATAAATATCCACATCCCCTAACTTCTAAACCCACAAGAATCTGATCTTAGAAGCTCTAAGTTGAAACCATTGTTTCATACCTGAGCTACTTGGATCACGATTAGCTTTCGGGGACCCTTCGTAAGTATTCTTTCGTTCTTTTATTGTTTTTCGAGTCCGAAAGTCAAACTTTGTTTGACTTTCTGCGTTGACCAGTTTATGGTCAATGCGAAGTTCGTTTGAACTTCGCAACGTGATTGTAATCACGATGGTCATAGTCCCTTGTGACTATGCCTACTGATTACCACGTTGTCTAGGGTCGTAGGGTAAGCGATCTAATAAATCGCTTATACCTTCGAACCCGACCCATTTGGTCGATCATTAGGATCCGACCAAACACTTTAGGTGACCATAGTGTATAGGGAATAACCTCCCGAGGTTATACCTTATGGTCGCTTCGTTTAAGTAGTTGTATGATAGGTAGTTTATATGCCTTAGGTAAATTACCAAAATGCCCTTTTTATGCCAAAATTCATTTTAAACATATGTAACATAAACTATGACCTCTAAACTGATTTATCAACAATATTAAACATGTTTAGGCATATAACACTTGTTATAGGGCTAGTTAGACGTCTCGAGTGCGCTTTTGCGCGCACGACGCGTTAAAGTAGCATAAGCTACCTTAATGGGTCGCGATGGGTCGAAAGCAACTTAGGTTAGGTTTCATTTAGTATGTAGGCTTTGTTAAACCATATGACACGAGTCTCCATACTCGTTTGGTTTACGAACCCTCATTCTATCTAAATCCTCCGATTTAGGTCCGGTTTATTAACATAGTTACCTATATTAGGTGCCGTTTGATTCCGTGATCTCTAGCATTGCTTGGTGGTTATCTTAGGACTTCTGAGCAATCTCAAGTGAGTACATAGTCCCCTCTTTTATTGTTTTCAAACTGTTTTGGGGTGAAGCATGTGTACCTATCTGTTATTTTCATGTTTTCCAAAAGTATAATTGATTATACATGTTAGTACTTATATGTTGACGAACTGAATGACTGTCTATGGTTTAAACACTGATTTTTCAAAGACTATAACATAAACTGTTGAATTGTACTTATTTTGTTCACCAGACCGGTTGGTAGTATGATATAGCGCTATAGGACTAGACACCCCATTCCTGTTGTCATGGAATGTCTTAAACCAATTTGTTTCTCCATCCAAATAGGGATTGCCTTTGTGGTATCCTTATAGTCTCAAAGGTGTATTTTTATGCACTAGGTCTGAATGAATACTTAAATCACACTTTTAAAGTATAGTTTGATATACTCTCATGTGTGGTATTGTACAAAACCAACATATATTTTGTTAATCATCCAAAGCATATTTTGATATGTTATTTACAAAACCAAAACATAGTTTAATATGTTATTTATCACATCCAAAGCATATTTTGATATGTTATTTATGAAACCAAAACATAGTTAAATATGTTATTTACAAATCCAAAGTATACTTTTAATATGCTACTATAAGGTTATTCGTTTAACCTTACATTTATTTATACAAATCATTTTGGTTACACATTACATGATTTACATTGGACCCATAAACATTATTGACATTGGTTATACATTACATGACTTACATCTTGACATAAACATTTTGACATATTATTCAATACGTTTGGCAATTGGTTTAAACATAGACATCTTACATTGTTGGTTTGGTTTGAGTAAGTGATTAAGTAACGAGGCGTGTGTAATATGATACAAGCATGGTGGATACGCCGCTGGTACTTCCTATATATAAGTGTTTATATGGTATTACATATTGTATCGTTACCTGAATCATTTCAATTTGAGACATATAACATTTTATACAAATAACATACTTTTCACAAGACATTAATTCACAAACAACTTATCTTATATAAACTCATTTTACATGGTTATTCATTTAACCATACATGATTCTCTTATTTATACATATCATCTGATCTTATCGTTTTTCAAACGATTTACAAAACAAATCAATTTACAAGGTTCATGACTAAACTTTATTAAACATTTTCTTAAACTTACAAGTCATGAATCCTATTTCACAAAACCTATGTATCTCACAGGCATTTTTATGCTGACGTACCTATTTTTACACATGTTTCAGGTACTGCTTTGAGATGATTGTTGATACATGCTACATTTAGGATGGACTCGTGCCTTAGCAACTTTAAAACTTGGAAGATCATAGTTGTACTTATTTGATTGTATTAAAACAATGAGTTCATTTATTCAATAAAACAGAATTTATTTATCCCAAGGTTATGAAACAATGATTCTGTTACAACACTCCCCGACGTTTCCGCCACGTCTGGTTGTTCCACGTGGTCGGGGTGTGACAACACGCCCCGTTTCCCCAAAAACGCTCTGGTTTAAGGCGATTTTCCGCAGATTTTCGACGTCTCCTCTACTTCTAACAACATCAAGGTATGATTCTATCACCATTAGTAGTTAGATTTAGCACTTGCATGTAGTTAAAACTTCAAAAATTTAGGGAAAAATCTAGGGTTCTTGAACTACATCCGGATCGAACCTCAAATTTTTGCTTAAATCTGTTAGCATTTAGTTAGATAAGTATTATAGGAAGTAAATCCACTTGTATTGTTCAAAGATTCGCCCGATTTCTCACAAAAACCCCAAACCCTTGTTTTTGAACCGAAAAAGATGAAATTGAATGGGTAAACGGGTTGTTTTGGGAAAAACGGCACTTGGGGTTTCATTTTCGGGGAAAACCGCACCTATTGGACCAAAAATTTTCAAGTTTTCGAAACCAGGTCGAAAAATGATGTTTTTGAGTAACAGACGCCTGGACACGGGGCCGTGTCCGCTGAACACGGGGTCGTGTCCAGCACACTGTTTGCAGTTTTGTCAGAAAATTCCACTGTTTCATGCTAACTTCTGGTGTATTCTTTCAGATATCGAGGAAATTCACGAGGTTCAACGCAAATGAGCAAGATGCTAGGGCAAGATATGAAGTACTTCAAACAAGACCGGAAGAATACCCGAGACAAGTATGCACGGATCTGTTAGCCATGGTGAACCAACTTGACCGGTTTAACAACCTCGTTACCAGCCGGCTAAGAGTGGCCTTAACCACTCGACTTCGATCAGTCCACGAGTGCACTATGGAATTCTATAGCACATTCACGTTCAATTCAACGTGCGACCCATTTGACAATGATGGGGTAGCATTCCGATGTGGTGGAACTAGGTACTCAATTTCAATGGCACAATTTGGGTCGATAGTCGAGCTTTATGCGGAGGAAGATGTGAGTAACGAGGAGAATACCGGAGGGATGCGAGAGATAGATGAGAACGATCGCCAAGTCGCATGGGCTTAGATTGGTGAAGGGCACTACAATCTGAGCAGCACTAAGAGCACTAAGTTGATGGACCCGCTCTACCGATACATCCATAGGCTCCTCGGCTACTCTCTTAGTCAAAGGCATGATAGCGGTGGCGTTGTTGGGTTGAGAGATTTGGTTGTCCTCCACTGCATCCATAACCGCAGACACCTCGATGTTCCGTTCTGTTAGTGCATTACGTCTATTGACTTCGTCTTGTATCATGTAATAGGATAAGATTAGATAGGATATCCAGTGCACGAGGTTCGAGAAACGATTGTTAGAGGTTTAGGGAGTGATTTCGCTCATATGGACATGTCCATATAAGCGAAATCAGAATCAAGTGATTTCGCTTTTATGGCATGTACAAATAAGCGAAATCATCTCTACTATATAAGGTGCACTTGGTCATTCATTCGGTAACGACTTCAGAACTGTAACGAAGTGCTGCCGGATTTCTGTCAAGGTTGTAATAGTTGTTAAATGAAATATAAGTGACAAATATTAGATTAACAAGCTGTATTCGTGTCTAGTTCTCTGATTCCGCCTTTGAACTGGACTTAAAGCTCTTCTGATCGACTCAATCCCTATCTTCTCCTGCTCCGAAACATGCATCTGAACCGGCTTGCTACTTCCCCAACCCCTATCTTCTTCGGGGGGTGGATATACCGTCTCTTCAAGCACTTCGTGAACATACCTAGGTCCTTCGAAAGGAGTCCATGGTCGGGAAGGGTAGACATACACATCTGCCGCTCAATGAACCTAATTTATGAGGCTGAAGATGGGACGGTTAGCTTCCAGAGGATGCAGGGGCATGCATGGAACCCGCAAGAGGCACTCGTCCTTCACGCTCCACAACATCATCAGTACCAGTACCAGCCCCATAGTGATCCGGGTCAAACCTCCTCACAAGGAGGTGGTTTTCCTAACTTCCAAAGTTTACATGATTTCTTGCAGGAAAACCTCATGTGCACCAGGAACACCTATAACATGGCGAGCAACACGTACAACCGGGTTGGAGCAATCGAGAGAAACATATCCGATATCCAAGATGATATTGGAAATATCCGGGAGTACATTGTGGGGCACGGTGAAGGAGATGATGATGATGATGAGGACGAGGACATGGACTAGGCGGGAGGAGCGGAGGCAGAAGCAGTTGGTTGGTGATTACACAGGTTAACCCCCCCTTTTATCTTGAACAATTTCCGGCCTGCGTGCCGTGTGTTGAACAATTTACTTTCCTTTAACTCTTTTTACTTTCTGCATTTTTTTTCTTTTTAACTTTGTGATGTGGATGTTGAACTTGGTAATTTAGGATGTTTGCTATGGTTTGGTGTAGTATTTATTGCTAAAACAGGTACATATGAGGCTTAGAGCATTAAACCTTAGTGCTACTAATGCCGGGACAGGAAAACCAGAGCCAGAAACCTGTTTTTCAAACTTTGCAAATTGTCTACACGGGGTCGTGTCCAGCCGACACGCCCCCGTGCCCACTACTCCAGACCTGCTGTTTGTCTTAGTCTGTAGAATTTCGCCAGACACGGGGTCGTGCCCAGTAAACACGCCCCCGTGTCTACCTTCTGTAAGTTTTTCGTTACTGGCACCTGAACACGGGGTCGTGTCCATCCGACACGGGGCCGTGTCCAGACGCCCAGTAACACAAATTTTTGCTTTTTCACACCCTTTTATACATTCAATCAACCTAAAAACTTATTTTTGGGATACATTGAGGACAATGTGTAATTTAAGTGTGTGGGGGGGGGGGGGGGGATGCTAAAACCTTGAATCTTGCAAGTTCTAACAACAAGCCTTACACAAAACTCTATTGGAACCGCTAATCACCCCAATTTTTTTTCAAAAATTTTCATTTTTTTTACTTGTCTAGGTTTAACTTGGGAATTTCAAGTTCCAAAAAGGAAATATTTTTATAAATTTACAACCGATAGCGTCGTGATAAAAAGAACCAACATAAGAAAATCATGAAACGACATGACAAGCTTAGTTAAAATTTGATTATATATACTTGATCACATAAAAACCTATTCCCACAAAAGTGGGTTTTGAGCCTTTATTGAGCATACAAATATTTATCTCTAAACTAAATGCTCATTTTTCATTTCTTGTGTGAATAGCCGCTTGGTTCTTACGACTCTAGAACTTGCCACGACGATACATTCCCGGTCCTTACCAACTTAAACCGGAGTAAGTAAATGATGGAGGCATTAGGACTAACCCTTTTTATTTCTACACCATTATTTTTTTTACTACCTACCCAAAATCCCCCTAGTTAGCCCCTTTGAGCCTAAGCCTTTTCATTTCATAACCTAAACCAAACACCCTTTCACCCACCAAAACTTTTTTTATTTTTAACCTTTTATTTTAGTAACAAGCCCGGTATTTCGTATGACTTTTCAAAAATATATATATATATATATATAAATGTTGATGATGAAGCAAAAGAAAAATAAACAAACAAGTTTATCAAAAATAGCATTGTTTGAATAAAAGCTTCATCAAAATAAAAGTTACAAAAATCAAAAGTCTAACGAAAACCGACGCTTGTTACGCTTTTAGCCCTTTCACTAACCACTAACCCAACCACCTACCTTTAACCCAAGCCTAACCCTTCACCCAAAAGTCCTCTTGATATTTACAAAGGTATATAGTTAAAAAGGAGGAGGATTGATTGCTTGGCAAGCCTATGGTAGGAGTAAGTTCCATGCCGCTCTCGAGTGATTCACTAAAATACATATTCGGCCGAGTATTGAGTGATCCCCCGTGAGGTATGTGAACTTGTATATAAATAGAATTTTAAAGAGACATGTTATGCCCTAATAAGTAATTTGTCTTATGAAAAGTTTTAAATAAATCATGACGAATAGGATTGTAAATAAATAAAAATAAAATTTAATAAAGAATCTTGGAAATCCCGACACTCTATGACAAGCCCAAAAACCTTCTCTTCTACCCATTCCATTTGGGAGTGTGAAGCCATATTATAAAGAGTTTTGCTTGAGGACAAACAAAGATTCAAGTGTGGGGGTATTTGATGTGTGCGAAATGCAACATATAAATTACATCAATTGTGGCATAAAACTAACATATTTTTAGTACTAATGTTGGAAAAAGTGTGCTTTTGTCTTCCTTTTGTATTTTCAGGATTAAATGAGCTCAAATTAACAAAAGAAGCAAAAAGACAGCTAAATCTAACATAAATACAAGAAAAGTAACAAACGTGACATGCCAGACCCCACGACAGCATCTTCCCAATCAAAACAAGAAAACAGAAGGCTGAACACGCCCCGTGCTCAGTGAACACGGGGGCGTGCCCAAGTCCCAGCAGAAAAGACAAAGCTGTAGAAGCTTCTATTGCCCACACGGGGCCGTGCTCAGCGGACACGGGGCCGTGGTCAACTATAAGATTCGCAGAATCCAGGCAAATCTTTATAGTACAGATATGCTTCTGCACACGGGGGCGTGGTCAACTAATGCAGACAAAGTGCAATTAATGAAGACAGAGAAGAGGATGGACACGGGGCCGTGCTCAATGGACACGGGGCCGTGCCCGAGCTTCTGTTCAGCCTATAAATAGGAGTGCTTGGCTCAAGTTCAAACCAACCCTTGGCACACCACCTCTCTCACACTTCACCCACCACCCACCACCACCATAACACCATCATCCACCACCATCATCCATTGTCCATCATAGAGTGTGTGAGTCGTCTCGGGATCCAAGATTGATCGTAAGAGTTCTTGACAATCAAGGCCATGTTTTCCTAAGTCTCTTACATCACTTGGTGAAGACAAAGTGTCTAGTCACAAGTGTAATACTTTTTATTTTTAATCTTTTCGCACTTTTTACTTGGTTTTGTATTAATGACTTTAATAACTAGTTTCTTATGTTGAAGGTGATTTTTCCTTATCATTTGTCCGTGGTGTCTTGGCATTATTTTATTGTCTATATAAAATAAAAGATTTTCACCATTCATATCTCCACGGTCTATATGGAGGTATGTTGGCTACCTGGTCGGGGGTTAAGGGAACGGCTTGGTAAGAGTCTTGCCTTGTTCAGTGTATAGATCCTGCAAGGACCTGAGTCAAATTTAGTAGACCTTCTTCAATACTTAACGGTATTGGATGGCGGGGGTCCAAACTCTTTAACCCCCTCATATGTAAGCTACTATTAATACTTTAACCCGGCTACTTAGGACTGTATCCCTGCTGACTCAGACTACTTAGCCGATGGTAACGTCACCTTCAAAAGAGGGGCCTACCATAATATGCATTAATAACTTAATTAATTATCTTTCAATAATCCGACCCTTTAGGATTGTATCCTTGCTGACTCAAACTACTGGGTTGAGGGTAACGTCACATTCAAAAGAGGGGCCTACTACAATAACTAAGATAATCTCTTAAAAAGTGCGAAAGTGCGGAAATAATCAAAGGTTACACTATACACGAGTCGGAGCCAAGTGATTCATCTTGTCTATCTGTTTTTACTTTTATTTTATTTTCAGCATTTTAGTTAGTTTTTATTTTTTTTCTTAGTTTAAAACCTTTTTCTAAATTTTTTATTTGATTAGACGTTGAGGATAAACCGGTACTAAAAGCTCTTGTGTCCTTGGACGACCTCGGTATCTTACCAACACTATACTACGCTCACGATGGGTGCACTTGCCCATATGTGTGTTTGGTGTTAGTAAATATCGTGTTTTATAAATTTAAAACTTGACTAACGTGTAAAAATGGCTTAAAATATACTTAAATCTATATACCACCACACACGCATCAACATCCACCGCCCCAACGAACACCCACTCCCCACAGCCTAAACCTAATGTGTCTATCACTCTTTATTGTGTTTGTTTTTTTAATATATAGATAATATGCACACAAACTATAAAGAATTATATATGTTATACAAAATGTACGGGAGCACAAAATCAATTTTTGCCTCCTTTCAATCAATAAATTTAATCGAACGAATAATGTTCTCTAAGAACTTTTCTTATATGCTTTAGGTTTATGTAATCGCTAATCATAAAACGTACTTTGAACATTTTATACTTTTAAGGGAATTTTAGTATTAAATGAGCTTTAACAATATCCATTAGAAATGAATTGGATATTTTTTATTTTAGCATACTATCAATAAAAACACTTAACTCTAGAATATATGCAATATCATTATCATTGTTGATATCATTTTGATTCCATGCTTTCCTGTGCATGATATGTATTCTTTGTGAAGATCACTTTATTTCAGGCATCTGAGTGTAACATCTTGTACTTTCGTCATGTGATACATTAATAAGTGGAAATGAAGTTATCTAAAGTGGTGTTTGTTTTTCTAAAAAAAATATGCGCAGACTCTTCTGTTTACGCCACGCAGATCACGCGCAGACATTGTTATCTACAGGCTGTTTGTTTTTCCGAAGACATTTCATTAAAAAAATTATGTGCAAGCTCTTGTTGGTTGGTGCAGACTTGGCTCAATCATTGAACGTGAATGGGGTTAGTTGGTCAATAACAATATAATATAGGATTAAAATGAACAAAGTATAGGTTAATGATGGTAATAAGAGTAATAAAAAAAGGTGTATAAGCGTAACAAAAAATGTAGCCAAAAACACCCTTTCTTCCAATCATCCCCTCTTATAGAATCCATCCGACCATATCCTTGTATTCAGACAAGGCACTCAAAAATGCACAAAGACGCCCAAGGATGCCATATTGGGCTATAGAGCACCCTTAAAAACACCTGTTATAGATTCTTTAATTGAGAAAGTCATTTTCAAGATTTGTTGTTTGGACAAAAGGACCGTTTATACCCAACTATAAAGAACTTGTTGATTCTCTAACCCTTTGCAAACATGTACACAAAATAACCTTAAAGATCAACCGTCAACAACATAGGATACCACATAAAAATAGAAAGTCACAGAAAAGTATTTCGTTATTGCGTTAGATAATGTTTGATTCGAACATTGCTTGAAGGTAAGTGCCATCTCTACATTCGAATAACATGCTTTGATTATGACCAAGAATAATGCAAGGGCCGAATGATTTACTTTTAGCATCCGGACATATTTTTATCATTTTATGTATTTGAAATATTCAACGATAGATACATCGTCATAGTTTTTATTATAAGAAAGATACTATTTATGAACAATCTATGCATAAAGCTTAATTGATAGTTATTAAATAAACTAAACCAACAAAGTTGCTTAATTAATTGATGCTTCTAGATGTTAAGAAATCTTTGGAAATTAACGAAAGAATAAACAAGTCATGCTAGCCTTGATCATGAAGATTGTAACACACATATTTTTAAATAATAATTTAGTGAGAAAAACCATCTAAGATTCATCATGGTGTTTAGAAAACAATATATTTAGGTTCCAACTTACACAAAGACATATGCTCGAAGTTTATGGGAATGATACCTTATTCTTAAAGTGTTCATAAATCCATCCCAATTAGTAAAGAAATTGGTAGAAAATATTTTTTGAATCAAACCATAGTTAAAAAAGTTGAAGTGTAACATGTTTTCCATCACACAATGGTTAGTGTTTAATATTTATATACAACTTGTCACTTCCAGTCTTCCACACAAAATAATAATCTAGTAACAATCTTAAGTTCTTAACCATCTTTAATTTTATCTTCAATCAACGTCAGTGGCGAAGCTTGATATTTCCGACCGGGGGATCGAAAACGTATATACCAAAAAAATTATATAAAACGTGGGGTCGAAAACGTATATACCAAAATATTTCTATACGAACACTACATACTCTCAACTAATGAGCGAAAAGTTCGGGGGGTCGGCCGCCCCCTCCCGTCCTTGATCAACATCTTTCACCTTCGCCTAGGAAAAATATCACTCTCACGTAAGCAAACACCAAGTAAATATAATAGTTTTGTAATATTTAGATCTACAAATAAATCATTGAAATCCACTTATATAATATCTACAACCATTTAAAAAACATTAGATAATGAGTTCACAAATGTGTATAACTTTTCAAAACGCTATTAATACCTTAAAATAACTTATAACATAAGAATTTAATCAAATGATTACATGGTTACACATAGTTACAATTATAATTATATGATTTACCAAGTAATGATACTTCACATCTAGGTGCGTTTAGAGGTCATTACACCGTTTCGTATACACATAACTAACTATATTTGTGGTAATAGAGAGTCTTTATACATGCACCATAACCAACTAATCTAATCTGTAGTAGATTGTGTAATCTGGCTTTTCTATTTGTCACTCGATCCAATCTGGTTTTAGTGGACCATAGTAAAGCTCTTTCTCTTGAAGCCTTTCTTGTTCTCTATCTCTCATAGATGGTTGTCGGAATAGGGTGGTCGCAAGAGTTGGAGGCGTTCACTTTTCGACCGTCTTAGGAGCACGTGTTTCGGTCTCACCCTTCTTACGATGCTTTCTCGATCGTCCACCTTTTGAGGAAGTGGGTTCGGCTTGGGTTTCGGGTACGGATTCGGTTTCGGGTGTGTTTTGGGTTTGGGGTATGTTTTGGGAAAAAAATGGAGATTGGGAATAATATTCGTAAAAACCGGGAATTGGTGGTGTGGTCGGATGAGGAGAAGTTGGGGTGCTAGGTGGCATCGGATAATATCCAAGCTCACTCGTCCGCGGGTCTCTTCGATAACGGTCTTCTTGCTCGTTGTTGGGATTGTTTAGTGCACTTTGCCAAAACGGATGGTTCGGATCCCACACGTTTTGGTTGTTGGGAAACATTGTGTGATTATGAAAAAGTGTGTAGAGATTTGGTATAAAGAATAGAGATAGAAGGGATGAAATTTATGAAACAAAGTTGTATATTTATAGGTAAATTATAAAGTTTAAAATTATTTTTTTTAAGAATGTTACCGTTTCATCAACGGTCATTTTGACCATTCTCACATCAATCCACTCAAAATTTGCTCGTTAACGTGCTGGCGGAAGGACCATGGCGCCCCCCCCCCCCCCCCTTAATTGCGACGGTGTGGACGATGACGCCTCAGGGCGCTATGGTGGCTGATGTGGCGGGGTGGTGTTAAGCCACACCCTCTTGCCTAATTACTAAAGAGGCATAATTACATAAAAAACTTCATGATTTCTTCATCCGGATTTAATTTTTGTGATTCTAATGTAAAAAAAAAGTAGCACTCATACCACACATCTATGTATATACCTTAGCAAAAACTGTTTCTATATTAGATTTTTTTATAATAACAAGTGTCACATTTTTAGACGTAACGTTACTCTTCATCGAAATTCAATGTATATATAATTAGTGGTGTGTAAATGATATTCTTTTTATATATCTATCGTTAAAACTAAAACCAAAAAAGAGAGATCGTACGCGCATCGTACACGGTTCTGAAATAATGTTTTATTCCTTATTATTAAAACTAGGGTGTTACACCCGCGCTTCGCGGCGGGGCAACCCGATTTTTGATCTGATACAAAAGTATGTCGACACATATCTTACATCAAGTGGGAAACTCGATTAGAAGAGTATTTACAAAGTAAAAAGGTTGTCAGTGTGAATGTTAATCAACTTAAGTTTATAGCCACACGAAAAAAAAAATAAAGACGTAAAAGTTGATTAAAAGTATTTAGAAAGTTAGGAGGTTGTAAGTGTCAATGCTGAAAATTAAAGGTTATAAGTAAAAAAACAAAACCACAAAAAAGAAAGAAAAAAAAAATTGTGCAAGGGGTAAAAGCATAAACTTTAAACGTTGACGAAAACTGTAAATTACAAAAGAACTTGGTATTTAAGAAACAACAAACAAAGCATAAGGGCCGAAAACGTACATTACAAGAGATGGGAAAAAATACGTAAAACAACATTGAACAAAAAAAAAAATCAATGCAAGGGGTAAAAATGTAAAGTTAAAAAGTTGATGAAAACTGTAAATCGCAAAAGAAGTTGATATTTAAGAAACAACACGAAGCATAAGGGCCGAAAACGTAAATTAAGAAAAAAAGAAAAAAAAAAGAAAATTCAAATGTTGGAGAAGACAAATTTTTTTTTTTAAAAATACCCCACCACTGACATAGCCTTTTTATAGTATACTAATTTTTTTATGAGTAAATTACAAGTTTTGTCCTTTATGTTTACACCAAATTGCAGGCGGTGTCCTTTGTCTTTAAAATTGATGGGTTTTGTACTTAATGTTTCAAAATCTTGCACGATATGTCCTTTGAGCCTAACCTAGTTTATTTTTTTGGTCAAATCCGGTCACCCATGAGTATTTTAGTCTTTTTACCCTGTTTATTTAGTATTATTAAAAAAATAAAACAAAATAATTTTAAAAATATTATTATTCAACCACCCTCCACCACCACCATTCCACAACCACCACCATCTCCAAATCAACAACCGCCGTCATCACCACCGCCACCACCCTTCATCATCTACAACCACCATCACCACCTGCAACCAAACCCACCACAGCCACCTACCCGCCACCCGCCTGCAACACCTTCGTAGCCGCCCCACCCACCTGCAACCAAACCCACCACAACCAACAAGCCACAACATAAAATATATAGCTGCAACCAAAATATTCAAAATTCAAAATAAGAATTTTGTACCATATTTCCCATACTCTTAATTTCTTCTCTGCTCCAATATGCTGCAAATCATAGAAAATGATGAGGAAACAAGAGCTCCTAAATCCAAAAACCCAAATCAACAGTTTCTCATTCGTCCATCTTCATATCTTCCCCAAAATTCTCTCAATAAACTGCAAATTTCTCATAATATCAATCACAAACTCCAAAACCCAAATCAATCATGGAAGATTGTACCCATAAACACCACCGAACCCACATCAACTCCGACGTCATCTTCGAACCCACATCAAATCCAACCGTCGATCAATCCATCTCCTTAGTCTACAAACGACGGTGGAGGCGGGGGTTAGAGGCGGTAGTTGTAGGCAGTGGAGGGTGGAGGTGGTAATCGTAGGCGTTTGAGAGTGGATGCGGTGGTTGTAGGTGGTGGCTGTAGGCGGTGCAGGGTGGAGGCGATGGTTTGTAGCCAATGGAATGATGATTAAGTGGTTGGAGGCGGCAGTGATGGTGTTGTGTATTGTGGTTGCAGGCAACCAACTACAAAGAGGGAAAAAGGAGGTGAGAGAGAGTTTAGAGAGAGAAGAAAGAAAGAATGAGTTTCAGTTATTTTTATTTTTTTAGAGTAAACTGCAATTTTACCCCCTGAGGTTAGGGGTCATTGGCACCCTTACCCCCCTAAGGAAATAATTGCAATTTTACCCCCCACTGTTTGAGGTTATGTCGCAATTTTACCCCCCGGCTTCAATTTTGTTGACTGGTCTGTTGACTTGGGGGTGAAATGACTATTTTACCCTTTTATTTTACCCCCCAACGTTTGCTGTTATGTCGCATGTTTACCCCCTGCCATCAAATATGTTGGCTGATCTGTTGACTTGGGGTAAATTACTAAAATGCCCTTTCTTATTACCCCCTATACTTTGTGTTTCGAAGCAAAATTACCCCCTGCAACTTCCAAAACCTTTCCCGCCACCATCCATATTCGATTCCACCACCCTTATAAACACCCTGGCATCAAATATGTTGACTGATTCAATTCAAATTCATTTAACAGAATTCTTACTTCATGGTTGGAATGCAAGGTTGTAACACAATTCTTACTTTGAACCAGAGCATTTGGAATGCAAAGATTGAATTCATGGTTGGAATGCAAAAGGTGTAACAAAATTCTTACTTAATGGTTGGAATGCAAGGTTGTAACAGAATTCTTACTTCATGTTAGAATTCTTAAAACTGGCATGTTGAAAACAAAGGTTCCATGGTACCTTAATGCAAGGTTGAGCCATTGCTATATCAGAAGCATTAAAACTGGCATGTTAAAGGACTTCTGTAATGTAAATGCAAATGCATCAGAACCATTGCTATATCAGAAGCATTAACACCATTGCTAAAGGTTCTGTTCTATGATCAAACCAAACAACAGCAACTAACAGAAGCAACTTACCAAGCCAGTTTTAATGCTTAACAGTCAATGCTTAACAGTCAATCTGTTCTGTTCTATGATCAAACCAAACAGTCAATGCTTAACAGTCAATTTGTTCTGTTCTATGACCAAACCAAACAGCAGCAACTTAACATTCAATCTGTTCTGTTCTATGATCAAACCAAACAACAACAACTTAATAGTCAAATATAACCCACATTAACAGTCAATCTGTTCTATGATCAAACATAACATGTTCTATGATCAAGCATACCAAAATATATAAATAGAGTTCAACTACACTACATATTAACCCAAAAGATCCTAGAAGATTAGAGTTTAAGTATCTTACACTACACAACCATTTCCTGTTGAGGGGGAAACTGGAAATGCAGGAACGGGCGGCCTCGCATCTTGACAACCAATGAGACCACAATCGATCGTAGTGAAACATGAATCCTCATGACCACTGCAAATACAGAAACATCCATTACTAGTTCTGACCTGATTTTACCCCACAATCAAAATAGTTGTTTGATTATACCTGAAAACTGCGAGAAAAGGGAGGATCTCTGGACCACAGCTGGATCGACGGTGGCCGGTGGTGTGGTCGTCGGCCCTGGCTCTGCCGGTGGAGCTCCACCCATCATTGCATTATGTTCACTCATCATCTGCTCGTGTGGTGAAGAAGAAGGAGTGGTGAAGAAGATGGAGTGGAGGTCGCCGGAGGGAATGGAGGTCGCCGGAGGGAATGGAGATCGCCGGAAGTGAAGATGAGGAAACTTAGGGGGTAAGGTTGTGATATAAGGTTGAGTTTAGGGGTTATTTTATTATATAAGGTACAATGAAGTTGAAATTACTTTTATACCCTTTGACCCTCCCATGTTTATGTTGACCGGTCAACAAAATTGAAGCCGGGGGGTAAAATTGCGACATAACCTCAAACAGTGGGGGGTAAAATTGCAATTATTTCCTTAGGGGGGGGTAAGGGTGCCAATGACCCCTAACCTCAGGGGGTAAAATTGCAGTTTACTCTTTTTTTTATTTATAAAATAGTCCTTCAATAATAATTATTTACGCACTAGCCCCCTGGAAAGATGAAATGACAAAAATGCCCTCATGTGCAAGGCACATGACCAGATTTAACCAAAAAAATAAGCTGGGTTAGGCTCAAAGGACATATCGTGCAAGATTTTGAAACATTAAGTACAAAACCCGTCAATTTTAAAGATAAATGACACCGCCTGCAATTTGGTGTAAACATAAAGGACAAAACTTGTAATTTACTCTTTTTTATAATAATATTATTCATGTTTTAATAGTTATATTTTCCTTTAATTAGCAAAAGAGTAAACTGCCATTTTGGTCCTTGAGGTTTGGTCACTTTTGCTACTTTAGTCCAAAACTCAAACCTTTTGCATCTGGGTCTCTGTGGTTTCAGTTTTATTGCCATTTTGGTCCAAAAATGAAATCATGTCATATTTGTCTTATAAGATCCTGCAATTTTGTCCTTTTCCTCAGGGTAAATCAGGTCATATTTGTCTTATAAAATCTGGTATTTATTTATAAAAAAGAAATGACCATTTTGCCTATAAGGAAAAGGACAAAATGGCAGGATTTTATAAGACAAATATGACCTGATTTCATTTTAGACTAAAATAGCAATAAAACTGAAACCACAGGGACCCAAATGCAAAAGGTTTGAGTTTTGGAGTAAAGTGGCAAAAGTGACCAAACCGAAAGGATCAAAATGGCAGTTTACTCTTAGCAAAAACTGTTTCTAAATTAGAACTTTTTATCGTAATATTATGGGTGCTGCTAAATGTACCCCTTTTCTACTGAACGTACCCCCTTCTTTAACTTTCACATTAATACAATTCAAACTCTTTTGTTTTTTTTTATCATTTTGTTATCATTTATTATTATTATTATTATTAGCATTTGCTTTTAAAACATTATTATATTTAAAAATATTTTTTTTGTTATTTGAAAAAAAAAATCGTTTTCTTATGTTTTAAACTGAAGCGAGTTATTTTAATTTTGAAGTGAGATTTTTTTCGTTCATAACGGCTTGAAGTGGGAGTTCGAAATTTGACAACTTTTAAACTGTATCTTTAGAAATGGGGCATGACTAGTAAAAAAAAGGCCAATTGGATTTTAACACCTTTAACTTTGAAAAATTGGCCGATAACACCCGCAACTAACACTTTGATCTGTGACACCCCAAACTTTTAATTTTGTTTGTCATTTCACCACTCAGTTAAAAAATGACTAACTGAGTTAGTCTTCCATCCTAGCTGGTATCCTACGTGGACTATTTTTGCCGATGTGGCAACAATCTTTGTGAACCTGAACCAACTTTTGCAGGTGAGATTATTATTTTCTATTTGATGAGTTGGGGCATTATATGTATATATAAAATTGGGGGATTATCTCCTTTGCATCTTCATCAACCACATCTCCGTCGATACAAACACCCCACGACCACCATCAGCACAAACCCTACCACCACGACCACCATCACCACAAACACCCCTCGACCATAGCACCCCCACCACCGCATGAATAAGACGAACGATGAACCCTAGCCCAAACATTTGCAAAATTAGTTCGAATGAGACAAACACTACTAAAATTATCATAGGGCTTTAATGTAGGACATGAAAACAAATTAGATGCGTCAAGAAATTACCGACAAGGCAAGTGAATGGGACTGGAGTTTGGGTTTTTCCGGTGAGTGTCCGATGAGTTGTAGAAGTTAAGAGGGTGTGTAACAACTCGAGTTTCCGACATTTCTTATTCGCATTTATTGCGCGTTTACTGCTTAGTCGTTTGACTTGTTTGTCTTGTAACTGTTACGTTGGATTATAAAGTGGGATGTTGTTTGCATGCTATCTGTTTAACGTGACTTGATTGCTTGATGTTACTTGATGAAACACTTAGATTAATTCACTATGCACACTCGACGAAACAAGAAATGTTTCACCAGTTATGCTACTCGATGAAACAGGAATCTGTTTCATCAACCACTCGACGAAACAGGTCTGTTTCGCCGAGCCCAGTTTCACCGAAGCCCAGTTCGGGACCAAAACGTTATTTCGTGTATATAAGTGGTACTAGGGTTATTCATCGACACTTTTTGCAAACCAGAAAAACCTAGAAGCACTGTGTCGGCAATCTAGGAACAACCAGAGACCTGTTATCAATTCCATTGTTGTTTCGGTTAGTACCTCGTAACTTCTTGATTAATCGCTCATCCATGTGATGTGTATTATGTAAATCAATTGTTAGGGTTGCTAATTTATATTTTTATGAAACGGTTATGAATATATGTGCATGATGTTCTTGATTTCGATATACATGGTTAATCAGATGCGTAACTCTATGTGAAACTTAATATGATCGAATACTCGGTTTTAGATGTTGTTAATGTGATCTGGTTCTGAATGCACGTTAGCATCTTGATAAGGCTCGATGATGTGATGTTTTATGTTAATTGATTCGTGTACACATAACCTAGGGTTCATGCTAGACGTTAAGAACTGTGATGCTTATGTTATGATGATGCGATGATGAATTCTGTGAACGAATGATTTCTACATGATTGATGATTTGCTGATGACGGCTGATAGCATGATTAGGGTTTCTGTGTTATTGCGTAACTGATGTCACTGATTTCCACGTAACTGACCTTCGATGAAACAGACATCTTCGACGAAACACAGGTGACGGTGAAACAGAATGTGTTTCACCGAGACCCTGAACGATGAAACAGAATGTGTTTCGTCAATATATGTGTTTCACCGATTTGTGTTTCACCAAATGTGTAATCAGCACAGTAACCTACTTTAATTCTATTTAGAAGTTAACCGGGTTAGTTAACTGCTGTTAAGTGTAACCATCTTGTGTCTGATCTCAAATACGTGCTATGTGCTACTTGTTTATCACTGTGTGTTTATATGTGAACACAAACTGATTATGTATACGTGCGTACTATAGGACATGATTGATTAATTGAGTACATAACCTAGCATACCGAGCAAACCCAAGGTGAGTTCACACTCTTACTAAGGCATGGGATTCCCGGGGTTGGGAATGGGTTGAATGTTTCTTATACTTACATGATTAATGGAATTATTCCTCGGGAGGGGAAGGTTATTAGTAGATACTGCTAGACTAGTGATACATTTACTCTCTCTTCGCAAACACGTCGGGATTGGCCGCGATAATAGAACAATCTTCGCAAACATGCCTAGAATGGCCGCGAACTATACTTTAATCTTCGCAAACATGCCGGGTGGGCCGCGATACAAATATACCTAGTCTAGAAAACATGGGAAACCCCCACTAAACTTCGCAAACATGCCTGGAGGGCCGCGATACCATTACATACATTACATGATTACTAAACGAGCTTACGAATTACAATACGAACACTATAACTGAATAACCAACTGTGAACTCGCTCAACTAGTTGTTGACTCTCTATTACATGCCTTGCAGGACCATAGGTACTCTTGGAGCTTGCACGGGAGATGCGGTCGTTGTGGGCACGGATTGTGGAACTTATGATAAAACATTTAGACATTTGAACTTATTACTTACGTTGGGTTTACATTTTATGCTTCCGCTATACACTTAACATGTTTTGTTTGAACACTTTTCATATCGTTTGGTTTAAATTACATTTAATACTTATTATGTTTGATATGATTGGTGGCTTGATCCTGGTCAGTCACGCCTCCAAGCGGTGATACTCCGCGTGTGGATTTTGGGGGTGTGACAGATTGGTATCAGAGCCATTGGTTATAGAGAACTCGGTTTTAATAAGGGGAAAACGTTTTTATTAAAACCAGACTATAACCAGTACAGTGCTCAACGATCCACAACGACGCTTCGCTCCACGTGCAAGGCTCAACATCATAGGTACTACTATTCATGTTACTTTACCTACTTGCTAGAATTACATAGAACTTTGCTCGTGGTATGCTTAGATTATAGAACCTACTATATGTTATTGCTTGAGAATACTTGTGTGCTCACTCTCTTCTGTCATCGCACTATTCGCAAACCTATCTCACTCATGTTGTCTTTGCTATGAAGATCATGTCTGGACGTATCAACATGACACAAGCCCAGTTGACGGCTCTCATTAACGAACAAGTTGCTGCGGCAGTTGCAACCGCACAAGCAGGAGGTATACCCTGCAGTTACAACTCACACTAGGATCCTTAGATCCTACATTCCTAAACCAACTCTTGTGTTTAACCTTACTCTGATTCCTACACAACAGGTCAACCACCTGTTTGCACTTTCAAAACTTTCATGGACTGTCGTCCAACTACTTTCAGCGGCACTGAAGGAGCCGTAGGTCTCCTCCACTGGTTTAAAAGCTAGAGTCGGTGTTCGAGATGTGTGAATGCCCTGAGGCACGCAGGGTGAAGTATGCTACTGGTACTCTCGAGGGTTTAGCCCTCACATGGTGGAAAGCTCAGGTTCAAATATTGGGGTTGGTCGCAGCTAACGCCACTCCATGGAACAACTTTAAGGAAATGATCGAGGAGGAATACTGCAGTCGTGACGACATTCATAAGCTGGAGGTCGAGTTCTTCAACCTCAAGATGACGGGGTCAGAGATTGAGGCGTATACAAAGAGATCAAATGAGCTTGCATTACTGTGTCCTACTATGGTGGACCCCCCAGTTAAGCGTATCGAACTTTATCTCAGTGGTCTAGTGCCAGAGATCCAAAGTCATGTGACTTCAGCAAACCTTGCCACCTACCAGCAGGTTGTCCAGTTGGCTCACCGTCTCAGGGATCAGGCGGTGGAGCAGAACAAGTTGCCTAAATGCATCAGTACTACTACTACCGTTACTACTTCAGCTACTCCTGCTACTCCCAGTGACAACAAGCGGAAATGGGAGGGGGATTCCAGCAAAGGTTCAGCTACCGTTCAGTCTCAAGCTCAGCAACGCAAGACTAATGATTACCAGGGCCCGAGTCAGCAATTTTCTGGTGGTCAGGGGTAGAGTGGATATCGGGGAAATCATCCACTGTTTAACAGGTGCAACAGACACCACAGTGGTCAGTGTCGTAAGGGCCGCTGTCAGAGATGTCTAAGGGTAGGTCATGAAGCTAAAGACTGCAGGAGCTCAAGGCCTGCGAATCAGAACCAGCAACAACAGCCACCAGCTCCACGAAACCAGCCGCAACAACAACAGCAAGGAAATAGGGGATGCTTTCAGTGCGGGGCTGAAGGCCACTTTAAGCGGGATTGCCCTCAGTTAAACCAGAACCAGAATAACAACAACAATAATCAGGGCAATGGGAACAACAATGGGGGAAACAACAACAATGGTGTTAGGGGTCGTGCATTTGTGATTGGTCAGGCTGATGCAAGGAACGATCCTAATGTGATTATGGGTAAGTTTCTTCTCGACGAATTTTATGTTACGGTATTATTTGATTCGGGTGCGGATACCAGTTATATGTCTCTGAAAGTTAGCCAAATGCTTAAACGCGCACCAACACTTTTGAACACCAAACATGTCGTAGAGTTAGCTAACGGTAAAAGTTTAGAGGCCACACACATAGTTCAGGGTTGTAATCTTATCCTTGCTGGTCAGACTTTCTCTATCGACCTCATTCCTATAACTCTGGGTAGTTTCGACATCTTCATCGGTATGGATTGGTTATCTCAACAGCAAGCAGAGATCTTATGCAAGGAGAAGATCATTCGTATTCCTCGTTCTGGTAAAGAACCTCTCGAAGTTCAAGGCGACAAGAGTGGTGTCGTGAGTGGCATCATATCCTTCTTGAAGGCTCAGAAGTGTTTGCGAAAGGGCCACACAGCTGTTTTAGCACTCGTTACGGATACATCGAAGAAAGATAAAAAGATTGAGGATATTCCTGTAGTACGCGATTTTCCTCAAGTATTTCCTGAAGAGTTACCTGGGTTACCGCCTCATCGTCAGGTCGAATTCCAGATCGAGCTAGCTCCAGGAGCAGCACCTATAGCTCGAGCACCTTATCGCTTAGCTCCAACGGAACTGGAAGAACTGTCTAAGCAGCTGCAAGAACTCTTGGAAAAGGGTTTCATACGTCCTAGCTCTTCGCCTTGGGGAGCTCCGGTATTATTTGTAAAGAAGAAGGACGGTACCTTCCGCATGTGTATAGACTACCGCGAATTGAACAAGGTGACTGTGAAGAATCGCTATCCTCTTCCACGCATCGACGATTTATTCGACCAGTTGCAAGGGTCGAGCTATTACTCGAAGATTGATCTAAGGTCAGGGTATCATCAACTGAGAGTCCGGGATGAGGACGTCTCCAAAACAGCGTTCAGAACACGCTACGGCCACTACGAGTTTCTGGTCATGCCTTTCGGGTTGACGAACGCGCCTGCGGTTTTCATGGATCTTATGAACAGGGTGTGCAAACCTTATCTCGACAAGTTCGTCATTGTTTTCATCGACGAAATTCTGATCTACTCGAAGAGTCAGGAGGAGCACGAGCATCATTTACGACTTATTTTGGAACTTCTACGAACGGAACAACTATACGCTAAGTTTTCAAAATGCGACTTCTGGCTTCGTGAAGTCCACTTTCTAGGCCACGTGGTAAACAAGGATGGGATTCATGTCGATCCATCCAAGGTGGATTCGATCAAGAACTGGCCTGCACCTCGCACACCAACCGAAATACGCCAATTCTTAGGTTTGGCGGGTTATTATAGACGGTTCATCAAAGACTTCTCGAAGATTGCTCAGCCGCTTACACTACTGACGCAGAAGGGTGTTGTTTATCGTTGGGGTAATACACAGGAAACAGCGTTTCAGCACTTAAAGGATAGACTCTGTAGCGCACCTATCCTCTCATTGCCTGAAGGCACAGACGATTTTGTAGTCTACTGCGATGCATCTATCCAGGGTCTTGGATGTGTGTTGATGCAGCGGGATAAAGTCATTGCTTATGCTTCGCGCCAACTTAAGATTCACGAACAGAATTACACAACACACGATTTAGAACTGGGAGCGGTTGTTTTTGCACTCAAGATATGGCGACATTACCTGTACGGTACCAAGTGCACTATATACACTGATCACAGGAGTCTCGAACATATTTTCAAGCAGAAAGAATTGAACATGCGACAACGTAGATGGGTCAAATTACTGAACGATTACGAATGTGCTATATAGTACCATCCGGGCAAAGCCAATGTGGTGGCTGACGCCCTCAGTCGGAAGGATACTACGCCTAGGCGTGTACGAGCATTGCAACTTACTATCCAGTCTAGCCTTCCTTCTCAGATACGAGATGCTCAGGTAGAAGCATTGAAACCAGACAACGTCAGGGCTGAAGCCCTACGTGGCTCAAGGCAACGCTTAGAACAGAAGGAAGATGGTGCTTATTACGTAACAGGACGCATCTGGGTCCCACTCTATGGTAACTTACGCGAGCTTGTAATGGATGAAGCTCATAAGTCTCGCTACTCGGTACATCCAGGTTCGGATAAAATGTACCACGATATCAAAACTACATACTGGTGGCCTAGCATGAAGGCCCACATAGCAACATACGTTAGCAAGTGCCTGACTTGTGCGAGAGTCAAAGTCGAATACCAGAAACCTTCAGGTCCACTCCAACAACCTGAGATACCACAATGGAAATGGGAACAAATTTCCATGGATTTTGTTACTGGCCTACCTAGATCTCAGCGCGGAAATGATACTATATGGGTGATCGTGGATCGACTCACACAGTCTGCTCACTTCTTGGCTATCAAGGAAACGGACAAGTTCTCCACACTAGCAGATGTGTACTTGAAGGAAGTGGTCTCAAGGCACGGAGTGCCCACTTCTATTATCTCTGATCGTGATGCACATTTTACTTCAGAACTGTGGCAAGCAATGCACAAATCTTTTGGCTCTCGTTTAGACATGAGCACAGCTTATCATCCTCAGACGGATGGGCAGTCTGAGCGCACTATTCAAACTCTAGAAGACATGCTTCGAGCGTGCGTAATCGACTTTTGGCAATGGTTGGGAAAAACATCTGCCACTTGTGGAATTTTCGTACAACAACAGCTACCACACAAGCATTAAAGCTGCTCCATTCGAGGCATTGTACGGGCGTAAATGCCGGTCACCTCTTTGTTGGGCAGAGGTGGGTGACAGTCAGATCACAGGTCCAGAAATGGTAGTTGATACTACTGAAAAGATTGCTCAAATACGACAACGCATGGCGGCAGCTCGTGACCGTCAGAAAGCATACGCCGATAAAGACAGGAAACTACTCGAATTCCAGGTTGGGGATTGAGCACTACTCAAAGTTTCACCCTGGAAGGGTGTGGTTCGTTTTGGCAAACGCGGCAAACTTAATCCACGATACGTCGGGCCATTCGAAATCATTGAGAAGATAGGCAGGGTGGCCTACAGATTGAACTTACCAGCTGAACTCAGTGCAGTTCACAACGTCTTTCACGTGTCGAATCTGAAGAAGTGTCTGTCAGATGAGACCCACATAGTTCCTCTGAAAGAGCTCACTATTGATGAACAGTTACGATTCGTCGAGGAACCTGTTGAAATCACGGACCAGGATGTTAAGGTCCTCAAGAACACTAGAATACCTCTAGTACGAGTTCGTTGGAACTCCCGCCGTGGCCCATAGTTCACCTGGGAACGAGAAGATCAGATGAAACACAAATATCCCCAGTTATTCGGAAACCAAGAAACCACTACTGAGGCCGAAGCTACTACAGAATTTCGGGACGAAATTCCAAATCAACGGGGGGATGATGTGACACCCCAGGAAAACCAGTAATCTTCGCAAACCTGCTCGGGGAGCCGCGATACGATACAGGTAAACAACGTCACACCACTAGCTTCCTCAGTAACCACATGCTAAATTTCAAGACGAAATTTCTTTCAAGTTGGGGATAATGTGACAACTCGAGTTTCCGACATTTCTTATTCGCGTTTATTGCGCGTTTACTGCTTAGTCGTTTGACTTGTTTGTCTTGTAACTGTTACGTTGGATTATAAAGTGGGATGTTGTTTGCATGTTATCTGTTTAACGTGACTTGATTGCTTGATGTTACTTGATGAAACACTTAGATTAATTCACTATGCACACTCGACGAAACAAGAAATGTTTCACCAGTTAAGCTACTCGATGAAATAGGAATCTGTTTCATCAACCACTCGACGAAACAGGTCTGTTTCGCCGAGCCTAGTTTCACCAAAGCCCAGTTCGGGCCCAGAACGTTATTTCGTGTATATAAGTGGTACTAGGGTTATTCATCGACACTTTTTGCAAACCAGAAAAACCTAGAAGCACTGTGCCGGCAATCTAGGAACAACCAGAGACCTGTTATCAATTCCATTGTTGTTTCGGTTAGTACCTCGTAATTTCTTGATTAATCGCTCATCCATGTGATGTGTATTATGTAAATCGATGATTAGGGTTGCTAATTTATATTTTTATGAAACGGTTATGAATATATGTGCATGATGTTCTTGATTTCGATATACATGGTTAATCAGATGCGTAACTCTATGTGAAACTTAATACGATCGAATACTCGGTTTTAGATGTTGTTAATGTGATCTGGTTCTGAATGCACGTTAGCATCTTGATAAGGCTCGATGATGTGATGTTTTATGTTAATTGATTCGTGTACACATAACCTAGGGTTCATGCTAGACGTTAAGAACTGTGATGCTTATGTTATGATGATGCGATGATGAATTCTGTGAACGAATGATTTCTGCATGATTGATGATTTGCTGATGACGGCTGATAGCATGATTAGGGTTTCTGTGTTATTGCGTAACTGATGTCACTGATTTCCACGTAACTGACCTTCGATGAAACAGACATCTTAGACGAAACACAGGTGACGGTGAAACAGAATGTGTTTCACCGATATGTGTTTCACCGATTTGTGTTTCACCAAATGTGTAATCAGCACAGTAACCTACTTTAATTCTGTTTAGAAGTTAACCGGGTTAGTTAACTGCTGTTAAGTGTAACCATCTTGTGTCTGATCTCAAATACGTGCTATGTGCTACTTGTTTATCACTGTGTGTTTATATGTGAACACAAACTGATTATGTATACGTGCGTACTATAGGACGTGATTGATTAAATGAGTACATAACCTAGCATACCGAGCAAACCCAAGGTGAGTTCACACTCTTACCAAGGCATGGGATTCCCGGGGTTGGGAATGGGTTGAATGTTTCTTATACTTACATGATTAATGGAATTATTCCTCGGGAGGGGAAGGTTATTAGTAGATACTGCTAGACTAGTGATACATTTACTCTCTCTTCGCAAACACACCGGGATTGGCCGCGATAATAGAACAATCTTCGCAAACATGCCTAGAATGGCCGCGAACTATACTTTAATCTTCGCAAACTTTCCGGGTGGGCCGCGATACAAATATACCTAGTCTAGAAAACATGGGAAACCCCCACTAAACTTCGCAAACATGCCTGGAGGGCCGCGATACCATTACATACATTACATGATTACTAAACGAGCTTACGAATTACAATACGTACACTATAACTAAATAACCAACTGTGAACTCGCTCAACTAGTTGTTGACTCTCTATTACATGCCTTGCAAGACCATAGGTACTCTTGGAGCTTGCACGGGAGATGCGGTCGTTGTGGGCACGGATTGTGGAACTTATGATAAAACATTTAGACATTTGAACTTATTACTTACGTTGGGTTTACATTTTATGCTTCCGCTATACACTTAACATGTTTTGTTTGAACACTTTTCATATCGTTTGGTTTAAATTACATTTAATACTTATTATGTTTGATATGATTGGTGGCTTGATCCTGGTCAGTCACGCCTCCAAGCGGTGATACTCCGCGTGTGGATTTTGGGGGTGTGACAGGGTGGAGGTGCTGTTGGTGAAGAGTGGGAGGTAGAGATGTAGAGACAGAGGGGGGTAGATAGAGAGGAATCTGTTTTGCGACAGGTGGGGCGGTGGTGGTTAATGGCGGTCGTGGAGGGTTAACGACGGAGCAGACCCTCAAATCCTCAGCTTCTCTCTCTCTAACATGGATGAAGACGATGGTTGGTTTGGTTATCTGAAGAGTGAACAAGGGGTTCAGAAGTAAAAGAGTTTCGGCGGCCGTGGTAAACCTTGTCGAAGGGCCGGCGAGATCGGAAGAACAACGGTTCCGGCGGCCGGAAGAACGAGGAGACCAGATGCACCTGCAATCTCCCAACATGTTAACATAAATTTTGATGAATTCACCTTATTTTCCTCATTATAATCATGGGTTCTCATCGAAGAAGATGAAGAAATTGTTTCAAATGGGTTTTGTTCCATTTAATTGAAGTTTTGTTCGAGTGGATACATTTCTGTTTGGATCGGCTTGTTTTTGTTGATGACAATACGAAGATGATGAGTTGGGTGCAGGTGAGATTATTATTGAAGTTGTTTGGGAACAATGGGTGCATCTTCATCTTGGCAACAGAAGTCAGGTTTTATACCCATGGATGTGCCACATTGGCAAAAATAGTCCACGTAGGATGCCAGCTAGGATGGAAGACTAACTCAGTTAGTCATTTTTTAACTGAGTGGTGAAATGACAAACAAAATTAAAAGTTTGGGGTGTCACAGATCAAAGTGTTAGTTGCGGGTGTTATCGGCCAATTTCTTCAAAGTTAAAGGTGTTAAAATCCAATTGGCCTAAAAAAAGTGCATTTAGCAAACCCCTAATATTATTCATGTTTTAATAGTTATATTTTCCTTTAAAAATTTTAAGATACGATCATTTTGTTGTTTTAACTTGCTAATTTTTATCTATGTCTTACTATAACTTCTTTTTTTCACAGAGTTGTGAGTAGTGATGTGTACATAAGTAATCGAAACATACATGTTATCTAAACCGCCTCATTTATACGGTTTCTGATATACAACTTGTATTTACAGTAGAGTATTTTTTTCGTATCGTAGACTATAACGAGAGTTTGGTTGTTACCATACGGGTAACGTGACAAACTGAACTAATATCGTCCCAACAATCCCGATACTATGTTGATTCCGACCGAACATGAATACTCGTATCGGTACTACCAGAACCGTTAATGATATTTTTTTTGGTTTTCGATCGATGTAAAAAAACACGTGTCGATATCTTTTTGAGCATATCACGAATTTATTTTTTGGGTATTATTTTTCGGTCACGATACTAAGCGTCGCTACAGTACCGCTTCCGTAATGAATCAAACCAATTCAGACTAAATACCCGACGCAATGCATGACAAAATCTCCCTGGTTGGAAAGTAATCATTAATGTTTTGAATAGTACTCCAAAAGAATAAAAACTAAATACGACTAGAGAGGGAGTGGTGATGACAGTGGACAAGTGGAAATTTCTAAAAGCAATTGCATAATTTGAACAATGTTTTTAAAATGGTAAGTAATTTTTAATAACAAGCAAATTTGAATCACTGACGGATTATTGGAGTATCATCGTGCTACTAGCGAAACCACCCGATCATATACATCTCCACTAGACATAATGTCTATACGCCAATTCAGTAAGAAACTCATTAAATATGGGAAAACCCCCTTGTGGGAATCGAATCCAGGACCTATTGGTCTCAAAGTCTTATCCCACCCTCAAGATGCCATTAGGCTATAAAATCACGGGCATAATCGAGTTATTTACCCCTGCGTCATCGCTTCTTGGATATTTAAACCTACACCGAGTCGGTGGACAAGTTTTTAAAAAGAGTTTAATCGATGTTTATAACTTTTGAGTTTCAAAGATGCATGTGTTCTAGGTCTTTTGTTGTTTTTTGAAAAAAAAAATGACAGTCAAAAGTGAAAACAGGGTTACAAATATTTTTTTAAAGGGTCGTATTATTGGCACACTTTGGGGGATTAAATCGACATCCTCAATAAGCATCGTATAGGCCTATACGATGCGTATTGAGGTGGGTTCAACCTTCTATGCCTGCCAAAGGCTGCCATTGTCCCCTACCAAAAAGTAATACGCATCGTATAGGCCTATACGATGCGTATTGAGGGTGTCGATTTAATTTTTTAATTTTTGCAAGGTAGCTTTCTGTCACGCGGTAGCTTTCCGTCGCGCAAACAAAGAAGCAGCACTTTGGACGTTTGTTGGTCTTCAAACATCTAGGAAACATTATTTGAGAATACCCCTGAATTTATCGAAGCTGTCGAATGAGATCCTCCACTGTTGGGTTATCATCTTTCAACCCCATTTTCCCTAAATTTATCGATTATGTTTTTCAACAGGGATGTAATGCAATGATTCCTCTCAATTGAATAGACCGACACTTGCTTCATAGGACTCACTTGAATCGTCTCGGATGTAATAACGGTACGTTTAGCATCCGTGCCTGCTTGAATTGCAGAAAGCAAAGGAATTGATCATGGAACAACATACTCTTGTTACCATATTGTTCGTCCACTAGAACTATTTGTGTATGCATTCTTTTGGTAGTTAACAGCGTTATAACAGGATGGATGTGACACACACAGATAAATAATATCTGATTGTTTTATTTTTTTTCGACTGTTTCAGTTATGTTTCAATAAATAATATCTGATTGAGAAGCACTAAATTAACAACGGTTCTCCAATTCCATATCAATAATGTAAGGAGAAGCGTTGAGATAACGGACATCCATCAAGCTCAAAAAGAAAACTTGTGTTTCCCATAGTCACAAACGATTGCGGTTTGTATTTCGCATAGCCACCGTTTTGGTAGTCAATAAAGGTTGCGGTTTGCAGATTCAATCTTCATTGCTTCATTAAAATTAACAAGGCGGTTTCTTTGCTTCGTCCACTAGAACTATTTGTGTATGCATTCTTAGGGTTTTTATTATTTTATCAATGGAAGTTGAAATCGACATAAAGGACATCGATGATTCAATCGCAAACAAAACCAAACACGATCAGGTATCGGAGAACATGTACATCAAAAATTCGGTTACGTTTTTCAACAGAAATAAGACTCACTTGAATCGTCTCGGAAGTACTGAACAACAGAAATAACAGCTTTGGAGAAACCGGACCGGCTTTGAAACAAGCATGCCTTGAACGAGTCTAGAACACTCGTAATCCTCAACCGGCTTTGAAACCGGACGGAATCTACGAAGAAACTGTTCGATTTCACGGTTTGTTTGAGAACCTGATTCAGATACAAAACGGTCTCTTTGCTTCATCCACTAGAACTATTTTTGTATGCATTCTTTTGGTAGTTAACAACGCTGATACGAACACGTGTGTTTTGAAATAGGCTTTGTTCTTGGTTTAATGAAGTTACACGTAACATCTAGTTATATTCAGATTTAAACAATGCACGCCTCAACTGAGATAACGGACATCCATCAAGCTCAAAAAGAAAACTTGTGTTTCCCATAGTCACAAACGATTGCGGTATGTATTTCGCATAGCCACCGTTTCCGTAGTAAAAAACGGTTACGGTTTGCACATTCAATCTTCAATACTTCATTAAAATACCACTAGTAGAAGAACCCGACACGTCTTCATGTTACGGAGAATGTTCTCGAAATTAAAGGAAAATGAGTAAAAAAGATGAATCAGTTGTCAGAGAGAGAAAAGGAAGCTGTTATTTCAGTTATTTCTGTTGATCCACAAATTCCAACAAATTATGTCTGTCTGAACCAACCGAAATCCACAAATTACAACAGTTTCTTCGTCGCTAATTTCTCCACTCACCGTGAAATCGAACAGTTTCTTCGTAGATTCCGTCCGGTTTCAAAGCCGGTTGAGGATTACGAGTGTTCTAGACTTGTTCAAACTATGTGACATGTGTCTATTCCAGTGGTCCCGGTACGATTTGCGTATGCATTCTTTTGGAGAACTTATCGTGTGTTGCAGTTTGGAAAGATGATCGAATAGAGATTTGAATAACAAACTGTGGAGAACGTGTTTGCGTTATCCATCAACATAAGCTAAAATACTCTAAAATAAACAAGGCGGTCTCTTTGTTGCGTACTGATTATTGAAAAGATTTATTGAAATCGAAGAAAAGAGTAAAAAAGATGAATTGAGGCGTACATTAGGAACAAGAAGTCCAATAATCCGTTCATTATCTGTTGTTGTCTAAAACAATATGAATGCACGCAACGAATTTGACAACGTTGGGTATATTCGAAACCAACTAAAATACGTTGGGTATATTCGAAACCAACTAAAATACGTTAAAATACGCTAAAATACCCTAAAATACGTTAAAATACCCTAAAATACGTTAAAATACGCTAACTTACGTTAAAATATCCTAACTTACGTTACAATACATTAAAATACGCTAAAATACGTAAAAAAAAAATACCCTAAAATAGGTTAAAATAAGCTAGAATACGTTAGAATACGCTCAAATACGTCAAAAATACTATTAAATACGCAACAATATGTTATAATACGTCAAAATACGTCAAAGTACGCGACTAACGATATTTCCACACACGTATACATATAATACGGCACTATGGAGTACAAGTGGATTTCAAACAAAATTGTACGTAATCATAGAATACGATATTCGCACGCAACCGAACGGCACCAAAACGACTTATGTTGAAGGTATACGTAATAAAACGACAAAATATGCGAAAGTTCGGCAAAAAAAAGAGACGTATACGCGTCGAACCGAGGGAAACACGATAACACTAAATTTGAAATAATGCCATATACGATCGTATTGGCCTATGTTGTATCGTATATCGGCTTAATACGAATCTTATAGGCCTATACGATTCGTATTAAACTTTGAATTTTCTCAAAAATACCCCTGAATTTATGATAAAACCAGGGGTATTTCAGTAAAATCATCGATTAATACGCATCGTATAGGCCTATACAATGCGTATTGAACTATAAATTTCTCAAAAATGTTTTTCAAATCAAGGGTTCCATCATTACAACCACTTGTTTTCAACAGGGATGTAATGCAATGATTCCTCTTAATTGAATAGACAGACACTTGCTTCATAGGACTCACTTGAATTTGTGGATTTCAGTTGGTTCAGAAACTTAACAAGAGAAGCAACTAAAAAACGTTTGGTTCAGAAACTTAACAAGAGAAGCAACTAATTCGAAGATCCTTGCGTTAGACACAATTTGTTGGAATTTGTGGATTTCAGTTGGTTCAGATCTCTATTCGGTCATCTTTCCTCTCAATTGAATAGACAGACACTTGCTTCATAGGACTTACTTGAATCAAACATGCATGCCTCAAACACTTAACATTTTAGAAGTTTTCAATAAAATTTCATTCTCCTGTGAACTTGTTCTCTATGAAATGTCTCACTTAACAAGAGAAGCAACTAAAAAAGCAGTGAACGGTATTTAACGTACACACCTTGAAGTACTAAATCAACAGAAATAACTGAAATACTGAATCAAACAGGCATGCCTTGAAGTACTGAATCAACAGAAATAACTGAAATAACACCTTCGGAATTTATTAACCCACAATTTGTTGGAATTTGTAGATAGACACTTGCTTCATAGGACTCACATGAATCGTCTCGGAAGTACTGAACACCAGAAGGATGAGATATCGCAGTTAGCTCGAAGAAGTTTCTCTCAATCAGGTGGTCCATTAGATTTTCACTTTTAACAATGTAATGTTAATTGTTGGAAATTTGTGGATTTCGGTTGGTTCAGACAGACACAATTTGTTTTCAACGGGGATGTAATGCAATGATTCCTCTCAATTGAATAGACAGACACTTGCTTCATAGGACTCACTTGAATCGTCTCGGAAGTACTGAACAACAGAAGGATGAGATATCGGTAGTTACGAGATTCTTCGAGAATTAGAAAATGAGAAAATACGGAACGGCAAGGGTAGTATGAGTCTGAGTCCATTGTGGTTCGTGTTAGGTTTGTATTTCCCATAGCCACCGTTTCCGTAGTAAAAAACGGTTGCGGTTTTCCACATTCAATCTTCATTGCTTCATTATAATTAATAATGATTGCAAGACTGTTTGTCGGGCTTCCAATGCTCACACAGGGTGATAAACAACGCTGATATTGAACGGATTATTGAACCAAGAAAGTCATTGGACTGCCGCAGATGAAGTCAAATGTGATCAAACTTGGACATCAGACGTAAATCTTGAATAAACGGAACATAATCTCATATTGTCTAAAGAAGCGCTGTCACACCACCAAAATCCACCTGCGGAATACCACCGCTTGGAGGCGTGACTGACCAGGATCCAACCACCAATCATATTGAACATGCAAGTTAAAAGACATAAAAGTTTGACCAATACAACTGGTGTCCAAACAAAACATAGTTAAGTTGCAAGCGGAAGCATAATGTTTAAAACCGTAACTTAAGTTTAATTGTTTCAAAGTTTAACATGGCACACATCTGTCCATGTCCCACAACGATCCTCCTCCATGCAAGCTCCAGCTAAGTACCTATTGACCTACCCAAGGAGGACGAGGAACCCATGTTCCTTAACCCCAATTCCCGACCCCTGGGAATCCCATGCTTTGTAGAGGGTGTGAACTCACCTTGGTTTGCTCGGCAGATACACAGAAAGGTCAATCAAGTTAATTGTGGTCAACCGCGTCCTAGTATGGTTACCACGCAAGTTAGATACAACCAAGTGATGCGCATACATTTTCTACACGTATACTAGCAAGTTGCATGCAGGTATTATTCATGGCATACACGTATGAACATGGTGGTTTACAATAATACCTATGAGTTGAACAGTAGCAAGTATACAAGTAATCAAAACCCAAGAGTCCGGCCCAATCACCTAAGCCCGTAACACTGTGCAAGTCCAAATCAGAAAGAGTGTATACGTGGTCTCGAGTCGAGACTGTGCGGTCTCTAGTCGAGACTGTGCGGTCTCGAGTTGTAGTCTACAAGTTCTCGAGTCGCAACTGAGGAGGTCTCGGGTCCTGTCTCGAGTCGCAACAAGACTCGCAACCCTGTTCTCGAGTTACGCTGTTTTTGTGTTGGTGTGGGGTGGTCTCGAGTCGAGACTAGAGGTTCTCGGCTCGCAGCCTTGTGTCGAAACCGTGATCTCGAGTTGTCATGTTCATGGTCTCGAGTCGAGACCGAAGGTCTCGGCTGGAACATCTGCTGACTTCCGACATTGTACTAAACCAATAGAATTTCATGATCATGATATGGTGTACTAGCCAATAACAATGCACTAACATGTTTCCTTGTCTAACACTAACCGAAATGGATCAAACATATCAATTTTCAAATATCCATATCACATTCAACAAGTTCTTCACATATTCATCATGTTCTTCATTTTAGGGTTTTTAGCATAAATCTCTAAGAACTTTAACATGATCATAACATGAACAACAATCAAAACACTCAAACAACTAATCCGATTTCCACATATATGTAGCCTTTTTAACAAGCATTCGGTTCTTAGCATAAGAGTATACAATCCGATTTCATGAACATTAACAACTAATGGTTTAAACCACATTCAAACACAAGATATCATTAACCCATCATGCAATATATCCAAAATCAAGACATGTTAACCGATTATCATCATCATACACATCAAGAACATCATCATGCTATTTCATCAAGGCAAGTAACATCATTAGTCACATAAACACCTAGTGAGTATCTAGAAACACTAACCGATTGTGAAAGGCACCGAGATGGTAAAGGAGATGAATAAAATGGAGTGTCCGAGTGTTGATGATGAGCTTGACCGAGTCCTTGTTGATGCCGAATTGATCTGAGGGATGGGAGGGGGAAGGTGATGTTTGATCTCTAGAGTTTTAGTGAGAGAATGTGGGAGTGTGTGTGTGGATTGCCCAAAGAATGGCAAGGTTGGCTATCACCAAGGATTATATACTTGTTCCACATTGGTGCACCCTAATGGGCATCGGGAATACTAAAGGGGGGCGTGGCCCGATCCGGCCCAACTGTTACTGTTCACTCGAGACCGCATGGTCTCGAGTCGGGTCCTTGTGTCTCGGGTCATATAAATACACACATATATACAAGCATGGCACATAATCACATAATAACATTCATTAAGCCAACAAGTCACTTAGTCACACGTTTAAGCATGTTACATCGAGGTACAAATGAAAGGTTCTAAATTTCGAGTTGTCACAAGCGCTTTTATCATGTGTGATCCAGAGGTCGGTCTCGGGTGGGCATAAGATCCGTGGGCCATATTGTCGGATCTGTGACTCAAGAAAGTCATTGGACTGCCGCCGATTAAGTCAAATGTGATCAAACTTGGACATCAGACGTAAATCTTGAAGAAACGGAACATAATCCTAGATTGTCTAAAGAAGCGCTTTTATCATGTGTGATCCAGAGGTCGGTCTCGGGTGGGCATAAGATCCGTGGGCCCTATTGTCGGATTTGTGACTCAAGAAAGTCATTGGACTGCCGCAGATGAAGTCAAATGTGATCAAACTTGGACATCAGACGTAAATCTTGAAGAAACGGAACATAATCCCAGATTGTCTAAAGAAGCGCTTTTATCATGTGTGATCCAGAGGTCGGTCTCTGTCACACCCCGATATTTCCACGCTTGACCGGTGGGCCCGGTGGGGGGAGTATCGTGACGTGGTTGGCAACATAACAGTCAAACAACACAATATTTAAACATGCACAGCGGAAGCAAATGAAAGATATAATTCAACTTTAATAATTTGTAGTATCAAGTATCACAATAGTCGAAAGTTTATCCACAGAAGGATCAAAATAAATAGGAAACAGTAGTTCAACAGACTTTAGGCATCTTAAGCTTGCGAGACTCTTTTGATGCTAAGGATGAATCCAGCCTATTACGATTAGTACCTGCATTTAATCTTTTTGGGAAAATACGTCAGTTTACACTGGTAAATACATTCAACCGACTCATTTTGAAAAGTTTAAATAAAATTGATTTGAATGCACGTGGCACAAACTTTTATAACTTGGGATAATTATTTAAATATATAATCTCGTAAAAGAATTACATGTTCCTTATGCGTTCAGTAACCCGGTAAGATCAATAGACACACCACATTATTTATTTATGCACTGACGGGTGTACGCCTACACCCCGCGCTTAGGTCGTGGCCATTTCGTAAAATGATGCCAAGGATATCCGGGACATGGTCATTAACCTCCCAAAGGCTTTAAGTAAGCAAAACAATTTAAACGGGCCGATCAAATATCAATTTAACCATCATACGTGGAAAGATTTAATGCCCGACCAAGCGGTATTTTATATACCGTACCCCAAGCCCGTATAGGGAAAATAAGTTAAAAGTATTTACCTTTGCAAGTATAATTTACAAACAGCAAATGCAAGTAGCTTTTACTGGTCCTCCTATTCTGGAACGAAGGTTTATAATAACCTATTAGAATCCTAACGGGTCTTTAGTTAAGCTTAAGCTTAGACCGGTTAGTTTTAAAAATACGGTTCGTACGCACGATTAAGCGAAGACCGGAATAGGATGCGATTTAGACCCGACAAGTTTGAAGACTTGCTTAATATGGGTATTTCATACACATTCTGGATTTTGAGATAAAAGCGATAAGGTTTGGCCCGTTTCGGCTAATTTATGCAAACTAGTTACATAAACCGAACCGAACGCGCAAGAAGCGTAACGGGTAACCGTAAGAGCCATATACAGGTTTCCTAATTTAATATGCCTCAAATATGTTGTGACATCGGTAAGATATCTTTTATTATGCCCGATACGAATTTAAACACAAACTATGCCCCGTAGGGGTAGTTTGGTCATTTACAAGGTTATAAAAGAGATTATGTATTAGCCTGAGTTACAGGTCTGATGTAATCAGCAAAATACTTAATTTCATAAGTTATAACAGTAGGGTATTGCATATATGTGAAAATTTATCAATTATAACCAAACTATGCACCGAAGGGCATTTTGGTAATTTCACATAAGCCGAAAAGCTCAAAACCGAAGTCTGAGTTAAACAACCTTTGCTTACTGTTAAAATATCATAATTTACCTAAAATATCAGTAGGTACCAACCCTTGTATGTTTAAAATAGTGTTAGTACATACTATGCGTTAAAACGCTTAAAAGGCGATTAGAAGCCGTTTCCAGGTTCTATATACAAAGCTGATATTTTTATTATTCCAGAAGGTTTAAAATAATTTACTTATCATATAAAAACAGTGGCAAAAGGTTTGGGGTCAAAAAGATATGTAAAACTCATTTTATAGCCCGAAAGGGCAAAACCGACAATTACCGGATTAAGCCTATGACTCTAAGTTATGCTCAGACTAAAATTAATTAAAAATCTTCAAAAATCCCAAAATAATATATTACATCAGTGGGTAATAAGTTTGATATCAAAAAGTAGGTTTAAATAGGCCATATGCTAATTATGCCGTTTAATCGCTAAAAAGCTTTATAATTACGCTAATGAGCATAACTCTCAATCTACACCTCAAACTGATGTCAAATTTTGGGTGCAAGTTTATAATTCAGTAACTAAGGTTTCTACACTTTTACATTTTTAAATATCACGTTTTATGGTGAAAAGGGCATAATGGTCAACATATGAGCAATTAACAGAATCATGCATATTAATTGCATAACTATTGAACCAAGGTGTATAATCACAGAGGGTTATACTAGCATGTAACCTGGTCCAATTAAATATCTAAGGCATTTCTAAAACATGCTTAAACGGGTCAGAACTGAAAGTCAAAGCAAAAGTCAAACTATGCGACTTTCGGTTCCGAACCGGGTCTCTACTGAAAATTGTCGGGTTGAACATGTTTAGACATGTTCTTACATTAATTACTAAGTTATATTAATGATCAAACAAGTTGTATGGGTTCTACATTGCTAATTATGCATAAATTGGAAAATAAGCATTCTGTTGACTTTTTAATAACAAGTTTGACCTGACATTTGACCTAGTTAGAGTGGGAATCAGAGGGTGCCCTCTTAAGGGTTTATTGCCCACATAATTTCCAACTTATAACTACTTTCAATTCGACTAATCACTGGACCATTAGTGATTAATCGTGAAGTCAACCGTTAATTATGACGGTTTGACTTTTAAGCTAAAACTAAGCAAAAACTTAACTAAGAAAGGTTAAGCATACTTACTGAAGTCCTATGCACGATTAGTGATCACTCGAGTCTTCTTTGGAGCTCCAGAAATGATCAGAAATGCTGAAGGAAGATGTGGTTACAATGTTGCAACCTTGTGGCCTTTTATAGTGTTCAAAATCTCATGGATTGTTGACAACAAGTGCTAGCAATGGCCATGGATCATCAACAGATGTCCCTAAGGGCCTAGGGGTTGTTTAGGGGTCGTGCAAGATGAGGAAAATCTTTTTAAGTCGGTTAAAATGGAATTGGCAGACAAGAACCCAAAGATTTCGGAACAGATGGCCCCTCGCGGCACGCGTAGACCCCCCCCCCCCCCCCCAGGGTCCTCGCGTGGCGCGACGCCTCTTCTGATCAAATCTGAATTTTCTGATTTTTATGCTTTGATCCTTGGCTCTTGAAAACTTTGCTACGACTTTATTTCTTGCACTTTGAACCCTCCAAATTGACTTATAAGGGCTTCAAGACATATACCCACTTTGTTAAGTTCTCGGTTAACTTTATTGTCACCCGAAAAGTCATAAACTTCATCGTAGACGCTTTTAACCCTTCGCATACGAATTTGATCATAACTTTCTCATACGATAACGAAACTTTGTGAAATTTATATCGTGCATTCTAGTGAGCATAATTAACCGTTACAAAGCTTCGGGTTTGCTAAAAGGTCACTCAGAGGTATAACTTAAACATGTTGACACATTTAACCCCTGTAGTTTGTAATCTCTCACTTTCATTCACAATTAGCTTCGTATGATCCATGATTCATTCGTTTGAAGGTATGAGCATCATGTAGGGTTAATGTAAAGTATATTTATTCACTGTTGACATTCTGAACCCGTATATTCACATGCTTTCCATGTTTGTCAACTTTAGTCCCTCTAGAACATTCTTTCACACGTTCAAGCTTATGACACGTGTCAATACAATATAGGACGTGAATTTTCGAGGTGTTACAGTCTCGGGTGGGCATAAGATCCGTGGGCCCTATTGTCGGATTATTGAACCAAGAAAGTCATTGGACTACCGCAGATGAAGTCAAATGTGATCAAACTTGGACATCAGACGTAAATCTTAAAGAAACAGAACATAATCCCATATTGTCTAAAGAAGCGCTTTTATCATGTGTGATCCAGAGGTTGGTCTCGGGTGGGCATAAGATCTGTGGGCCCTATTGTCGGATTATTGAACGAAGAAAGTCATTGGACTGCTGCAGATGAAGTCAAATGTGATCAAACTTGGACATCAGACGTAAATCTTGAAGAAACGGAACATAATCCCAGATTGTCTAAAGTGTAACACCTCGAAAATTTCGGGTTCAATAATAAAACGACACGTGTCATGTCAGAGAAAACGCGTTGTAAACCCGGACTTAATAAAGATGATTCGGCGGGATTTAAAGTGGCGTCATGTTAAACTGTTACCCCTGAACGACCTCAATTATAAATCCCAAGACCCGATTAAATGTTATACACATCTTTTATACCCTCAATTCAGAATTTTGGTTTACAATAATGGATCTTGAAAAGCATGATTTGATCCCAAGAAGAAAACGAATGATAAACCGTTGTTTTCGGGTATTGTAAGTTCATTCAATTGCAACAAAGGTTCATGGTAGGGTAATATACAGGAGTAGATACTTATTAGAGGCCCCTCCATGTAAAAGAATGGCTAAAAATCGTGCAAGTGGATTACTTGTTCGAAACACCAACAAACAGCAACAAAATCTGCCTCTGAGAAGAGGTAGCGCACCGCTACATGTGTAGCGTAACGGTGCGCTGCCACGCAAAGTCAAATGGCCACATATTGCGGGCTAGCGCACCGCTACATCTGTAGCGTAACGGTGCGCTAGCTGATGCCCAGCATCAGAAAACGGGCTGCAACCTATTTCTCGCGATTATGACCGATTTAACTGGTTTTTATCATTATTTAAAGACCCCTAAACGACCCTAGAGCACTAGGACACTTGTTGGATAATTGTGGTCAGCTCTAGAGTTAGTTGTCAACCAATCTTGGTGAGTTTTTCACTATATAAGGCACTCCAAGATCACAACATTTTTCACACTTGCATCTGATCATTAGAGCATTCCTGGAGCTAAGGAACTCTCCCATCTGATCTAAATTCGTGCATTGGACTCTAGTAAGTCTACTAGTTCTTGTTTATTTGAGTTTAGCTTAGTAAAATAGCTAAAAGTCAAACCGTCGTAATTACGGTTTGACTTCGAGACTAGTCACTAATGGCTCAGTCTTATCTCGAATTAAAAGTAGTTATAGGATGGTATTTATGTGGGTAATAAAACCCCAAAAGGGTTTCCCCTGATCACCATCCTAAGCAGGTCAAATGTCGGGTCAAACCTTTACTCAAAAAGTCAACATAATGCTTAAAATGTCAATTATGCATAATTAGCTATCTAGATCATATATAACCTGTTTGATTATTGTTATAACTTAGTAATTAGTGTAATAACATGTTTAAACCTGTTCAACCCGACTATTTCCTGTTTAGACCCGGTTCGGAACCGAAAGTCACATAGTTTGACTTTCACGTTGACTTTCAGTTCTGACCCGTTTGGGCATATTTTAGAAATGCCTCAGAGCTTTAATTGGATTAGGATACATGTTAGAACAACCCTCTGTGATCATACACCTTGGTTCACTAGTTATCCAATTAATATGCATATTTCCGTTAATTGCTCATACGTTGACCGTTATGCCCTTATTACCTTAAAACATGATTTATGAAAATGTAAAAGTGTAGAAACCTTAGTTACTGATATATAGACTTGTATGCAAAATTCGACATCAGTTTTCCTTGTAGATTAAGAGTTATGCTCATTATTGCAAAACTAATGCTTCATGTTAATTAAACGGTGTAATTAGCGTATAGCCTAGCTAAACATACTTTTTGATATCCAATATTTTACCCACTGATGTTAAATATTATTTTGGGATTTTTAAAGATTTTTAATTAATTTTAGGCTGAGCATAACTAGTAGTCGTAGGCTTAATCCGGTAATTGACGGTTTTGCCCTTACGGGCCATAAAATGAGTTTTACTTATCTAAACGACTCCAAACCTTTTGCTACTGATTAGTTATGATAAATAAATTATTTTAAGCCCTCTGGAAATATAAAAATATCAGATTTAAGTATCGAACCCGGTAATGGCCTTTAATCGCCTAAATTAGCGTTCTTAACGCATAGTATGTTCAAAAATCATATTGGACATACCCGGGTTGATACCTATTGATATAAGAAGGCAAATTATAATATTTTAACAGTAAGCAAAGGTTGATAAACTCAGACTTTAGTTTTGAGCTTTTCGGCTTATGTGAAATTACCGAAATACCCCTACGGGGCCTAGTTTGGTTAAAGATGATAAATTTCACATATATACTTTAGCCTACTGTTATAACTCATCAAATTGAGTATGTTTGCTGTTTACATCAGACCTGTAACTCAGTTAAACGTTTAAACTCTTTTACAAACCTTAAAATGACCAAACTACCCCTACGGGGCATAGTTTGTGTTTAAACTAGTTCGGGGCATAACGAAAGACATCCTACTGATGTTACAACATATTTGAAGCATATTAACTTAGGAAACCTGTATATGGCTCTTACGGATACCCGTTACGCATATTACGCGTTCGGCTCGGTTTATGTAACAAGTTTACATAAATTAGCCGAAACGGGTCAAACCTTATCGGTTTTATCTCAAAATCCAGAATGTGAATAGTAAACCCATATTAAACAAGTATTCAGACTTGTCGGGTCTAAATCACATTCTATCCGGTCTTCGCTTAATCGTGCGTACGAACCGTATCTTCGAAACTAGACGGTCTAAGCTTAAGCTTAATTAAAGAACCGCTAGGATTCTAATAGGTTATATTTAACCTTCGTTCCAGATTAGGAGAACCAGTAAAAGATACTTGCTATTTGCTTATTGTGACTATACTTTGCATCAGGTAAATACTTCTAACTTATTTTCCCTATACGAGCTTGGGTTACGGTACATAGCGTACCGCTTGATCGGGCATCAAATCTCCACGCTTAGTGGGTAGTTGAATAATTTGATCGGCTCGTTTTAAACAGTCTTGTTTACTTTACAGCCTTTGGGGGGTTAATGACCATGTCCCGGATATCCTTGGCATCATCTTACGAGATTGGCCACGACCTGAGCACGGGGTGTAGGCGTACACCGTCCGTGTATAACTCATTATAGTGGTGTGTCTATTGATCTTTAACCCGGACTAGATTCGGGCTACTGAACGCATAAGTAACATGTAATTCGTTCACAAGATTATAATATTAAATAATTCTCCCAAGTTATAAAAACGTTTATGCCATGTGCATCCAAACAAATTTTCAATCATTTCCAAAATGAGTCAGTTGAATGTATTTACCAGTGTAAACTGACGTATTTTTCCCAAAAAGACTGAATGCAGGTACTAAACGAAATTTGGCTGGATTGTCTCCTAAGCATCAATAAAAGTCTCGCAAGCTTAGGATGCCAGAAGTCTGTTGAACCATATATGTTATTTTGTTTCGATCCGTTCTGTGGATAAACACCGGATATTGTGACTTTGATTACAATAAATAAATTCGGTTGTATCTTATTTTTAAATTGCTTCCGCTGTGCATTATTATATTGTGTTGTTTGACTATTAAGTTGCCAACCACGTCACGATACTCCCCCACCGGGCCCACTGGTGACACGTGGAAATCGGGGTGTGACATAAAGAAGCGCTTTTATCATGTGTGATCTAGAGAAGACGTATCGGGTGAGTTGTGGTCGATTTATAGAAGGAGGTTATGAAACGAATATATGTTTATGCGAATTTAAAGGACAATACTGACAGAGGTGCTGGTCTTTTCTCCCACTGTGCAAACTTGAAAAATCTCACCATAACACATCTAATATGACACATGATAAAAACGCTTCTTTAGACAATCTAGGATTATGTTCCGCAAATTGGGAACCACATATTCGTGTGTAAAAGCTTGGAAAGATGACCGAATAGAGATCTGTATACACCCTTGGTATTTGTTTACCACATGACACATGATAAAAACGTTTCTTTAGACAATATGAGATTATGTTCCGCAAATTGGGAACCACATTGTAGACTGGTGGGCTTGAATGGTTTTAATAATACTTGAAAATGGAAATAATCGTGTCAAGATCTTTATCAATCATATCATCGGCCAACTGCTCGAAATCCCTTTCGTTTCTCGGGTTTGCATTCGACACAACACAACAAAAAATAAATTAAAAAAACAGTGGCCTGATACGCATCGTATAGGCTTATACGATGCGTATCAAGCCCGCCGCCAGACATAACCTGCACGTGTCAGTCTGCCATGTTTTTTACTTTAATTCAATACGCATCGTATAGGCCTATAAGATGCGTATTGATTTGAAAAAGTGTGTAGATAGACAGGGGGTGCGCCATTAGAAAACCCCTTTTTAAACGGCAATAGGGGTACAAATATATTAGTTTCAAATGTTAAATCATGGTGTCCCTTTTTTGTCATATCTGATCATTGACATAATGATAGGTGGCAAGTTCGAGTCTAGACTTATAACTTAGGACAAATTCCATCTTTTCGGTATTTGTTTTGTCCTTTAAATTTTATATTTTTGTTATTGTTATCTCATGCTTTATTGACAGGAATAACAAAGATGCCTCCGAGATTCTTGCGTACGCGAGGACGTGGAAAGGGGCCGGTAGCCGCCCCCAATGACCATGAAGCAGGACCGTCTAATACACGAGCTCCAGCTGCGACGAAAAGCGAGGACCCACGCCGAAACAGGCGCAACCAGTTCGAATCAGCAAGGCGATCTATTTCCCACAGCTCAACACCGCCTGCACTTAACCCATATGAACCCAACAACCCCCAGCCTTCATATATACCACTTCAGAGATCCTTGTCTCACCATTCTTATGGTGACCCCACTCCCATCTTTAGAGGCCAGTTTAATCCGGCCGACTACTTGCCAGAAACCGTGGGTTTTAACCCACTAGGGCCTGAAGATCACTTCTCGGGGGATAATGCAGACGATATGGATGAGGATACTGACCCCATCATGCCGGCAAGTGGAACCCCGAACCATTCGATTGAGATCTCAGACGGATCGTCCTTTCACGGATCACCCTACGGTGGTCCAGACAGTTTCCAAGCCCTATTTGATCAACAACAGTGGTACTATACTCCTTCTCACCACTCGTCGTCTCATGGGCAGCAACAACAGCCATAGCCTCAGCCGCATCATCAAGATTCATCAGAGGATCACCGATTTGTGGCAGTTACGCCACCACCTCCACCGCCACCAGTTCAACCGGCACCTCCTCAACCGCCAAGGCGTAGAAGAACCGGTGCCCGCATGTCGGTACGACCGGGGGGCTTCAATTTCGATTCCCCACGTCAGTCAAGTGCTAGTCACTACCCACCGCACTATGAGGACCCACAAATGGGTGGACCCTCCAACCCAGCGATGCTTCAGCCGCCGCCAATGGGTTTTGACAACCTGATACCAGCATATACGGGTGGCATGGGATACAACCCGTTTGAACCCCCAACGCATCACAACTATGGGTACGCGGAGGCTGACCCGTACATGACAGCAACGAACTATAACGCCCAAGGAGCCTTTGGGGATCCAAGGGGGGTGAGTTACCCAACTCAGGGATACTCTATACCTCCTAGACCCATTATCAGGACGCAGTCACAGCCACCACGATTTTCTCCAAATAGGGAGGAAATTTTGCAGAGGTTGGAGCAGGTGGAACGGGAAGCACACGAGGATCGTAGGGAAAGACAAACATTCTTCCAAGGACTGATGGGTCTGATCAAGGGGAAGAACAAGAAGGATCGTTGAATTCTTCCATTGCTGTTGTATAAGCCCCTGCGTGGGTGTATTTGTTGTTAAGCCCCTGCGAGGGCATGCTTGTTTGCTTTAACCCCTACGTGGGTGTGTGGTTTGATTAAGTCCCTGCGTGGACTATTATATTATGTAGTCCCTGCGTGGACATGTGTGATATTTAGCCCCTGCGTGGGCATGTGTGTTATTAAACCCCTACGTGGGTAAGTTGGTAATTTGAAAGACCCGTTTAGGGCAAGTGTGTAATGCTTTGAATAAATTAATAGAATGTTATTTCTATGAATATCATGATTGCCTGTTGTGCATAAATAATTACAAATGAAATAAATAAATTAAAATCATTCCTTTTTAAATTAATCTGCCTATGTAATTATTTAATTAAGGATCTTAAAGTGTGAAACTTAGCTTCGTGTCAGTTATAAGACCGGGCCAAAATGGTAAGACCTGTTTAAAAAGACTCAAATCCCAGTTAACATCTTAAAACATGTTAACACTCCTGGCAGAAGTGATTCGTTACAATCACATGTCATTTTATAAGTATAAGGATTCCTTAGAAGATTCCAAACCCAATCATATGAGCTTTGAATCATGGGTTAAGATCATCAAGTAAGATGATCATATTTTACCATACGTTGGTAATATAATGCCTACGGGCTTTGCTCATTTCTACATGAGTCAAAAGACAGTTGTAGCTTTGACTCACTGTCTGAAAAAGGTAATAAAATATATTTAAACCTTAAAAGCCTTGATTCTCTGAAATCATAGCTTATGATTTAAATTGTCCATGTGACTAAGCCTTATGTGCTAATATATATTATTATTATTATTTATATTTAGGATAAATTTTAAATTGAAATCCTAAATTAGTACGATTAATAAGTTAACCAATTATGGTCTCTGTTTACCATGGTTAACGAATTTCCCTAAGGGGTAATTCCATAATAAACTCCCAAATAAAATATTGTTCTTGTTTTCTGCAACAGTTCAATTCAAATGGCTGACTCAAATGAAATAAATAGCCATCCTGTGGAGCCGAATGAGAACGCCCTGATTACGTTAACGGGTGCTGAACTAAAAGCAATCATAGATGGCGCTATCACCCAGGCTTTGAATAGACAGTATGAGGAATACAGTGATACTCGAAGTAGGACCCACTCTGCATCACATTCAAAGCCCAGGACACATTCTGAGGCTCATAACAAGCCTCCTCCCAAGAAGAATGGACCCAAGAAAGACGGTGATGACCGTCAGTCCACCAACAATCAAAGTGTCCCATCTCAGCATATAGTACTGCATCAAGGACCCCGTAACAAGGGTTGCACTTATAAGTACTTCGTGTCTTGTAAACCCAGGGATTTTACTGGGGGAAAAGGGGCAGTCGACTGTATGACATGGCTGGATGAAATGGACACGGTGGTGGATATAAGCGGGTGCGCTGAAGGGGATATAGTTAAGTTTGTGTCACAGTCCTTCAAGGGTGAAGCATTGGCATGGTGGAGATCTCTGATGGAGGCCTCCGGGAAGATCCCGTTGTATGGCATGTCGTGGGATCAGTTCATTGCCCTGATCAAGGAAAACTTCTGTCCTCAACATGAGGTGGAAAAGATAGAATCTGACTTTCTATCGTTGGTGATGAAGAACCTCGACTGTCAAGCTTATCTGACAAGCTTCAATACACTGTCCCGGTTGGTTCCCTACCTGGTAACCCCGGAGCCAAAAAGAATCGCCCGCTTTATTGGTGGTTTGGAACCCGAGATCAAGTCCAGTGTAAAAGCTTCCCGGCCAGTTACCTTCAGGTCTGTAACTGACCTTTCCTTATCCCTCACTCAGGATGCGGTCCGGCAGAGATCGCAGAGGAATAAGGCGGCCGAGAAGAGGAAGCATGAAGATGATGGTTCGCGAAGGTCGAATAAGAAACACCGTGGGAACGGTGATAACAAAAAGGGATCTGAGTCGAGGAAGGATGGGCATAAGTCTGATGAGAAGCCCAGGTGTAAAATCTGCAAGAAGCAGCACTATGGAAAGTGCAGACTGGAGTCAAGCTCTCAGACTCAGTCAAAATCATTTGCTTGTGGAATTTGCAAGTCCACGGACCATAAAACCCTGGATTGCAAAAAGATGAAGGACGCAACGTGCTATCGTTGCAATGAGAAGGGGCACATCAAGACCAACTGCCCAAAATACAACAAGAAGCCTGAGGAGGCTAAGAAGACTAATGCCAGAGTCTTCAGAATGGACGCGAAAGAAGCTGTGCAAGACGATAATGTCATAACAGGTACTTTCCTTGTAAATGATGTCTTTGCAAGAGTACTTTTTGATTCAGGCGCAGATAAGTCTTTCGTAGATCATAAGTTTTGTAAATTGTTGAATTTACCTGTCAGAACCTTAAACGCAAACTATGAGGTAGAGTTAGCAGATGGTACCATAGAAACCGTCTCTACTGTGTTAGATGGATGTGTTATATCCATTAAGAACAATTCTTTTCCTCTGTCTCTACTTCTGTTTAAGTTAGCCGGTTTTGACATAGTTCTGGGTATGGACTGGTTATCACATAACCAGGCCCAAATCGTCTGTAACATGAAGCAAGTAGTGATAAAGACTCCGTCTGGTGAGTCACTTACCATTCGGGGAGATACCCAGTATGGACTACCTGAGCACGTGACTATGCTCAAGGCTTCCAAGTGTTTGAAGAAGGGGTGTGTCATCTACATGGCACAGGTGATTATTGATGAGCCCAAACCGAAGTTAGAAGACATCCCTATCATTTCTGAATACCCAGAAGTATTTCCTGAAGATCTACCTGGTTTGCCACCAGATAGACAAGTTAAATTCAGGATAGATATCATCCCCGGAGAGGCACCAGTTGCTAGGGCACCATACAGATTGGCACCCACAGAAATGAAGGAGTTGCGGACGCAGCTAGATGAATTGCTGGCTAAGGGTTTCATTCGACCTAGTTCATCTCCTTGGGGAGCGCCAATCCTGTTTGTCAAGAAGAAGGATGGGTCGATGCGTCTGTGCATCGACTATCGCGAGCTTAATAAAGTCACGATCAAGAATAGATATCCATTGCCCAGGATCGACGATTTATTCGATCAGCTTCAAGGGGCAAGTTACTTCTCAAAGATTGATCTGAGGTCAGGCTACCATCAGTTGAAGGTTAAGGATGAAGACGTTCACAAGACTGCATTTAGGACTCGTTATGGTCACTACGAGTTCCTAGTGATGCCTTTTGGGCTCACTAATGCACCAGCCGCGTTCATGGATCTCATGAATCGCGTCTGCAAGCCTTACTTAGATAAATTTGTTATCGTCTTCATCGATGACATCCTTATTTATTCTAAGAATCAAGCTGACCACGAGAAACACCTTCGTTGTATTCTCAAACTCCTACGTCAGGAAAAGCTCTACGCCAAATTCTCTAAATGTGAATTTTGGCTACGAGAAGTCCAATTTCTTGGACACGTGGTTAGTGAGCGTGGTATCCAGGTGGATCCCGCTAAAGTTGAAGCCGTTATGAATTGGCAAGAGCCAAAGACGCCTACGGAGATACGTAGTTTCCTGGGATTGGCAGGATATTACAGGCGTTTCATTGAAAATTTTTCAAGGATTGCTGCACCCCTAACCTCCTTAACTAAGAAAAAGGTTAAGTTTATTTGGGGCCCTAAGCAGCAAGAATCCTTTGACATTCTGAAACAAAAGTTGAGCAACGCCCCGGTACTGACACTACAAGATGGAATTGAAGACTTTGTGGTTTATTGTGATGCTTCGCACACTGGCATGGGGTGTGTGCTTATGCAGAAAGGCAAGGTGATTGCCTACGCATCAAGACAATTGAAAGTGCATGAAAAGAATTACACCACCCATGACTTGGAGTTGGGTGCCGTTGTATTCGCACTAAAGCTTTGGAGGCACTATCTTTATGGTATCAAATGTGTGATCTATTCTGATCACAAGAGCCTCCAACATCTGTTTAATCAGAAGGAATTAAACATGAGGCAACGCCGTTGGATGGAAACCTTGAATGACTATGATTGTGAAATCAAGTATCATCCCGGCAAAGCGAATGTAGTCGCTGACGCCTTGAGCAGAAAGGAAAGGGTTAAACCCATTCGAATCAATGCCAAGCGCATGGAAATAAAGAACAGTTTGATAGAAAGGGTGTTAGCTGCACAGAAGGAAGCTGTCTTGGAAGCTAACTATCCTAGTGAAAAGTTAGGAGTAACTGAGGAGCAGTTAACTCTTAGCAAAGACGGAATTCTGCGATTAAATGGACGAATATGGGTTCCAATTTTTTGGAGGACTTCGTGATGTCATCCTCCAAGAAGCCCATAGTTCCAAATACTCCGTCCATCCTGGAGCTGATAAGATGTACCAGGATCTAAAGGCAAATTATTGGTGGATAGGCTTGAAAAAGTCTGTAGCCGCCCATGTAGCAAAATGCTTGACATGTGCGCAAGTCAAAGCCGAGCATCAGAAACCGTCAGGTTTGCTACAACAGCCTGAACTTCCTACGTGGAAGTGGGAAATGGTAACTATGGATTTTATTACCAAGTTACCCAAGACGAGGAAAGGAAATGATACAATATGGGTTATAGTTGACAGACTGACTAAGTCAGCTCATTTTCTACCCATCAAGGAGACTTATAGCTCCGATATGTTAGCCCAGTTATATGTTGATAAGATTGTAGCCTTACATGGCATACCTGTAGCTATTATCTCTGATAGAGATACTAGGTACACGTCACATTTTTGGAAGAGCTTCCAGCAATCTTTGGGCACACGTTTGAACTTTAGTACGGCTTACCATCCTCAGACAGACGGTCAGAGTGAGCGTACTATTCAAACGTTGGAAGACATGCTGCGTGCATGTGCGATCGATTTGGGAGGTAGCTGGGATAAGAACCTACCATTGATCGAATTCTCCTACAACAATAGCTACCATACCAGCATAAAGGCTGCGCCTTTTGAGGCATTATACGGTAGAAAGTGTAGATCGCCTGTTTGTTGGGCGGAGGTTGGAGAAGTCCAGTTATCAGGACCAGAGATCGTGTTCGAAACGACGGACAAGATTGTCCAGATTCGTAACAATCTCCAAGCTGCCCGGGATAGGCAGAAGAGTTACGCTGATCCAAGTCGTAAGGATTTCCACTTCGAAGTAAGTGACAAAGTCCTACTTAAAGTGTCACCCTGGAAAGGAGTGATGCGATTTGGTAAGAAAGGCAAACTAAGCCCGAGATACATAGGACCTTTCGAGGTTATCGAACGTGTTGGGTCAGTTGCCTATAAGTTGAACTTACCAGAAGAGCTCAGTGGAATTCACAATGTGTTCCACATCTGCAATCTGAAGAAGTGTTCCGCTGACGAATCACATGTCATGCCACATACAGATGTGCATATAGACGCGAGCTTAAAATTTGTGGAAAAACCTTTGTCGATTGAAGATCGACAGGTAAGAAAGCTTCGAAGGAAGCATATACCGTTTGTAAAGGTCAAATGGGATGCCCATAGAGGTCCCGATTTCACGTGGGAGGTTGAATCCACGATGAAAGAAAAGTACCCTTACTTGTTTCAGTAAATCTCGGGTCGAGATTTATTTTAAGGGGGTGAGGATGTAACACCTCGAAAATTTCGGGTTCAATAATAAAACGACATGTGTCATGTCAGACAAAACGCGTTGTAAACCCGGACTTAATAAAGATGATTCGGCGGGATTTAAAGTGGCGTCATGTTAAACTGTTACCTCTGAACGACCACAATTATAAATCCCAAGACCCGATTAAATGTTATACACATCTTTTATACCCTCAATTCAGAATTTTGGTTTACAATAATGGATCTTGAAAAGTATGATTTGATCCCAAGAAGAAAACGAATGATAAACCGTTGTTTTCGGGTATTGTAAGTTCATTCAATTGCAACAAAGGTTCATGGTAGGGTAATATACAGGAGTAGATACTTATTAGAGGCCCCTCCATGTAAAAGAATGGCTAAAAATCGTGCAAGTGGATTACTTGTTCGAAACACCAACAAACAGCAACAAAATCTGCCTCTGAGAAGAGGTAGCGCACCGCTACATGTGTCGCGTAACGGTGCGCTGCCACGCAAAGTCAAATGGCCACATATTGCGGGCTAGCGCACCGCTACATCTGTAGCGTAACGGTGCGCTAGCTGATGCCCAGCATCAGAAAATGGGCTGCAACCTGTTTCTCGCGATTATGACCGATTTAACTGGTTTTTATCATTATTTAAAGACCCCTAAACGACCCTAGAGCACTAGGACACTTGTTGGATAATTGTGGTCAGCTCTAGAGTTAGTTGTCAACCAATTATGGTGAGTTTTTCACTATATAAGGCACTCCAAGATCACAACATTTTTCACACTTGCATCTGATCATTAGAGCATTCCTGGAGCTAAGGAACTCTCCCATCTATTCTAAATTCGTGCATTGGACTCTAGTAAGTCTACTAGTTCTTGTTTATTTGAGTTTAGCTTAGTAAAATAGCTAAAAGTCAAACCGTCGTAATTACGGTTTGACTTCGAGATTAGTCACTAATGGCTCAGTCTTATCTCGAATTAAAAGTAGTTATAGGATGGTATTTATGTGGGTAATAAAACCCCAAAAGGGTTTCCCCTGATCACCATCCTAAGCAGGTCAAATGTCGGGTCAAACCTTTACTCAAAAAGTCAACATAATGCTTAAAATGTCAATTATGCATAATTAGCTATCTAGATCATATATAACCTGTTTGATTATTGTTATAACTTAGTAATTAGTGTAATAACATGTTCAAACCTGCTCAACCCGACTATTTCCTGTTTAGACCCGGTTCGGAACCGAAAGTCACATAGTTTGACTTTCACGTTGACTTTCAGTTCTGACCCGTTTGGGCATATTTTAGAAATGCCTCAGAGCTTTAATTGGATTAGGATACATGTTAGAACAACCCTCTGTGATCATACACCTTGGTTCACTAGTTATCCAATTAATATGCATATTTCCGTTAATTGCTCATACGTTGACCGTTATGCCCTTATTACCTTAAAACATGATTTATGAAAATGTAAAAGTGTAGAAACCTTAGTTACTGATATATAGACTTGTATGCAAAATTCAACATCAGTTTGCCTTGTAGATTAAGAGTTATGCTCATTATTGCAAAACTAATGCTTTATGTTAATTAAACGGTGTAATTAGCGTATAGCCTAGCTAAACATACTTTTTGATATCCAATCTTTTACCCACTGATGTTAAATATTATTTTGGGATTTTTAAAGATTTTTAATTAATTTTAGGCTGAGCATAACTAGTAGTCGTAGGCTTAATCCGGTAATTGACGGTTTTGCCCTTACGGGCCATAAAATGAGTTTTACTTATCTAAACGACTCCAAACCTTTTGCTACTGATTAGTTATGATAAATAAATTATTTTAAGCCCTCTGGAAATATAAAAATATCAGATTTAAGTATCGAACCCGGTAATGGCCTTTAATCGCCTAAATTAGCGTTCTTAACGCATAGTATGTTCAAAAATCATATTGGACATACCCGGGTTGATACCTATTGATATAAGAGGCAAATTATAATATTTTAACAGTAAGCAAAGGTTGATAAACTCAGACTTCAGTTTTGAGCTTTTCGGCTTATGTGAAATTACCGAAATACCCCTACGGGGCCTAGTTTGGTTAAAGATGATAAATTTCACATATATACTTTAGCCTACTGTTATAACTCATCAAATTGAGTATGTTTTCTGTTTACATCAGACCTGTAACTCAGTTAAACGTTTAAACTCTTTTACAAACCTTAAAATGACCAAACTACCCCTACGGGGCATAGTTTATGTTTAAACTAGTTCGGGGCATAACGAAAGACATCCTACTGATGTTACAACATATTTGAAGCATATTAACTTAGGAAACCTGTATATGGCTCTTACGGATACCCGTTACGCATATTACGCGTTCGGCTCGGTTTATGTAACAAGTTTACATAAATTAGCCGAAACGGGTCAAACCTTATCGGTTTTATCTCAAAATCCAGAATGTGAATAGTAAACCCATATTAAACAAGTATTCAGACTTGTCGGGTCTAAATCACATTCTATCCGGTCTTCGCTTAATCGTGCGTACGAACCGTATCTTCGAAACTAGACGGTCTAAGCTTAAGCTTAATTAAAGAACCGCTAGGATTCTAATAGGTTATATTTAACCTTTGTTCCAGATTAGGAGAACCAGTAAAAGATACTTGCTATTTGCTTATTGTGACTATACTTTGCATCAGATAAATACTTCTAACTTATTTTCCCTATACGGGCTTGGGTTACGGTACATAGCGTACCGCTTGATCGGGCATCAAATCTCCACGCTTAGTGGGTAGTTGAATAATTTGATCGGCTCGTTTTAAACAGTCTTGTTTACTTTACAGCCTTTGGGGGGTTAATGACCATGTCCCGGATATCCTTGGCATCATCTTACGAGATTGGCCACGACCTGAGCACGGGGTGTAGGCGTACACCGTCCGTGTATAACTCATTATAGTGGTGTGTCTATTGATCTTTAACCCGGACTAGATTCGGGCTACTGAACGCATAAGTAACATGTAATTCGTTCACAAGATTATAATATTAAATAATTCTCCCAAGTTATAAAAACGTTTATGCCATGTGCATCCAAACAAATTTTCAATCATTTCCAAAATGAGTCAGTTGAATGTATTTACCAGTGTAAACTGACGTATTTTTCCCAAAAAGACTGAATGCATGTACTAAACGAAATTTGGCTGGATTGTCTCCTAAGCATCAATAAAAGTCTCGCAAGCTTAGGATGCCAGAAGTCTGTTGAACCATATATGTTATTTTGTTTCGATCCGTTCTGTGGATAAACACCAGATATTGTGACTTTGATTACAATAAATAAATTCGGTTGTATCTTATTTTTAAATTGCTTCCGCTGTGCATTATTATATTGTGTTGTTTGACTATTAAGTTGCCAACCACGTCACGATACTCCCCCACCGGGCCCACTGGTGACACGTGGAAATCGGGGTGTGACATAAAGAAGCGCTTTTATCATGTGTGATCTAGAGAAGACGTATCGGGTGAGTTGTGGTCGATTTATAGAAGGAGGTTATGAAACGAATATATGTTTATGCGAATTTAAAGGACAATACTGACAGAGGTGCTGGTCTTTTCTCCCACTGTGCAAACTTGAAAAATCTCACCATAACACATCTAATATGACACATGATAAAAACGCTTCTTTAGACAATCTAGGATTATGTTCCGCAAATTGGGAACCACATATTCGTGTGTAAAAGCTTGGAAAGATGACCGAATAGAGATCTGTATACACCCTTGGTATTTGTTTACCACATGACACATGATAAAAACGTTTCTTTAGACAATATGAGATTATGTTCCGCAAATTGGGAACCACATTGTAGACTGGTGGGCTTGAATGGTTTTAATAATACTTGAAAATGGAAATAATCGTGTCAAGATCTTTATCAATCATATCATCGGCCAATTGCTCGAAATCCCTTTCGTTTCTCGGGTTTGCATTCGACACAACACAACAAAAAATAAATTAAAAAAACAGTGGCCTGATACGCATCGTATAGGCTTATACGATGCGTATCAAGCCCGCCGCCAGACATAACCTGCACGTGTCAGTCTGCCATGTTTTTTACTTTAATTCAATACGCATCGTATAGGCCTATAAGATGCGTATTGATTTGAAAAAGTGTGTAGATAGACAGGGGGTGCGCCATTAGAAAACCCCTTTTTAAACGGCAATAGGGGTACAAATATATTAGTTTCAAATGTTAAATCATGGTGTCCCTTTTTTGTCATATCTGATCATTGACATAATGATAGGTGGCAAGTTCGAGGTGGATGAACTGGGGTTAGGCCACACAATATCTCTAACGTGTTCAACTCAGGATATTTAAAAATTTGGATATCCGAATTTCGGATACATGATTTATAATCTGAATCTGTATCTGCATTTTTGGATATTTGACCGTACAGTGAATTGGATATTCTAATATCCAATTTTTTACTTTATTTTTTATTTATTTAAAATCGAATATTTTGGATATACAAATATAAATTTTCGGATATTTTAGATATTTAATAGAAAATAATAAAGAAATTACAAACTTTAAGATATTTCGTATATCCTAAAAAATAATAAATCACTACTCGAATCCAAATCTGAAAATTCAGATATTCGAATTTCAGATATCCGAAATTTCGAATATCCAAATTTTCTGATAGTTCGAATTTGGATATTTTTTAACACCTCTAATTCATACCCTTCCCTAATTCTAGACTGACAATCTAACGCCACATCGCTATCTCTTTTTATCTATGACTTTCCATCCCTGAACCTATGTTATATGTAACATCGGTCAAAATGAGTACTAGAAAAAAGTCGACCCGTTTTGAAAATCAGATCCAACCCTTGTTAATCGAATTATTTATTTTTGATGGAATTTTTATTTATTTAAATTAAACTTTGAGTTAATCTAAAGAGTAAAATGCACGGATAGTCCCTGCGGTTTTGCAAAATAACACATATAATCCCCAGCTTTTGGAAATTACACTGGTGCTCCCTGTGGTTAGACAGTTTGTTACTCGGATAGTCCCTGTAGTGAATGACAGTTAGTTTTCTCCGTTAAGTGAATATAGAATGACAAATTTACCCTTCATCTTTCTCAAATTATAAAAACAAAACAACCCACCCCAATTTCACCTAAATCAAACAAACCCCAAAACAGAGTATACATTGTTTAACCAAAATATCCAGATTACGGAGATGTAGAAACCTTCGAGACGTCATATTCACCACGAGATCACCTTCATCGAACCGTCAATTCATAAAATTAACCGCCGGAATTGACCCTCCGTACAATCACCGGAGATCATTGATCGGCAATCAGGTTTGGTGCAAATGGGAGAACAACAAGAATAATAATAATAATAATAACAGAAAAACGACGTCGTCGTTTGTAACAAGGAGGATCAAGGCGGAAGTTAATTGCCCTAATTGTAGCAAACCAAAAGATCAGGTTTTTCCGATGATTGCCACGTCATCCCGCCACCAGTAAGTTCTAATTTTGTTCCCGACGGTAAGAACTGAAAATCAAGCAGTGGGGATTGCCATCGTCGCTAGGTATAGTATACTATTTTATTTCCGTTTTTCTTCAGAATAATATAGAGTAAAATGCAAAAGGGGATTGTTTTGGGGAGTGGTGGAAGGGGGCGATGGCAGTGGTGGTGGTGGGGAATGGTGACAGAGGCGGTGGTGGTGATGACGGTGGTGGGGAGTGGTAATAGAGGCGGTGGTGGTGGTGGTTAATGGTGTGGGAACAGAGAGATAGGTGGGGGTGGGTGGGGTTGGGTTTTGTTTTTATAATTTGGAGAAGATAAAGGGTAAATTTGTCATTTTACATCCACTTAACGGAGAAAACTAACCGTCATCCACTCCAGGGACTATCCGAGTAACAAACTGTCAAACCACAAGGAGCACCAGTGTAATTTCCAAAAATTGGGGACTATATGTGTTATTTTGCAAAACCACAGGGACTATCCGTGCATTTTACTCTAATCTAAAAGTTTAAAAACAAAAATTATATACAATGAAACCTCGTTAAGTTTGGTTAAGTGATATAAAGAAAATGATTAAACCACTTAACCAAGTTAACTAGATCTATGTGTTGTTATAAAGTAAAGGGATCTATGTGTTGTAATAGAAACTTATAAAAATTAAAAACGAAATAAAGGTGGACCGCTGGACGAGAACCTGGGTCTCACCCAATTCCCGAACCACGCCAACACGTAAAAACCACTCCATCATGGGGGTATGGGGCTTGGGTTGGGGCGTGGGTTGGCTGAAAACGCCCAAGCCACCACTCCGGGTGGGCTTGGGTTGGGGCGTGGCCCAAGGGGTGGAAGTTTAAAGCTGGGCGTGGGGCGGGCTAGCGATCCTATGTGGCGGACTCCTATTCGCTTGGTGGCCATGTCATAGCGGGGTGTTTAAATTTTAAAATTTAAATTTTAACCGTTTGGCCAAGCCAAGCAGTCACCCCAACCCATCAACATCACTATAAATATAACCCCAACCCCACCGGCTACCCCAACCCAAACAATCGCTGTCCACCGCTACCCCACTTGATCGAACCCGCTACCCCAACCCACTTGACCGATGGCCTCTTGGACACACGAAGAAGAGCTAGCTCTCGTCACGAGCGTCGTTGACGCTATGAAGGGGCGACAACCCGGTCAACCCCGATATTGGCCGGAAGCGTTTGCAAGCTACCGACATAACGTCGGACACGACCGGCACAACTTAAATGCGTGCCAACATAAATGGCGCAAGCTACGGCCGACCGATGGCCTCTTGGACACACGAAGAAGAGCTAGCTCTCGTCACGAGCGTCGTTGACGCTATGAACAGGCGACAACCCGGTCAACCCCGATATTGGCCGGAAGCCTTTGCAAGCTACCGACATAACGTCGGACACGACCGGCACAACTTAAACGCGTGCCAACATAAATGGCGCGAGCTACGGCCCAAGCTTGATCGTTTCAAAGCCTACTACGAAGCCGTTCCGAGCGGTGAGTAAAGTCACGAGGACCGGGTGGCGGTGGCGAACATTGAATTTCGGGGCAAGAAGCGAAAGTCGTTCGACAAGCTCGCGCTTTTTGAAATTTACCTAACGCTCTAGGTTTTTTTTTGTAATCGTTTTTAGGTTTTTTTGTAAATTTTAGGTTTTTTTATTTTGTAATCGTTTTTAGGTTTTTTTTATTTTGTAATCGTTTTAAGAATTTAATAAAATTTTAGGCTTTTTTTTAATGTTGTGTATATTTTTTTTAATTTTTTGTAATTTTTTTAATAAACTGCCAAGCCACGCCCCAACCCAAGCCCCGCCATACCCCATGGACACGTCACTCACCGGTGGAGGGCTCGAACTCCACGTGTAAACTCATGCCCCCAACCCAAGCCTCACCATACCCACAGTCTCAGGGTTGATATCAGGTTCTACGTTGTTTTCCTTTCATACTAATGCTCCAATTCATACCATAGTCCCATGTTTTTGCATCTTTTATTTCTTAATTAAAACTGGTTGAGTTGGTTTCTCTTTAAAAAGAAAAAATTACACCGTTGGTCCTTTTAGTTTCTGTTAAATTTCAATATAAGGTACTAATAGTTTTTTGTTGCAAAATCAGGTATTAACTTTGTAATTTGTCACAATGTTGAGTACCAAGGCCAAACATTTTAAACTTTTTTTTTTGTTAAATCTTACTAAAATGATTAAAATGCCATTTAATATCTAGAGAGTCTATTTTTTAATTAATTATATTTCACAAAAATAATTTTAAGTTTTATTTACATTTATATGTTTTATATTTTTAGTTTTATTTTTTTTAAATTATTTGGTTTTGAAGTTTATTATTTATTATTTATAAACTTTGAGTTTATATATAATATTATTTAGATTAAGTTAAAAAATTTATTTTATTAGCATATTATTATATATAAACTCAAATTTTATAAATAATAAACTTCAAATCCATTTAATTTTATAAAAAAATATAAATAAAACAGAAAAATATAAAAATATAAATATAAATAAATCTTAAATTATTTTAGTCAAATATAATTAATTAAAAAATAGACTCTCTAGATATTAAAGAGTATTTTAGTCATTTTAGGGGTTGTTTGGTAGCCTCTGAATAGTCATTAAGAGTCTACCTCTTAATGGAACCATTAAGAATTTTCCCAATGAGAAGGTAGAAGAATGTGACATGTGACATGTGATGATTTACCATTCAGAGGTTACCTCTTAACCATTCAGACTTGAGATTACCTCTTATTCATTCAGAGGTTTTAAACTATTAAGAGCAATGTTTTAAAAACCGGTTTTTAAATCAAACCGGATTAGGCTAAAAAATGGTTTAACCGGTTGAACCAGGTTATACCGAGCGGTTCAACCGTGTTGATCAGCTAACTCTATAATTTCATAAATTACAACATCAACTCAAAAGTTAATCCAAAAATGCATGATTACATATTGAAAGATGATCTAAAAGTAAATCCATAATAAAAAATAATCCAAAAGATAATCGAATATTATTCAATTTTCCAACAAGCTCCTTTAAATGAAAGTGTACTATATGTTTAAGCCATTTGAGTGTTGAATACATCAACTATTTTCATTTCATACAATATTAAATAAGAACTTTTAGTTACGAATAATTATAACATATAAAATTACGTAAGATAAGTAACATACATAATAAAAATAAGTAACAACCCAAACTAAAATAACCCTAGGCCGGTACCGGTATTACGTTTCAAACCGGTATACCGGATTTTACCGCCGGTACAAACCTTATGCCGTTTCACTTATTTACCGGGTGTTTCGTACCGGATTTATATTTGAAAACGGTAATACCGGTATAACCGGCCGGTATTTACCGGTTTTTAAAACATTGATTAAGAGGTAGCATCTGAATGGTCATTAAGAGACTACCAAACAACACCTTAGTAAGATTTAACAAAAAAAATTAATAAGGTTTGCCATTAGTACTCAACATTGTTACAAGGTTTGCCATTAGTACTCAACATTGTGACAAGATTTGGCCTTAGTACTCAACATTGTAACAAATTAAAACATTAATACCTGATTTTGCAACAAAAAACTATTACTACCCGACATTGAAATTTGGCAAAAACCACAAAGACCAACGGTGTAATTTTTTCGTTTAAAATTATTACCAGAAGAATCAAGTCACAAGCACAAAGGATAGTCTAGTGGCTTTATTGTTGTGATAAATCGGTGAAACAGGGGAGGTCATGGGTTCAATACCTAGCTCGCATTTGTTTCTTGTTTTTTTCTTTCTTTGTATATATTTTGATTTTTGGATTATATTTTTAAATGATTAAAAATCTATTTTTGACGGGTTGGCTCCCATTTGTTTCTTGTTTTTTTTTTCTTTATTTATATACTAGGTTAGAACCCCGTGTATTACACGGGTTAATTAAATATATTTCTGTATAATAAAAAGGTTACATCTTTAATTACCCGTGTATAACATGAGTTGAATAAGCACGTGTACTACACGACTTGAATAAATATAATGTAATCAGTTAACACACACAGTCGTCAAAATACGTTTTTGGTAAAAAGAACTTTGATATACTATTTACATATTAGAACATTTTACTTTGTTTTTTTTTATTTTTCTATTATTAGGTTATAAACTTGTGTATTACAAAAATAACATTTTACTTTGTTGTTTTTTAATTTATTAACAGGATGAAAACATCTGTGTTACATGTGGTTGAATCAATAAAATATTAAATAGTTATTATTATTAAGTGTAAAAAAAATAAAAAGCCTTAGGCCCTCAGCCACCGCCATCAGAGACTTTTGAGTATGAAATGAATCTATTCACAATTTAAAGAAACGCAAATTTTGCACCAAAATATACATTTAGTCCATTGAATCCACTTATTTATTCTTTCCCCATTCATGACTTTGTACCTAAATATTAGTTTTTGTTCTTCCCTATTTCATACATGTAATCTCAATCAAGTAATCAAAACTAAAGAGGAAAACAATTACAAAAAATGATATGCACTTTTCAATTTGAAATCACATACAGAACTAACGTGAGGCTATCAACTTGCAATATGGCTTGTTTGGCATTTAGTCAGCGAAACGCGGGCTGGATCTCTCCTCCGAGTGGATGTTGATAGCTCAGAATGAAAAGGGGCTTGCTCCATGTGAATGGCCATATAAATTTAAGAGATCCAATTGTGTTTGGACTACACCCCGTGTTTTCGGGAAGTCAAAGTGAAGGTCGAGGTCAAGTCAACGACCGATTTCGCGCAACCGACTAATAATAGATTTCTTTTATTTTAGCTATTATGTGGAGTAAGTGTCTATAATCATAATAAATCGACGTATGTTGATCGCTATTCAATCGACCTACGACTGTGAATTATAGGAAGTAACAATGCGATAAAGCTAACTAATCAAATCGACATCAAATCGAAACCCGAACTACGCGATTGGAATAATGGTTATACGTGTGTGTGTGCCTTATGTGTTACTTGTGCATGTTTATTTATGTATGTTGTGGAAATCAATCGAAACTCGAAATGCAATCGAACTCAATCGACATCGAACTCGAATCACAATCGAACTATGATAATTAGTGGAGAAGGGATAGTGCAAGATATGAGTGGTTGGGATTAAAAGTAATTTGACTAGGAAACCCTATCGTATCGAACCGCTCGCAATCGAAATCGAAACGCCAAAAATCATCGCGTCAAACACTCGAACCAAGTGCCATCCGGCCGGATAGCCATCCGACCGGATAGCCACCTGGTCACAGGTCAGGTGCCATCCGACCGAGATGTCATCCGACCGGATAGTCATCCGGGCGGTGAACCATCCGTCCGGACAGCCCTTTCCTCTTTTGGAATCCTATAAATACCCATGTCACTCTCAAACTTTCTACTTTTGGAAACCTTGTCCGAACAGCACGCTCTCCTCACCTTTTCTTCGATTTCTCTCAATTCCGGTAAGATTTCATCCTAAATCTTGTACTTTCTTGACCTACACGCACTCCTACACCTTTCTATCTTTTGAATCTTAACTTTTAACCGTGAAATCACTAGATTTGAGGTGTTCAAGGATGATGTCATCATGAGTTCTTGAAGAACTTCATGTTTTGGCCTTAATCAACCAAGAACAACTTAGATCTAACCGATTTCCACACGAATACACAAAGATCTTTCATAGATCTAAACACCTTTATGGTGAGAAGGGATTGAAAGATGAACTTTAGCCTTCTTTCAACTCTTTTACACTCAATGCATTCAAACCCGGTAGAATCGGACCTTGTTCTAGTCTCCTACTCATTATTGGGGTTGTGCTAGCTCAAGATCTGGATTCTACTCACGAGACCACCGATTTTGGGTTAAACAAGAACAACCGCCTTGAACCGGTTAACTGGTTGAACTAGGGTGATTCCTGGTCGATCAGGTCACTGGGGACAAGAAGGGGGTTCCGTTGGTTAACACATTGTCAAAACAGACAATAAAACGACAAACAATCACAACGACCAAGTGTAGGACGAACGAAACAATCGGGACGGAATGCTGTCCGACCGGATAAGCCACCCGAACGGATTGCTATCCGAACGGATAACACCTTGGGTCCCACACTTAATCAACTTTATTTAAAGTTTGAGTATTGAACGAATTGCCATCCGATCGAACTACCATCCGACCGGATTACTCTTCGGATCATGAGATACTAGGACTTTAAAGACTTAAGCAATTTTCAACATGTTCATCAACAGGGTTGCCATCCGGTCGAATGGACATCCGACCGAGTGACACTTCTGCGGTGAATTTATTCCCATAAGTAACCCTATCACTAAGGTCGCCGTCCGACCGGATTACCATCCGACCGGATGACAATCCGAACATCCGCACGATTGACCGTCCGACTTGAAGGATAGAGGTACTTCAATGTTTTCAAAATGCTACAACGAAAACTTCAAAAGACAAGCCATCATACACAAACACATTCATCTAATAGGAAGAAACAATCCACTCGAATAGTCATCCGACTGGACTACCGTCTGACCGGATGGCCATCCGCACAGACAAGCCGTCCGATCGGATTACCATCCGACCGAACTGCTATCCGACCCATTCACACTTTGCATCGTTTTACGCGTCACTTATCGTTATGCTATCAATACATTCAGGCTAACTTTACTCTCTAAGCGCTCCCTTCAATCCATCAACCGCTGTGAGTATACTCGATCCCTATTTGCTTTATGCACTTTTGGGTGTTACATACGTTACAACTACTCAATACTATTTGAACGCTAACCGTTAATGCATGTTATACGTGGCTTATGAATGCTTGTTTGTTATGTTTACACATGGAATGTTGTCTACCTGCCTTAGCAACGATAGTACTATAGTTTGGACTCAGCACCCGTTCACACGGGGGTTGTTAAGGACAATTACTTGCATTGATTACGGTGGTAATCATGTATTGCGAACTGCATTTGGCAGTCAACCCGCAGTCATTGGTATCGATGGATCTATGTCGATAACTAACGTGTTTCATTTCACTATGTGTACGTGCTGGTTATGCGTAAACGAATTCGAACTCTATATGCTATTATCAAACTTGTATGCTCACCTTTACATTTTATGTATTGACTTTATTTTAACGTATGTGACATGTGTTTAGGATGCACACGTGGTAGGAAATCGAAGCTAGAATAAAGCTTTAGAGCCCAACAAATAGTTGTCTGTAGTAATTGAATCAAGGGTCTCTAGAAGCAGATAAACAATTGCTCAATTTAAATCTGAGTTGTCGGAACAGAATTATTTGCCTAGATTTTATCTGTAATAATTTGTTTACTGTTTGAAACATGGTATGGGACATGTTATTTTAAATTGAATAGTAATGATAATTGTCGTGGAAACTTCTGGACAATCTGTTTCGCTCAGTGCCATGCCCCGATGATTCCGCCATCGGTTGGGGTGTGACAAGTAAACCACTAGGACCAAGTCTGCAATTTTTGCAAACCACAGAGACCAACCAAGCATTTAACTCATTATTCAACTTGTGTAATACATAGGTTTTAGGTTTCTAACTTAGTCCCTGTTTAATAAAATTATATTTAAAAATTTTTCTATAAACCTTGAATTTCTTCAAAGTGTGTACTACTATATATTTTCTCCAATTCAACTTTGTTATGATATATATAATGCACGTTTTCAAGAGATTTTTAGACTCGACACCACTGAATCGTGAATTTGTTGAATTTGGTTATTATTTTTCTTTCTTTTTAGTTGCCAATGCATGTACATGCACCATCAACAGGCTAAAATCGTTCGGATACAGGATGGGGTATCACTTTTGGTCATGCACAAAACATCTCATTATTGTTCTTTTGACTCTTCCTACTTCCTACCCCATCGCCTCAATTGTTCACTTTTAATTACATATTTTTATGTCATTTATTTCAAGATTATATATTAACTCTTAATTATATATTTTTATTTCATTTATTTCAAGATTATATATAGCTATCAGATTTGGTGTTTTGGTATTGATGAAACAATGGTTAACCGGGTAGGGTTAACACACTGGTCTCGTCAAGTAGGGTTAATCCCTTCTTTCCGAGAATCGCTGGCTGGATCGTCCGCTGGTTGATCTCCTGCACAAGGAAACAAATCGTTGACTCGTAACAAGGAGAATGGGGTGGGGGTGCTCCTTGTTACCACTCTCCGACGTGAGAATCAGTAATTTGCTTGGGAAGCAAAGTGTGATAGTAGTAGTGAGAGAGTTGTGAAGAGATACCTTAAACCTGGTTTGGGATGGGTATTTATAGCCGAGGAGTGAAGGAGGGTAGTTGAGTAGATAGCCTGACATCGCACAACCTCATGTAGGTGTGTCAGGCCTGTCGATTACGGTGGTGATGCCACGTCCTGCTGTGGTGTCAAACTGTTGTATACATGTGGGCTGACAGGTGACTGTTCTTAGTGCCACTTGCACTGTGGTGTCAGACCCACTTGCACTGTGGTGTCAGACCCACTTGCCTTGTAGGCAGGATGCGGTGCCGGGCCGCATCGTTGCTTGCGGTAACTGATGTTCTTCCCTCGTTCTTGTTCTGGCCAAGATGTATGCGGGATGTGGTGCCGTGCCGCATCGCCGCTTGGTGAGTATTACTGTTGTCCAGATCCCTTGTCGTGAGGAAAATGTTCATAGGATGCGGTGCCAGGCCGCATCGCTATGCGTAACATCCGTTCTCGTACTTAAGGTAAGTCTTCTCATCAATGGACATATTGGTTTCAACCGCTGTGTTCGCGCGTGCCCGCACGAACACAGATAAGTTCTTGCTGGTGGGGGTTTTTGATAAGGGTAATGGTCACTCGCGGTCGTGCTGACGCGAGATCTGGGACCATACCCCTTCAAGTCCCCCCAGTCTAGTTTTTCTTCCTTATGCAAGTTGCATGTGGGAGGAATACTGGACTATGGTGTCTAGAAGGTAGAATATGGGCCATGCGGAATCAGTCCGGTAGAGTCGTGTGACGTCTCTTCCGTACCGGTGAGTAAGTTCCGTCTGATGCGGAATTCTCAGCCAATGGTTTTGATCTGGTAATATGGTCTACCTTTCTCTGATGTCATCAGCCACCTGTTGGTGCTTCGAACCAACCTTTGAGATGGTGACTGAAGATGTTAGCAGGGTTCGAACCAACCTTTGAGATAGTGACGGAAGATGTTCGTGATCGCCACTCTAGTTGTAACCTCTGCGTCAGCTGATGCAATGTTTGTAAGTACTTTGCTCAAGCTCTATGTTTATCAACTGGACATTCAACGATGATCCCTGCTTTGTGGGGTGTTCGTGTTCTTCCAGTTTAACTCTCAAGTAACCGCATGCATTTTGCGGTTTAGCTCTCTAGTAACCGCACGTCCTTGCGGTTTTACCTCTCAAGTAACCGCACGTCCTTTGTGGTTACCTCGTTGCTGCACATCGTTGGCCATGTGTGGTCGAGCTATGTGGAGTACTTGCGTCATTGTTGGCCTTATTTGGTCGAACAATGTGAATCTAGACTATGGGCAAATAAACATGGTCATAGGCATGGTAATGCCCACCATTGTTTATTCTATGCGGTCCATAGGTGGGCAAACAGTTATAAGTAGACTTGTTACATCTGTTCCTTAGCTACTTTCCTTCACGCTTTGGTGGAAAGTAGTTTTCCTTTAAGTAGTGTTGCCGAAGGAGATCACCTTAGATACTTGGGAATCTGGGTGAAACTCGTCCGCATTCGTTCTGTGTCCACTTTCCTTCACGCTTAGTTGGAAAGCAGTTATCCTGGAAGTAGCTTTGATCAACCGCGTGGCAGTTTAGTCATGGCTCTTCTGTAGCTACAAGTTTGCGTACTTGTATTTCGCCGCAGCTACTCGTGAGTGTCTGCGGTTTGCAGCAAAGAACTCGCTTCTAAAGAGCTGGAAACTTGTATGTGGCTCTTGAAGGATCAGGAGTCAGGGTTGCTGATGTGCGGTTGCTCAACATATTTGTCCTTTATCCTAAGGAGAAGCTGTTTGCGTCCCCTCTGTGGTTGTGAACCGGACACGAGGGATTTGAAACTTGAAGAAGCTTGCATGGAATGCGGTTTGCCGCATCCTGAGACGCGGTTTTCGCAGTCCAAAGAACCAGGCTTGTTCCGAGTATCTGACACACCTGTACGGGCTCGTGTGTGTTGATACACTCTAATTTACACATATTTTAGTCCCCCGTTTTACCCCTATTTTATGCGTTTTTGGCCGTAAAACCGTCATTCGGATACTTAAATATCTACACTTTTGTTTACAGGCCTAAAACAGCATACCCGACAAGATGATAGCGAAAACGAGGACTTTCCGGACAAAATGACAAAGCTGCGGACATTCTGTTAAGGATTCTGAACTGGGCCTGTGGAACGACCGTTCCACCTGATGCACGGTCGTGCATCTCCGACAAAGTTGATCAACCCGGCAATGAACGAGAGGTGCGACTGGGAGTTCTAGGAAAACAAGGTCAGCCCGGTGATGCACGGACGTGCCATCTGACGAACGATCGTGCGACTACGATGATCCAGCCTGATCTCGGTGATGAACGCTCGGTGCAATAGCTCGTGCAACAAGATCCCGCAACTGAACGACCGTTCCATCCGAGGAACGGTCGTGCGATATCGTATCCGGTCAAAGATTTGATGACGTATGCAGTATGGTGACTCATCCCTAATAATTGAATAAAGTGCACGGTCGTGCCATATGGAGAACGACCGTGCGACAACGAAAATTATAAAAACAGAACAGAAACTTTCTGTTCGTCATTCTGGATTTTTGGGGAGCTTCTCAGGCGATTTTCAGGCTCCGGAGGCATTAGCTTTCACCCGGAATCAAGCCACATTGCCCCGTTTAGCTCAATTACTACCCGGATCCTTAGTCTAGTACTTGTTTATGGTTTGATTTTCTAATCTTTCCATGTTTTTGTTAGTCTTTCAAGTACTTAGATTATTGTTTATGTATTATTGTAGCCTTTGGGCAAAAACACAACAATCCCTTGCTAGATTATAACCATTAGTTTGTTAAACTTTGTTTGTAATGACACTTTGAAGTATTTTCTATGTTTATCTTTGATGATTAGTTTGCAACCTTGTTATTGATATTGATTTCTTGATTATAAGTAATTATGTTGGATGATTGATGCTTGGTTAGTTAAGATAGTTGAATAATGAAGCTTAATTAATCTTGTATTAGTAAACTTTGAACTTGGTTAACTAGATTAGCTTGGTTTAAATGTGGGCATCATGATACTAGAAATGGTTAGTGATTTAATAAAATGTAATTATTGTTAATCAAGAGAGCTTGCCGTCACGGAAGGACCTAAACGGGTTAGATGGTGTCGTTATAAATTCTTGCCATGATTTGTTAGCTTAGTTAGTAGTTTAGGCCAAAATTGCTATCTTGGTGAATTATTGTGCAAGATTTGTAAAATGAACTCGGTTGTGATTTAATCTAGTTTATGCTTGTCTCGGTGGTTGCATTGTGTTTATCGGTGTCGCTTTCCTTGTTTAAGTGAGGTTAGAATAATCCTAACGGCTGGATAACTTATTTTTAAGAGATTTTCATAGACATTAATCAATTGCACGTTAAAGAACAATTTTAGGTGGTTAAAGTGTGTTTATCGTTTTAACTTTCCGAATGATTGTCATGTTAGGATTCCCGAAAGGGATACTAATTGTCTTAAATTGGAATATTGATCAAATGCTTCTAGTGCCAAAACTGACTTAGTTGACATGCTGTGGTTGTGTATTTAGCAAGGCTTTTTATCTATATTTTATTATGTTTTTATTATGTATTTGGTTATGCTTACTTTAGTCTAGTTTAAATCAAACAAACCTATGTTTTTACCGGTAGTTTAGTGACAAAGGTCTAGTACTAATTCTCCGCCCATTTCCTTGGATCGATACTTGGTTCTTACCGATACTTTATTACATATATGACGGGGTACACTTGCCTCTTTCGTGTGTGTTTTGATGTAAAAGTAATAATCACTTTTATAAATTTAAAACCAAATCGTGTGTAGATTCATTGCAAAATTATGTATATATACGCACACGTCATGTGTCATCTCCGCATATTCCACGTGTGCTCGTAGGTATATGCGGATATTGGTTATACCCCTTTACATAATGTAGAGATATTTAATTTTGCCTTTTTTGAGGAGTGTGTAAAAAACAACATGCGATATTGGTTATGGTGCGGTAAACCAGAGGAACCGCATGCCGCTTATGTTTGGATATTGTTGTCGCTTTTGTGCTGCGTATGTGGCTGAACGCACGTGTGAGTTGGTGAAAGTTGGTAGGATTTTCTGGCATGTGCTGAAATGAAAGGACGTTTGCACTGCCCGAGGTAATAAATGCACTGTAGCAGGGAGTGTAAAAGTCCCTTTTTGTCAGGCGCGTTGGCGGCCACTCGCGCGTGGTAACCGTCAGCGGAAACGTCGCTGAACACGTGGCGTCGCATAATTCGCCCTTTTTGAACGTGATGAGTCGGTTACTGCATCGCATTAATTGCGATGCGTATATAAGGGGAACCCGTTTATGGTTTCCCCTCACTTGTTCAAAATTTCAAAAATTTTCGGCTAGAGAAAGAGTGCTTTCTTCATCTTCTCCGATAAACTTGTCTGAAATTCCGGTGAGGTTTCTGAGTTTCTTGTGATCTCATTCTGCTGTCTTCCTCATTACATTCCCTGATGTCTGAACCATCAAATCCACATACTACTGAGGGTGAAAACCCGGATCCTTCATCACCGGCGGCGGCGGAAGAGTAAGAAGAAGGTGGTAGTGCCCCCGGCGGGGGCCTACCAGTTCTGAAGTGGCCTAAGGGTCAGTTTGACATCCTTTTGACCAGTATTCAAATGCCCCAGGAGTATGGGGCTGTCCACCCACATGAAGGTGAGACCGGCGCCGATTAGAGGTGTACAAATCGGTTTTTTTCAAAAACCGGTTTCGGTTATTAACCGAACCGGTTTTTTTCATCCAAAATGAAAACTGGTTTTTTTAATAACCGGTTTCGGTTACTAACCGGTTTTTCAAGTCCAAAACAATAACCGGTGTAACCGGTTGGGATCGGTTTTTAACCGGTTTTTGCAAAAAAAAACGGTTTTTTTTTTCCCGGTTTAACCGGTTTTTTTAAAACCGGTTTCGGTTATTAACCGGTTTTTCATACCAAGAATCCTAACCGGTCTATAACCGGCGGTTCGGTTATAAAACCGGTTTGGTTATAAAAAAACCGGTTTCGGTTTTTTTCCCGGTTTCAGTTCTAAAACCGGTTTTTTTTGTACACCTCTAGCGTCAATGCTCTGGCCGGTTACGTCACCATGTGGGCCGATTTCTTCGTTGATGGTAATCTCCGGTTACCATTGACTGTGTTTGTTGCTGATGTTTTGGAGTTTTACAAACTCCATATCTCCCAACTGAGTCTGTTTGGCATGATCCGGATCAGGCATTTTGAGTACACTTTTTGGGCTCTTGGTTTGGAGATTACCGTTGAAAATTTCCGGCGGTTCTACCAGTTGACGGTGAACACCGGGTTCTTTTCTTTTGGCCAACGGTATGGGAGCCCCAAGCTGATGACCCCTCCTAAGGGTATTATAAAGTGGAAGACCAAGTTCTTCTACATTAAGGCTGCCGCGGTTGTTGCCAACATGACTTTGCGGAATGTGAATGAGACCATCCCTGCGGAGGATATTGCTCTTCCTAGTGCGGAGACGGTGGAGTGGCTCCACAGGTTGAAAACCATTGAGTTCAAGAAGCTGGACAACTTGCAGTTGTGGGTGTTGCGGATGATGTTGACCAGGCCTGATAGGAAGTCAAGGCCCGTTGTGCGGGAGAAGAGTGGTGGTAAGTATTTTCTTTTGTGCGGTTTCCTTACTTCCTTGTTTGTTACTGATTTGTAAGTGTACTATCAGAGGATGCTGCTTTGTGGAGGATATTTGATCCGACCTTCACGGGCAAGGTTGAGCTAGTGCGGTGCGTGGAAGGTGAAAAAGGTTTTAACCTGATCATTGTCGACAACTTCCGCGTTCCTAATCGCGAGAGGCTGACGGTACCCCTGCCGCAAGGCAAAGGTATAGTCTGCAATTTTCTTACTTGCGTTGTAAAGAAGTTCATCTTGCTGATTTACTTGTTTGATGATTTAAACGCAGGTACTCTTGGGGCCTTGGGAGAATCTGCTGTTGTTCCTCCTTTGTTGCCGCAGGCGGCAGGTATCTCTCGTTCTTGTTTCCACAGATATACCGATTACGTGGTAGTGTCTGACACCCTTGAGGGTTTGGGTGTTTCAGGTGGTGTTGCGGCGGTAGGTGGATCCTCTGCGGGTTCTAAACCTGCTGATGAGACGAAGAAATGAAAAATAGAGGACAAGGCTGTTGGTGCCGGCCAGAAGAATCGTCCGAGGATACAGACCAAACGGAAAACTGTTGTGAAACCTGCGGTTGTGTTTGGTAAGTGAATCATCACCTTACACTGGTTTGTTATTGTACTTGTAATTGATAGGTGTTTTTGCTTTGTTTGCAGAACCGCAAGGTGAAGATTTATCTTTATTTGATGCTCCTCATTCCCCCATGCATGACACGGCTGCAGATGCGGGGGTTAATAAAGATTTTATCAAAAGCCCTTCCCCCAAGGTGGTGAGTGAGCCCTCTGCACATGTAGAGGATACTGGGAAGAAACCTGCGGCTCAAATTTTTGATACGGTGGATTCCCATGATAATCTGATCTCCCCGCAGGATACTGACGAGCTGAACCTGAAGTTTGCTGTTGCTGAGAAGAAAAAATCTCCTGCCGCTTCCGCATCTGAGGGTGCGGGTTTTGAAGGACCTCCTATTCAGCCTGAAGAGTCTGAATTGGAGTTCTACTACCGCACCTATACGGAAGACCGGGCTGTGAACTATCACCGACCCCCTTGGAATGTTATGCAAGGGGATGATATTTTCGTTGATCCGTCCGCGTGTAGGGATATTTTAGGTGGTTTGGGCACCCCATTTGAAGTTAACCGGGCCGCGCTTTGCCACGCGAGCTCCGGATCAATCAACTCTCCTCCATGCTCGTGGGGAGTTCCATAATAGCGAATGCCATTATGGAAGACTACAAGGTGATGGCGCTCAAGGAGGAGGAAAGTGCTCGGTTGCGGGCTGAGGCTGAAGAGTTGGCGAAGGCTGCTCGTGAGGGTGCAGAGCAGCTCAAAAGGGAGAAGGCTGCCTTTGAGCAGTATAAACAGACTGAGGAGCAGCTCAAAAGGGAAATGGTCCCACCACATCGATTGCCCATTTTTGAAATGGCCATGCAGTGGTGACGGGAATTAGGTTGTTTTTGGGTCGCAAGGTTTTGGGAGCATGCCGCTGACAATTGAAACACTTGCGCAAGACTTTGACCGCATCTAGATGCATACCTGGCCAGTAGTATCCGACTGATGTGTGTAAAATGCAACATATAAATTACATCAAATAAGGCATAAAACTAACCCTTTTTTAGTACTAATGTTGGAAAAAGTGTGTTTTTGTCTTCCTTTTGAATTTACAGGGTCAAATGAGCTTAAACGAACAAAAGGAACAAATATACAGCCAAAACCAACATAAATACAAAGAAAAGGAAGAAACGTGGCATGCCCGACCCCTCGACAACAACTCCCAAAGCAAAAACAAGAAGAAAGCTGAGCATGGGGCTGTGCCCAGCTGAGCATGGGGCTGTGCCCAGCTGAGCATGGGGCTGTGCCCAGCCCGACACGAGGCGTGTCCAGCCCGACACGGGGCGTGCCCAGCCCGACACGGGGCGTGTCCAGCTCAACACGGGGCAGTGCTCAGGATGGACATCCCTGGCACTAAAGACAAACCTGTAGAAGCTTCTATTGCCCAACACGGGGCCGTGCCCAGCGGACACGGGGGCGTGGCGAAAAGTACAGCAGGCGCATTAATTGTAATTGCGAATTACAATTAATGAAGAGAGAGAGTGTCAGACGGACACGGGGGCGTGCCCAGCGGACACGGGGGCGTGTGGAGCTAATAAAGACAAACTGTATTAATGAAGAAAGAGAAAAGGGTGGACACGGGGCCGTGTCCAGCGGACACGGGGCCGTATCCAGGCTTCTGTTCAGCCTATAAATAGGAGTGCTTGGTTTCATTTCAACTCATCCCTTGGCACACCACCTCTCTCACACTTCATCCACCACCCACCACCATCACAACACCATCATCCACCACCATCATCCATTGTCCATCATAGAGTGTGTGAGTCGTCTCGGGATCCAAGATTGATCGTAAGAGTTCTTGACAATCAAGGCCATGTTTGCCTAAGTCTCTTACATCACTTGGTGAAGACAAAGTGTCTAGTATAATACTTTTTATTTCTAATCTTTTGCACTTTTTATTTGGTTTTGTATTAATGACTTTAATAACTAGTTACTTATGTTGAAGGTGATATTTCCTTATCGTTTGTCCGTGGTGTCTTGGCATTATTTTACTGTCTATATAAAATAAAGGATTTTCACCATTCATATCTCCACGGTCTATATGGAGGTATGTTGGCTACCTGGTAGGGGGTTAAGGGAACGGTTTGGTAAAGGTCTTGCCATTGTTCAGCGTTTAGAGGTCCTGCAATGGACCTGGGTCAAATTTAGTAGGACCTCCTTCAATACTTCACGGTATTGGATGGCGGGGGTCCAAACTCTTTGATCCCCTCATAAGTTAACTACTATTAATACTATAACCCGGCTATTTAGGACTGTATCCCTGCTGACTCAGACTACTTAGTCGAGGGTAACGTCACCGCCAAAAGCGGGGCCTACCACAATACTGTATTAATAACTTAATTCATTATCTTCCAATAATCCACCCCTTTAGGATTGTATCCCTGCTGACTCAAACTACTGGGGTGAGGGTAACGTCACCTTCAAAAGAGGGGCCTACTACAATAACTAAGATAATCTCTTAATTATGTGCAAAAGTGCGGAAATAATCAAAGGTTATACTAGATACGAGTCGGAACCAAGTGATTCATCTTGTCTATCTGTTTTTATTTTATTTTTATTTTCAGCATTTTAGTTAGTTTTTATTTTTCTTAGTTTAAAACATTTTTCTAAACTTTTATTTTTGGTTAGACGTTGAGGATAAACCGGTACTAAAAGCTCTTGTGTCCTTGGACGACCTCGGTATCTTACCAACGCTATGCTACACTCAACGATGGGTGCACTTGCCCATATGTGTGTTTAGTGTTAGTGAAATATCGTGTTTTATAAATTTAAAACTTGGCTAAAATAAGTGTTAAAAAGGGCTTAAAATATACACCTAAAATATACAACACTTTATCGCACATCAAGTTTTTGGCGCCGCTGCCGGGGACACAAGGATTTTAGGAAAGCTTAAAATCGACGGCCTAATCAGTTTTTCAAAACCTTTTCAAAACGGGCCCACATTTTTCTGCATTTTAGTTTAGTTTTGCATTTACAGTAGGTTGAACACGGGCCGTGCTCACTGAACACGCCCCGTGCTCAACTAGATCAGTAAATTTAATTAAAACGCCCAGATACAGAATCTGAACACGGGGCCGTGTCCACTCAACACGGGGCCGTGTCCAGCCTCTGTTTCTGTTTTTATTTTTGTTTTCTGATCTCGAGACTTGGTTGTGGTCTGCTGAGTGATTCTTATGGATCAATACTCAGGAGGTTACAACTATACCTATGATGAGGATGATTATAGGGGTAATTATTGCACTAATTGTCGTAACGCACGCTCGATTCAAAATAATCGCTCATATCAACCATCCAATTCATACACCTACTATGAGGAGCCCAGGTACGAGCCATCAACTTCATACACATCCTATGAAGACCAAAGGTATGAACCTCCTCCCTCATACTCATATTTTGATGAACCAAGGTATGAGCCTTCATACTCATACTTTGAGGAACCAAGATATGAGCCACCACCTTCGTATGCTTATTATGAGGAACCATGGCGTGAACAACCCACCTCATATGAGTATTATGAAGAACAAAATTACGACCCTTATCCATCATATGCTTACAATTAAGAACAATGGTGCGAACAATCTACTTCATATGGGTATTATGAGGAACAAAGGATCGAACAACCGGATTCAAGCTTAGAAAATACCGATTCTTTTTCTATAACCGAAGTGACCGATAGGATATTAGAACACATTAGAGTTATCGATCGATGTATAAAAGAAGCTCGCGCAAGGGAAGAGGAGTCCCGCGCAAGAGAAGAATTAAAAAAAGAAGAGATAACCGAAAGTGTAAAAATGGAAGAACAAATAAGTGAAAAACTGACACATGAGTTAAACAACGAAATAGGTGAGTCCGACAACGTTAAAATACAAGAAGAGTCTAATTTTGAAGAAATTAACCTCTTGTCACCTTCTTTCGAAAATCATTGTTTAGTACCCACTCATGCTAAGTTTTTAAAAGAGTTAAACACTAACACTAAAATTGACGAAATGGTAAGTGTTAAGTTAACTAATGATCAAACTTCGCTAATAAAAGAAGAACCATTTGAAATTAACATTACACCGGTTCCATGTTTCTTTCAAAATTCATTTATTAGTAACGTCACAATCGATAAAGATCTTTGTGTTAACATAATGCCTAACTACATTTTCGAAAAATTAAGTATTAGTGATTTTTCTCCACTTCAAATACCCATTTTTCTATCCAATCGGAAAGTAATAAAATCAATCGGTATAGTTGAGGATGTATTGGTTCAAACAAATCAAATGGTAATCCCGACCGATTTTGTCATCCTCGATGACGCTCCTCTAGTGTTGGGACGACCATTTGTAAAAACTCACGAAGCTTTGAAAAACCGGAAGTTCAACAATCTACCTCTTCAATTAGGGGCATTTAAAAGAAGTGTCGATCTTGAGCGATCAATGAAATATCCATTCGGCAATGACGACCCCCTAATTGAAGATGAGCCAGAACCACCCGATAAGGTGGGTCTAGCCAAGGACCCTTATAAACGTGGCGCACCACGGAGGCATTCCGCGGAACTATCCGTAGTTTAGTTTAGATTAACCTTTATGTTTTCTAGTTTAGCTTTTATTTTTCAGGAATAAAACACACTCGGGATGGTGAAGGATGATAAGGGAAGCTTGAACCAACACCCCATACACAAAAACAGGGCCTCCCTACGACTTTTCTTCATTACAGCAAGTTCAGCACGGGGCCGTGCTCACCCCAACACGCCCCGTGCCCAAGGTTCTGTAGAAAATGCCCAGTTCAGGTACCTGGACACGGGGCCGTGCTCACTGGACACGCCCCAGTGCCCAGCCTTCTGTTTACTTTTGGTACTGGCAGTCTGGACACTGGGCCGTGCTCAGCCAACACCACCCCGTGTTCAGCCACCCAGTACCATAAAATCTTGTTTTTAACCCAGTTTTACACATTCAATCAACCTAAAAACTTATTTTTGGGACACATTGAGGACAATGTGTAATTTAAGTGTGGGGGGGATGCTAAAACCTTGAATCTTGCAAGTCCTAAATACAAGCCTTACACAAAACTCTATTGGAACCGCTAATCACCCCGAATTTTTTCAAAAATTTTTCATTTTTTTTACTTGTCTAGGTTTAACTCGGGAAATTCAAGTTCTTAAAAAGGTTATATTTTTACGAATTTACAACCGATAGCGTCGTGATAAAAAGAACCAACATAAGAAAATTATGAAAAGGCATAGCAAACTTAGTTAAAATTTGATTATATATACTTGATCACATAAAAACCCATTCCCACAAAGTGAGTTTTGAGCCTTTATTGAGCATACAAATTTACATCTTTAGAATAAATGCTCATTTTTCGTTTCTTGTGTGAATAGCCGCTTGGTTCTTACGACTCTAGAACTTGCCATGACGATACATTCCCGGTCCTTATCAACTTAAACCCGAGTAAGTAAATGATGGAGGCATTAGGACTAACCCTTTTTATTTCTACACCATTATTTTTCTTTTTCTTTTACCACCTACCCAAAATCCCCCTAGTTAACCCCTTTGAGCCTGAACCTTTTCATTTCTTAACCCAAACCAAACACCTTTTCACCCACCTAAACCTTTTTCATTTTTTTTAACCTTTTGTTTTAGTAACTAGCTCGGTTTCTCATATGACTTTAAAAAAAAAAACAAAAAAAACAAAAAAAAAAAAAAAAAAAAAAAAAGTGTGTTGATGATGAAGCAAAAGAAAATAAACAAACAAGTTCATCAAAAATAACTTTGTTTGAATAATAGCTTCATCAAAGTAAAAGTGAAAAAAAAAAGAAAAAAAAAAAGAAAAAAAAGAAAGTCTTACGAAAACCGAAGCTTGTTACGCTTTTCGCCCTTTTTCTACTAACCACTAACCCAACCACCTACCTTTAACCCAAGCCTAACCCTTCACCCAAAAAGTCCTATTGATATTTACAAAGGTATATAAGTTAAAAAGGAGGAGGATTGATTGCTTGGCAAGCCTATGGTGGGAGTAAGTTCCATGCCGCTCTCGAGTGATCCACAAAAATACATTTTCGGCCGAGTGTTGAGTGATCCCCGTGAGGTATGTGAACTTGTATATAAATAGAATTTTACAAAGGCATGTTATGCCCTAATAAGTAATTTATCTTATGAAAAGTTTTAAATAAATCATGACGAATAGGATTGTAAATACATAAAAAGAAAACTAAATAAAGAATCTTGGAAATCCCGACACTCTATGACAAGCCCAAAACCTTCTTTTCTACCCATTCCATTTGGGAGTGTAAATAGCCACATATTAAAGAGTTTTGCTTGAGGACAAGCAAAGATTCAAGTGTGGGGGTATTTGATGTGTGTAAAATGCAACATATAAATTACATCAAATAAGGCATAAAACTAACCCTTTTTTAGTACTAATGTTGGAAAAAGTGTGTTTTTGTCTTCCTTTTGAATTTACAGGGTCAAATGAGCTTAAACGAACAAAAGGAACAAATATACAGCCAAAACCAACATAAATACAAAGAAAAGGAAGAAACGTGGCATGCCCGACCCCTCGACAACAACTCCCAAAGCAAAAACAAGAAGAAAGCTGAGCATGGGGCTGTGCCCAGCTGAGCATGGGGCTGTGCCCAGCCCGACACGAGGCGTGTCCAGCCCGACACGGGGCGTGCCCAGCCCGACACGGGGCGTGTCCAGCTCAACACGGGGCAGTGCTCAGGATGGACATCCCTGGCACTAAAGACAAACCTGTAGAAGCTTCTATTGCCCAACACGGGGCCGTGCCCAGCGGACACGGGGGCGTGGCGAAAAGTACAGCAGGCGCATTAATTGTAATTGCGAATTACAATTAATGAAGAGAGAGAGTGTCAGACGGACACGGGGGCGTGCCCAGCGGACACGGGGGCGTGCCCAGCGGACACGGGGGCGTGTGGAGCTAATAAAGACAAACTGTATTAATGAAGAAAGAGAAAAGGGTGGACACGGGGCCGTGTCCAGCGGACACGGGGCCGTATCCAGGCTTCTGTTCAGCCTATAAATAGGAGTGCTTGGTTTCATTTCAACTCATCCCTTGGCACACCACCTCTCTCACACTTCATCCACCACCCACCACCATCACAACACCATCATCCACCACCATCATCCATTGTCCATCATAGAGTGTGTGAGTCGTCTCGGGATCCAAGATTGATCATAAGAGTTCTTGACAATCAAGGCCATGTTTGCCTAAGTCTCTTACATCACTTGGTGAAGAAAAAGTGTCTAGTATAATACTTTTTATTTCTAATCTTTTGCACTTTTTATTTGGTTTTGTATTAATGACTTTAATAACTAGTTACTTATGTTGAAGGTGATATTTCCTTATCGTTTGTCCGTGGTGTCTTGGCATTATTTTACTGTCTATATAAAATAAAGGATTTTCACCATTCATATCTCCACGGTCTATATGGAGGTATGTTGGCTACCTGGTAGGGGGTTAAGGGAACGGTTTGGTAAAGGTCTTGCCATTGTTCAGCGTTTAGAGGTCCTGCAATGGACCTGGGTCAAATTTAGTAGGACCTCCTTCAATACTTCACGGTATTGGATGGCGGGGGTCCAAACTCTTTGATCCCCTCATAAGTTAACTACTATTAATACTATAACCCGGCTATTTAGGACTGTATCCCTGCTGACTCAGACTACTTAGTCGAGGGTAACGTCACCGCCAAAAGCGGGGCCTACCACAATACTGCATTAATAACTTAATTCATTATCTTCCAATAATCCACCCCTTTAGGATTGTATCCCTGCTGACTCAAACTACTGGGGTGAGGGTAACGTCACCTTCAAAAGAGGGGCCTACTACAATAACTAAGATAATCTCTTAATTATGTGCAAAAGTGCGGAAATAATCAAAGGTTATACTAGATACGAGTCGGAACCAAGTGATTCATCTTGTCTATCTGTTTTTATTTTATTTTTATTTTCAGCATTTTAGTTAGTTTTTATTTTTCTTAGTTTAAAACATTTTTCTAAACTTTTATTTTTGGTTAGACGTTGAGGATAAACCGGTACTAAAAGCTCTTGTGTCCTTGGACGACCTCGGTATCTTACCAACGCTATGCTACACTCAACGATGGGTGCACTTGCCCATATGTGTGTTTAGTGTTAGTGAAATATCGTGTTTTATAAATTTAAAACTTTGTCTCAGGGTCGTTGAGCATTTTGCTGATATAGTAGATGGGTGTTTGGACTCCCTCTGCTCCACTATGAGTACCGCGCCTACTGCGTTGTATGCGACAGATAGGTACAAAATAAGTGGCTCACCCTTGCGTGGTGCGGTTAGAGTGGGGAGTTGAATCAAACATTTTTTCATCTCACGAAAAGCGTTTTCGGCCTCTGCGGTCCATTGGAATTGCTCCTTTTTTGCGCAGTTCCGAAGGGTCTTGATGAAAGGATAAGACTTAGCTGCATGGTTGGCTAAGAATCTATTCAGTGCGGCTAGCCTGCCGGCTAGTCGTTGCGTTTCTTTCATCGTGGAAGGCGATGGCATGCGCTCGATCGCCTGAACATTTTCCGGGTTTACCTTGGTTCTATCTTTGGTTACGATGAATCCAAGGAACTTGCCTTCCTCCATTCCGAACGAGCATTTCCTTGGATTGAGCTTCATGTTGACGCTTCGCAGAGTTTGGAATGTTCTTTCAATATCGTTGAGCATGGTGTCTTCCTCCATGCTCATGACGACCAGGTCGTCCATATATATTTCGACACTTTTGCTGATTTGACCGCGAAAAGTGTCGTTTATCAACTTTTGATAGGTTGCGCCCGCGTGGCGCAACTCGAACGGCATTTTTGTGTAACAGTAATTCCCGGTAGGCGTGCGGAATGCCGTTTTATCTTCATCCTCGATTGCCATCTGTACCTGGTGATAGCCTTTGTAACAATCGAAGAAACACTTCCATCGAAATGGTGTGAGGTTATCGAATTTCTCGTCGATCTCCGGAAGTGCGTAACAATCCTTGGGGCAAGCTTTGTTGAAATCTTTATAATCGACACACATGCGCCAGCCCCCGGCTAGTTTTTTACCATGACTGGGTTGGATAACCAAGTCTGGTACTTGACTTCTCGCAGGATGCCTGCTGAGAGCAGTTCTTGGACCTGCTCGTTCATCGCCTCGTTCTTTGCAGATCCAAGGTGGCGTTGGCCTTGGATCACCGGCTTGATACCTGGCATAGTATTCAAGAAATGCTGCGCAATTTCGCGTGGTACCCCTGTCATGTCTGCGAGTGTCCACGCAAAAATATCCTGGTTCCTGAAGAGGAGCTGTTTCAGGAGCACTCTGATTCTATGGGACAAGGCGTGGCCCAACGTGACCGTTTGCTCTAGGTGTCATGCGTTAAGAACCCATTTTTCTGTTTGCGTGTTGGGGGTAGGCCTTGCAATCTTGGTCCGACGTATTTCGTCCGATGACATGACCTCTCTGCGTGCGTAGATTATCGCGACCCCCGTTTCGGTTGGGAAACCGACAGCAGAGTGGGGTACGAACGTAATCATGTTGAAGTCGCCTTGGGATTCCCTCCCGAGAAGTACATCATATTTGGAGTTGTGAGGTAAAACCATGAAGTTTACCTCCTCCGTTCGTGCGTGGCTTCCGTTGGTGAGGCGCACAGGAAAAGTAATTTGGCTCAGGGGGAATACGGTTTCCCCCGCAAACCCGGCCAAAGGGTAGACTACCGGCTGCAACCGATCCTTGTCTTCTTAATCGAATTGGTTGAAGCATTGCTCGTATATGATGTCAGATGTACTGCCCGGGTCGATGAATACTCGCTCGGTGTAGTAGTGAGCCAGGTAGCCTGTGATAACGAGGCGCGGTCCGCCTCGGAATTTTGGAAAGACAACTTGTTCGTCTTTCAGTCATTATCCGGTTTTCTAGCCGCCTTGCGCGGCTTTCATCGCCCTCCATTGATCATGTGGGTTGAGGCCACATACATAGCCCTCTTACCCGTGGAGGTGCCCTCGTTGTGGGGGGGGGGGGGGTGATGCGATTGGTTTGTTTTTGCGCGGCTGGCAACAGATGTTGCAGCTTCCCCTCTTTTAGGGCTAGCTCAATCTCTAGTCGGAGACTGATGCAGTTGTTTGTTGTGTGGCCCGAGTCCTTGTGATACTCGCAGTAGAGTGCGAGATCCTGGTTCTTCTTGGACTTCATCGGTTGGGTCGGTCGCAGAAATTGCGCGTCCGTAAGTAGAACGTCGCTTGGCGACTGGTTGATCTCGGTCCAGTTACGATCCCGAGACTCCTTCTTCGACGCCCTGCTTTCACGCTGGGCGTTGATTGTTGCTGTAGGTCCCGAAATCTGAGGATCGATAACGAACCGAATCACTTGTTTATAGTAAACACGGTTACGTGTGCGGAATCCACGTAACTATGCCAAATCAAACATATAAAGCAATAATAACAACGGATTAATCAATGAAACACACTCGATTGATTAACGGGATGAGAACCGATTACAAACTGATACAAACACAATTCAGACAGAATTTCGGCAGAGTTTTGTCAAAATTCAAAAAGATTTTAGTTTTCGTAAACTTTGCGAATTTTAGGGGGAGATATTTCAAGAAAATACAAAAACATTGCAAAAGTTCAAAATCCAAAAAGATGTCTTTACTTTCTGTCGTTTGCGTTTGAAAAATTCAAAAATTCAAAAACAATAGAAAAACCAAAAATGAGTTTCTTGGATAAAGGAAAATGATGAACTTCACTGGTGTGGTCGGTCAATGTGCTCAAAATGCAAAATAAAAAGAAAAATGATAAGTATCTCTACTAACGATGTATCGGTAGGCTAACAATCAGACTAAAATGTGCAGGATGATACAAACCTAACAGACTTCAAGTCAGGTGGGAACCATTCATTGGCATATGGTCTTAGTACCGAAATCTCGTTTGAGAGATTGCCGAGATCTGAAATATTCGGTCTTTATGCTGTTTATCATCTGGGTATCATGGTTGTATCAAACCGTAAAAATAACGGAGACGAAGTCTAAGATCTTCCATGATACTATACATACGTGTACATACTGCATTCGACCTCAATAAGTGATCAACAATCACATGTCCAAACAAAATAAGTGATAATATATCACAGATTCTTTGCGGGAGTCAAGTTCGTCTCTCTGCTGTACGGAAGTACTGACCTGTTCACGGACTTGCTCCTGTGCCCTCATGCATCTGAAAATCAAGTTCCTCATCAATAAGTGATTTTATCACATAGGGCTTGTTTTCAATCAAAATAAGTGAGTTTCTCACATTTTTATACGGTCAAACAGATGATAATCGGTATACTCACCGGTAAGATGAATTTTCGTGCATACCTTGATACGGGAATGTGTCGTGATGTGGATGAACACCGGTCTGTAAGTCTAATTCATACCTTAACGTATCCCTTCGCCATGATTACATCTGATAAGTTGAGCTTATGTGGACAACAATACCGATAATTGTTATAGGATGCTTATCTTAATGTTAACTAATTGAACAAAAAGAGCGTTTTGGCGTGACCGTACACTGATATGATTCTCTTACCCTCGAAACTCGCAAAAAGAATGTCTGTAGATATTTATTTACTGTTTTCAGTTTATGCATCTTTGTATATATTTATTTATTGCTTTCCGTCTTTACATTTGAAAAATGAAAATTTCCAAAAAGATTTTGCTTCTAGTTTATTTTTGATTGACTGATGTTGGAACTCGAGTCTATCCTACCCAAAATCCTGATTGTAAGCTGGAAAACAATTGAATCTTCATAAACTGTCGAAGTTAACAAGTTTTGAAAGTAAGGAATTAAAATTGATCATTTTCTAAACTTTCAAACTGTTGTCGGTCGGTAGTTGATTGAGATTTGATCTCACATGTGTCACTTTGTTTAATTTGTTTATATTCCATACGGTTGTTCTCATTACGTGTTTAGCATTCTTGTATGTGAAGATATGACATCAGAATCAGCTAAAGGCGAAGAGAACGTGTCAGATGATAAGCCGTAAAGTGAAGACACGACGTTAATGCAATCAGAAGATCAAGATGATCGGATTGCAGTTGATCACTCATCAACACCACAAGGATCTAAAGCATTGAAGATCAAAAGATTCACGAGCATGACTCAATGGAGAGTTTATTTTAAGGGGGAGTTTGTTAACACACTACCTAAATGAAAAGGGAGTTTGTTGATACACTTTCTTCTTACGACGCGTGAAGACTTTGAAGATCCTCCGACATGAAAGACACAGAAGACGAACCATCACAAAAGACGAACCTCACGAGTAGCGTCCAAGGGGGAGATTGTTGGTACACTTTATGTGGACACGACTCGACTCGGTTCGACTCGGCTCAGTTCGACTTGGTCGACTCGGTTAGGTTCGGCTCAAGCCCGACGTCACGACATTCCTCCGTCGTGCGCCCCAGAGTTCGACACGCGAGGCACGGAACGCCGCGAGCCATTCCCGTTTTACACCTCACCATGACATCATCACTGTGATGTCATGGTGATGTCATAAGTTTGTCTCATGTGAATTGGTGAAATATGTTTTGTCAACAGAAACTAGTCCGGGCCGTAATTCTTACATGTGGGCCGAAGACTAGCATTGGGCTTTGGCTATCACTTGGGCTTCAACTGCAAACGACGAAACAGAAAGAATGTTTAATATGTTTGTCGACGAAACAAGTTGTGTTTCGTCGATTTTATGTGTTTCGCCGTAGTCATTTCCATTTCGTCATGTTGTGTCTGTGTCTTAGTATAAATACCCATCTCAGTTTCACTTTGAAACAGAGATGAGAGCATACATTTAAAGAAACTCTGCCAAAATTCTGTCAAACTGTGTTTGTATCAGTTTGTATCGGTTCTCATCCCGTTAATCAATTGAGTGTGTTTCATTGGTTAATCCGTGTTCTTTATTACATTGTGTTTGGTTTGCACCGTCACGGGGATTCCGCACCCGTTACCGTGTTCGTGATAAACAAGGATAGGTTTTCGTATCGGATCCACCGGAAAAACGGACCTACAATTTTTTTTTAATGCAACATGCATTGTTCATAATACTTTACATATCAAAAGAGACAAACAAGTTGTACACAAGTAGATAGGAGGATATCTGACTTGGTCAACATAACATACAGACTCGATAATTAATAAAAGACCATACAAAATACATCATTAAACAAGACTAGTCACAGACACTAAAAATGCATCAACAAACTCCCCCTTGTCTGTTACTCGTCTTCAGTCAGTCTTCTAATCTTCCATCAGTGTTGTTCGGACCACGAACTGCCCGAATGTATGCCCCTGTAATAGCAAAAACACGCTACTCCCTGAAACTTTAAAGCTTGATGTGCATCTTGATCTTCATAGAAAATATCATGACGATATAATCTGCTAATATCAGCTTCAGACATGTTGACGATCCACATCGGATCCAACATCCGGTAATTTGCACGATTGTCTCTAAACACAATTACAGCTTCATGAGTATCCGAGTCGTAGCACCATAATGCCATGTCTTCAAGAAAATCCTGCTTCATAGGCATCAATGGGATTTTATCTACTACCTTCGGAGGCTGGTATACAAGTTTGTATCTGCAAGTGTTGGTGTCCGGATCAAGAGTAAACTTGATCGGTTGATAAACAGGAAATTGTGGCTTGTAGGATTCATCCTTCCAGCCCAACTTCTTGTTTACTTTCACCAGACGCTCAAATAAAGTAGCACCATCGTATTTTGATCGATTGATAAGCTCAAGCCTTGTCAACGCAGAGACATCATAAAATGGCAAGGAAAGAATGCTCAGCAGTGAATTAAAATACAGAATTCCATATTCACGTTTAATAGCAATGCAGTGAATATCTTGAACAAACATCCAACATAGAATCCTTCCACTTGGCTTTGCCTTTTCAAATTGCAAATAGTCTACTTGAGCTTTTTCAGGTACAGGTTTGGAGACTTTAGATATTTGGGTCTACTAATGATTCTTTGTGCAGGCAATTCGAAAGTGTTATGCAAGAAAAGTTCGAAATGAGCGCTATGGGAGAGATGAATTTCTTTTTGGGCCTTCAAGTTCAACAAACAGAGTCTGGGATATTCATCCATCAGACTAAATATGTTGGTGACATTTATTGTAGGTCCGTTTTTCCGGTGGATCCGATACGAAAACGGACCTACAATTGGTATCAGAGCCTTGGCTCTTTTCCTTGTTTAAAACCAAACATTGTCGTGTTTGAAACAAGTTGTGTGTGATTTTTCAGATTTCGTTCTTGAAAAGTTTATATTTTTTTCTGAAAAAGTCATTAAAATCTGCTGTTTTATTGTTGTTTGCTAAAGATTTTTATCAAAAACCTAAGTTAGATTGTTTTTTTATGCTTTAAACCGGGTTTTAGTGAAAATCTAGTGTATTTTAGTGTTTCGGAAAATTATCGGTGATCGGAAAACTCATCGTAAAATTCATGTTCTTGAGTGTGTTCTTCATATCTTCATAAGTGTTCTTGTTATAAACTGAGAATTTGATCTGTTAAATTGATTAAAACCAAGTGTTGCAACTTATAAAAATATAACTTGACTTTTGTGTGAAAAGTGATAATTGGTTTCAGTGAAAGATCAGTTTCGTTGAAAAATTGTGTTTCATACATACTTTGTGTCAGTTTTAAATATCTTGCTGTCGTGAGTCTTATCCTTTGACTGATCAGTAGATATTTTAAATATCTAAACCAGCTGTCTCTTACCCAGTTTTGACGAAACAAGTAGCCGACGAATCACATCTGTTTCGCCGCAACATCTTTGACGAAACAAATTCTGTTTCGCCACAACATCTTTGACGAAACAAATTCTGTTTCGCCACAAATCACAATTATCACAAGTCTGTTTCGTCATCATTCATTTAGACGAAACAAACCTGTTTCGTGAAATCTGTTTCGTCGAGAACAGATCTGTTTTACACAGAGGACTGGTAAAAGCTTGCTTACTGTTTGTTTTCAAGAATTTGTGCAGGTACTATCATACATACATCAAATATGAGTTGTACTAGTCCATGGGATTGGAGTATGGATTCGAGACCACGTGAAGATCCGACCTCCGCAGCAGCGTGGGTGAAGAGTGTTTTTGGTCAACCTACTATAAGTGCCGGACAATGGGCTTTGGCATCCAATCAGAATCAAAACATTCAAAATCTTTTGCTTAGCGAGAGCGAAACGGGCAGCAACAATCGCCCGCCAAAGTTGAATCATATGAACGAGTTTCCATCATGGAAAGGTCGTTTTCATACATATGTTCAAGGTCAAAGCACTGATCTTTGGAGGTGTTTCATTACTCCAATAAATGATGCTCTCGAAGTAGCAGCTTCAACGGCCGAAGGTTTTTCTAACATGCAAGAAAATGATAAGAAAGCCTATGAATTTGAGAAAAAGTCGTTTGCTGTTCTTACTCAAGCACTTCACAAAGATATTTATCATCAATTTTCTTATTGTAAGGACACGAAATCATTATGGGATTGTTTGGTAACAAGAGGAGAAGGAAATGCAGCTTCCAGAAAGACACGGCATGATCTATTGAAGAAAGAGTTTGAATCATTTCAGTTCTTGGAAAATGAAACTCTAAATGATATGACTACACGTTTTTATCATTTGATTAGTGAAATGTTTGCTTATAGTGTTGTTGCAAGTGAAAAGGAAGTTTGTGCACGGTTTGCTGATTCTCTACCACCAAAGTGGAGTCCATACATTGAGCTTCTAAAGCATACAGGTATTTTAGATGTTGACACTATAACTATCTATGAATTCGTACAGAAGCTGGAACATAAGAATGATGAAGAAATCCGGAAAGCAAAACGCATTGCTGCTCCTCAAAATATCGAAATGTATTGTGGAGGAGGTTTTGACCCGTCAGCTAGTCTGCGGCAACCGAAGTTACAAACGGCGTTTGTATCAAATACAAACTCTTCTCCGTTTCCTCAACAGACTCAGGCTTATTCTGGAGAAGGTTTTATTCCTTTTATACCTCCAGTTTCTACTACTCAACCTCAGACATATTCTGGAGGAGGTTTTATTCCATCCCTACCACAACCACAAGTCCAACCACAACAACAGCAAGCTCATTATACCAACAATCCTCCAACCCCAAACCCTAACACAGTCAAAGTTGATACATCAAACCTCTCAAATGTTAGCATTGAAGTAGCAATATGGAACTTATTAATACCATGGTCAGTGCTTACTGCGGTTTGGTCGCAGGTCAAATTGGAAACATCAATTTGACCAACGAAGACTATCTACAAATCAACCGTGATGAAATGGAGTTGATGGATATAAAGTGGGCATTCGCAAGTGCTGTTAGAAGGGCGAAGGACTTTATGGTTCGAACAGGAAGAAGTTCGTTGGAAAGCAAACAAGATACAAAGTACGGTTTTGATAAAGAAGCAGTTACATGCTTCAATTGTGGCGAAAAGGGTCACTTCAAACGCGAGTGCACTCGACCAAGCAGACAAGGCAATCAGAACCCATTCCGTAATCAAACGAGATTTCGGTACTAAGACCATATGCCAATGAATGGTTCCCACCTGACTTGAAGTCTGTTAGGTTTGTATCATCCTGCACATTTTAGTCTGATTGTTAGCCTACCGATACATCGTTAGTAGAGATACTTATCATTTTTCTTTTTATTTTGCATTTTGAGCACATTGACCGACCACACCAGTGAAGTTCATCATTTTCCTTTATCCAAGAAACTCATTTTTGGTTTTTCTATTGTTTTTGAATTTTTGAATTTTTCAAACGCAAACGACAGAAAGTAAAGACATCTTTTTGGATTTTGAACTTTTGCAATGTTTTTGTATTTTCTTGAAATATCTCCCCCTAAAATTCGCAAAGTTTACGAAAACTAAAATCTTTTTGAATTTTCAAAGTTTATAAAGAAAATATTTACAAAAACGATCAGCCAAAGAAGTTTACTCAGGTATCACCTTAATGCCATTGACCAAAAGTAGATAATCAAAACGTGATTTATCAAAAGCTTTTGTAAACAGGTCAGCACGTTGGTGATCAGTGGGGACATGAACGACATCGATTAACCTCTTGTCAAAACAATCACGGATAAAGTGATATTTAATGTCGATGTGTTTAGTCTTAGAATGTTGCACAGGATTTCTAGTGATCTGTAAGGCAGCATTATTATCAACAAAAATACAGGTAGATAGGAATTCTAAACCGTAGTCGCGCATTTGTTGTTGTATCCAAAGAACTTGGGAGCAACAACTCGAGGCAGCAATGTATTCTGCTTCACATGTTGATGTAGCAACACACGTTTGTTTCTTGCACTGCCACGTGACCAGTCGATTTCCTAGGAACTGACATCCTGCTGTTGTCGATTTGCCATCGATTTTGCAACCACCGAAATCAGAATCACTGTATGCTATTAATTCAAAACTATCATCCCTAGGATACCAAAGACCGAGGTCTGGGCATCCCTTCAAATAGCGTAAAATCCTTTTGACAGCTGACAGATGAGAGGCCTTCGGGTTTGCTTGATATCTTGCTAGCAAGCATGTTGGGTACATGATATCAGGCCTCGAAGCGGTAAGATACATGAGAGATCCGATTATGGCACGATAGTACGAGGAGTTGATGCTTTCTCCCTTCAAATCCGGAGTAATCCCGTGATTCTGCGGAAGTGGGGTACCAATGGGCGTTGCATCTGACATTTGGAATCGGCTCAAAATGTCACCAACATATTTAGTCTGATGGATGAATATCCCAGACTCTGTTTGTTGAACTTGAAGGCCCAAAAAGAAATTCATCTCTCCCATAGCGCTCATTTCGAACTTTTCTTGCATAACACTTTCGAATTGCCTGCACAAAGAATCATTAGTAGACCCAAATATTATATCATCAACATATACCTGTACCAGCAGAAGATCTTCATCTTGTTCTTTGATAAAGAGTGTGCAATCAATAAGACCTCGTCTAAATCCATTCTCCAGAAGATAGTTTGATAAGGTTGCGTACCAAGCCCTAGGTGCTTGATGTAGACCATAAAGAGCTTTGTTGAGCAACCAAACCCGATCGGGGTGAATAGGATCTTCAAAACCTGGAGGTTGTTCGACATGCACCTCTTCTTGAACAACACCATGAAGAAAAGCACTTTTAACGTCCATCTGGTAAACTTTGAATCCTTTGAAAGAAGCATAAGCTAAAAAGATTCGAATAGCTTCCAGACGTGCAACAGGTGCATAAACTTCATTGTAGTCAATGCCTTCAATCTGACGAAAACCCTGAACAACCAGTCTCGCTTTGTTGCGAATAACAACTCCACGGTCGTCTTTCTTGCATTTATAAACCCATCGTGTTCCAATTTTCTTGTAATTCTCCGGTTTTTCAACAAGCTTCCAAACACCAAGCTTTTGAAATTTCTGCAGTTCGTCCTGCATGGCTTCAACCCACGAATTATCTTTTAAAGCTTCCTTCCAAGATTTTGGTTCTTCTTGTGAAACGTAACACGCGAAAGACCAATCATTTTGTAGACCAGATTCTCTAATAGCTGAATACAAACCAGCACTCTGGTTGTTTCTCAGCTGATTACGTGTCTGCACACCTTGTTGGACATCTCCTGTGATATTCTGCTGTGGATGGGTATCGTGTATCCTCATTTCAGGATTTCCTTCAGCAGTATCATCGACTTGCACATGAGGAGTATCAACAGAAGTACCCTGAACTGGAATAACTGGAGATTTAGTGCCTTCTGTCGCATCCAGATTTTCTTCATCTTCTTCTGATGACTCATTGTATTCAGTAGCATTTTCAACTTCCTCATTTTGAACTGTGTTGTTAGACGAATTAGAACTTTGTGAGTTAACAACAACAGGTCTAACTAATGACGACTCAGCAGCATTGTCACTATCAAATATCATTCTAGCAGCTGCGGAATCTTCATCAAAAGTTGGCAGATCAAAGGAGTTGAATAGCCCATCATAATCGAACATCCAAGGATCACCTGGAGCTTTAACAGGATTTGTATATCTCTGAACCCTTACTTCACTCCATAGTTCAATCTTTTTGGTAGTCAGATTCCAAACACGAAAATTTGGTGTAGCATATCCAAGGAAGAAACCCTCGATAGCTTTCGCTCCAAACTTTCCATCCGGATCAATCATAGTGCATGGACCACCAAAAGGTTCTAGAATTGAAAGATCAGGTTTCCTTTTCTGTAGAAGTTCGAAACAAGTCTTGCCATGTCTCTTAACCGTAAGAACTCGGTTTAATGTGTAGCAAGCAGTCGACACAGCCTCTGCCCAGAACTGAACAGGAAACGCCGACTCTACCAACATTGTTCTTGCAGTTTCAATTATTGTCCTATTCTTCCTCTCCGCGACACCATTTTGTTGTGGAGTGTAAGGAGAACTGTATTCATGAAGAATGCCTTTAGAAGTACAGAACTCATCCATAACACGGTTTTTGAATTCAGTTCCATTGTCGCTTCTGATCCTCTTAACTTTCAACGAGTAGAGATTTTCCAACATTGTAAGAAGATCCTTGAGGATGCCAGGAGTATCACTCTTGTGTGCCATAAAAGCTACCCAAGAAAATCTAGAGTAGTCATCAGTAACTACTAAACAATACACATCTCCGAACGTTGTTTTGTGTCTCATAGGTCCAAAGAGGTCCATATGAAGACGTTCGAGAGGCATGCCAACAGTGTTGATTTTCTTCAAAGGGTGAGACTTCTTTGTTTGTTTCCCTTTCTGGCACGAAACACAGATATCTTGTAGATGAAAACTTCTCACAGGCACGCCATTCACAAGATTGTTTTTCACCAAATGGTTCATTTTTCTCAAGTGAATGTGTCCCATTCTTCTGTGCCAAGATATAGACTCCTTCTCCGTGGCTTTCGAGACAAAACATGTGACTTGTGCAGAAGTCGTAATCGCTTGACTCATATCAAGAACATAAAGATCATTGATTCTTGGAGCCAATAAGAGAATCCATTCATCAGGAATTTTGAAACCAGGTTTAAGCACATAACAACCGGCATCATCGAAATGCACGGTGAACTTTTTATCGCAGATTTGCGAAACACTGAGAAGATTATGATCAATTTGACGAACATAATTGATCTTATCGAAACATACAACACCATTAGAGATCATTCCCTCTCCAGTGATGTATCCGCCTTTGTCTCCAGCGAAAGCGACATAGCCTCCTTTAATGTTTCTCACATCATATAGAAGCCGTAAGTCGCCCGTCATGTGCCTGGATGCCCCACTATCAACAATCTAACTTAGGTTTTTGATAAAAATCTTTAGCAAACAACAATAAAACAGCAGATTTATGAATATTTTTCCAGAATATATAATTTTTCAAGAACAAATTTTCAGAAAAACACACACAAAATACTTGATAAAAACCGAACAAGTTTGATTTTAAACAAGGATAAGAGCCAATGCTCTGATACCACTTGTAGGTCCGTTTTTCCGGTGGATCCGATACGAAAACCTATCCTTGTTTATCACGAACACGGTAACGGGTGCGGAATCCCCGTGACGGTGCAAACCAAACACAATGTAATAAAGAACACGGATTAACCAATGAAACACACTCAATTGATTAACGGGATGAGAACCGATACAAACTGATACAAACACAGTTTGACAGAATTTTGGCAGAGTTTCTTTACATGTATGCTCTCATCTCTGTTTCAAAGTGAAACTGAGATGGGTATTTATACTAAGACACAGACACAACATGACGAAATGGAAATGACTACGGCGAAACACATAAAATCGACGAAACACAACTTGTTTCGTCGACAAACATATTAAACATTCTTTCTGTTTCGTCGTTTGCAGTTGAAGCGCAAGTGATAGCCAAAGCCCAATGCTAGTCTTTGGCCCACATGTAAGAATTACGGCCCGGACTAGTTTCTGTTGACAAAACATATTTCACCAATTCACATGAGACAAACTTATGACATCACCATGACATCACAGTGATGATGTCATGGTGAGGTGTAAAACGGGAATGGCTCGCGGCGTTCCGTGCCTCGCGTGTCGAACTCTGGGGCGCACGACGGAGGAATGTCGTGACGTCGGGCTTGAGCCGAACCTAACCGAGTCGACCAAGTCGAACTGAGCCGAGTCGAACCGAGTCGAGTCGAGTCCACATAAAGTGTACCAACAGTTGCCCTTGCGTCGGGCTGGTTGTTACGCGGGACATATGGCCTGGGATCGCTGCCGCGACTCCATGTGTTCCGGTTGCGCTTTTTGTTACGCTTGTGCTCTTGGCGGGAGGATTGACCTTCCGCTTGAAGTTGTGCCGTTGCGACATGCGGTTTGAGGGACCGCTGGGTCTGGGCGTACGTCTTAACCGCGGCCATGACGTCTTCTCATTTCTTGGGCAAGCCTTCCTTGCCAAAGATGGTCAAAACCATTTGCTTCGTCCTTAACGACTCGAATGAAATGGTTGTGTGCCATTTGGTCTGCAACGCCGCCTATCTCTAGGCACTCTTTGTTGTAACGGACGACAAACGACTCAAGAGATTCGTTGTCTCTGCGCCAGATGTTCATGACGTCCATAGAATCACGTTCGTGACGTCGTTGTAAAGGAACTTTGCTTTAAGTCCTCGAATGAGGCTAGTGATCCCACTGGCAAAGAATCGAACCAAGCCCTTCCCACACCCGTGAGGGTCTGGGGGAAAAATGACACTAGGTGGGATCGCCCCACCTGCCGTTGCACCCTGCGCCGGTGAAGATGTTCATGTGATCATCCGGGTCGGACGAACCCTTTTATTTCTCAATGTTTAATGGGAATTTAGTGGTAGTGACATCGGCGTGGGCAATCTTCGGGGAGAACTTGGTGTTTTCTGCCGCAGATTTCGGCCTGTAGGGTTGACTCTGGTGGCGCTTTGTAGCGCGGAGGTATGTAGTGCGGGGTTGAGTGGGAGGAACATAATTGCGTCCTCGCGGTCTACTGCTAGTAGCATGAGACTCCCCGCCGTATGTGTTGTCGTCCGGATCGGTACGGCCATACCCTTCATGGTGAGACTGAGGTCCGAACCGGCTGTGGATGCCGTGGCCGCGGTGAGCTGTGGATTGCCGCCTGTTTTCGCCATGAGGGCACAGGCGGCTTTGTATTGGGCCCCTGCTGCGGGACCCGTATGAGGAATCATCCTCATTAATCGTGCGGACCTCACAATAAGAGGAGCCGTGGTCTTCATGCCTACTTCAGGAGGCTGGGTGTGTGGGGGCCCTGCCGTCGTATTGTAAAATACGACCCGCAGGGGTATGCGGTGCCGGGGTAGGCCCGACCGGTACTTGCGCTTCTGCGCAAGCTCTGTTGTATGCTGCGGCCAGCAAAGCGTGTTGTTGGTCGTACCAGGCATGAAGGTTCATGTCTGGAGGTATCACAGCAGCGTACTGTGAAAGATAGTGTCTGAACGTAAGGGATGCGCCCCCTTGCGTTGATATGCCAATGTGGCCAGGATTTGGGGCTGGAGGAGCGGTCCCCGCAGGCCCTGTGTTTGCGGGGTTTAGATTATCCTCGTCAGTGTTGTTTAGACGATCAGACATAATCTTTGGAGAGAAAGGGATGGTGGAAAAAAAGTGCTAAGAGTAGTGGTGGGCGCCAATGATGAAACAATGGTTAACCGGGTAGGGTTAACACACTGGTCTCGTCAAGTAGGGTTAATCCCCTCTTTCCGAGGATCGCTGGCTGGTTGATCTCCTGCACAAGGAAACAAACCGTTGACTCGTAACAAGGAGAATGGGGTGGGGGTGCTCCTTGTTACCACTCTCCGGCGTGAGAATCAGTAATTTGCTTGGGAAGCAAAGTGTGATAGTAGTAGTGAGAGAGTTGTGAAGAGATATCTCAAACCTGGTTTGGGATGTGTATTTATAGCCGAGGAGAGAAGGAGGGTAGTTGAGTAGATAGCCTGACATCACACAGCCTCCTGTAGGTGTGTCAGGCCCGTCGATTACGGTGGTGATGCCACGTCCTGCTGTGGTGTCAGACCCATGTATACATGTGGGCTGACAGGTGACTGTTCTTAGTGCCACATGCACTGTGGTGTCAGACCCACTTGCCTTGTAGGCAGGATGCGGTGCCGGGCCGCATCGCTGCTTGCGGTAACTGATGTTGTTCCCGTGTTCTTATTCTGGCCAAGATGTATGCGGGATGTGGTGTCGTGTCGCATCTCCGCTTGGTGACTGTTACTGTTTTTCAGATCCCTTGTCGTGACGAAAATGTTCATAGGATGCGGTGCCAGGCCACATCGCTATGCGTAACATCCGTTCTCGTACTTAAGGTAAGTCTTCTTATCAATGGACAGATTGGTTTCAACCGCTGTGTTCGCGCGTGCCCGCACGGACAAATATAAGTTCTTGCTGGTGGGGTTTTTTGATAAGGGTAATGGTCACTTGCGGTCATGCTGACGCGAGATCTGGGACCATACCCCTTCAGGTATGATGGTTTTGAAATGTTTTCATAACTGGAATCGGGAGCCAATATATTATATAACCGGATGGTTGAGTGTATATGAATTGTCTCCATTGAGTCGGTAGGTTAACGCTTGAACATAGTGGTGTGGATGGGTAGTTTTGGTTCGTTTTTTACCATTAACCATAACCAAACTTCGGTTATGGTTAATCGATTATGGTTCGGCTTTGGGTAATTTCGGTTATTTAACCAATAAGCTTTGAAATAAATAGGGGTTTGTGTGGACTGGACTTAACTTGGGTGTTTTTTATACGATAACCAAGACTACACTTTTTGGTTAAACTACCGATGATTGATTATCTTTAATAAGGTAATTTTCAACAACAAAAAAATTACGACTATAACACCTCAATCTCTTTTATTAATATAAAAGGTATCCACATCAAGATTATTTTGTTACCAACATACTTTTATCTCAATAAAAACTTCTATATGGCTAATGTAAAACATAAATCCATTATATAAACTTAACATTACAAGTTCGGTTCGGTTTCGATTATATTGGTTGACCAAAGATTCATAACCGTAACGATAACCGATTTTCGGTTAAACAAAGTTTCATAACCATAATCATTGGTTATGCCAGTTATCGGTTAATAGTGATTCGATTATGGTTCGATTATCGGTTATGGTGGTTAATTTGTTCACCCCTAGTTGAACCAGTGAATGAGACCAATGGTTAGACAAGATTACACACAAAATCAAATTAAAAATCAGGGCCACCTCGAAAATTCTTGAAACGTTTTGGATCTGAGGGGAGTTAAGAAAAACGGATCCCTGTAATATAAACTCAATGTAATCATATATAACAAAACCATAATATGGCAAGATAACTGTTACAAAATTTGTAATGAGTTTTTATTATTGAGTTCTTTTTATTTGATTATTTTAACAATTTGAGTTGTTGTGTGTGTTTTATTTGGGTTTAAAATCCCATTTGAGTTTAACTAGAATTACCACCTGCCGCAATGCGGCGGGGATTCGTTAGTTATATATCATATTAGACGAAAGTCAAATGTTTCTTACTTGACCGCGACCCTGTCTGTAAAACATAGAAAAGAGTAACTAAGTTGATATCTGAGCCGCGCATTGTGACAGACTTATCAAACGGGGGAAAATAGACGCGCTGCAACAGGCCTGTCAAACGGGAAAAAATAGATGAAAAAACGTTGAACCCCATACGCACGTTGCGACGTGTTAACTCGGAAAATTTAGAACGAAACGTTAAACGGAAAACTTACGAAAGATACTTTTTTAGATCATACTTTCAAAACAATGTATTCACTCAGAGATGCTTAATTAATGCATAAATCATTATCCTATATATTAATTTTCTAATGCTTTGAAAAGTACCATTTTCCAATGCTTTGAACTGTAACAAATAAAAAATAGTACTATCCTGTTATCCTAACAAGACCGTATGGTATGGTGGGGCGGGGGGTTTCGGGCATAGGTTGACAGGTGTACTTCGAGGGGCACCGCTGGTCAGTTGCATGTTGGGTCGGTATGGCGGGGCGTGGCTAGCCCGCGTGGGTTTGGCTTGGCCAAACGGTTGTTTTTTAAATTTAAATCCTAGCCACCTATAGCCTAGCCAACCCAGCCAATGAGAGCCGGCCACGGAAGACCGCTAGGCAGTGTTGTAAGAATCGCTAGGCGCTAGTCTGGCGGTGGGGTACCGATTAGCGATTAATCGGGATTAATCGGATTGAGATTTTTATATGTAATTTTTAGTTACATATACGCACACACATTTTTATATGTAGTTTTTTAAAGTAGACATGTTTTAACACCCAATTAACCTATTTTTTAAGTAATTGGAAGGAATTTATATGGTTTGGTCAAAATTTGGCCGGCATCTTGCCAAAATTTGGCCAGAATAGGACCGGCATTGACTGCCTAGCTATTGATCGGTCACTAATCGGTGAACCTTTGATTAGTGATTAATCGGCGACTAATCGGAGACTAGTCGGGATTTTTACAACCATGCCGCTAGGCCCGCCCAACGCCCGAGCTGAAACCCCCGACTAAGGGGCCACACCGAAACCCAAGCCCACCCGGCGTGGTGACTTGGGCCTTTGTACCCAACCCATGCCCCAACCCCCGCCCCATACCCCATAGTTTAATTGAAGTGAAGAAACAGTAGAAGCAATTAAACCACATGGCAGGGAATAGTATCACCTTGCCATTGGTTCAAATGGGCGACCGCCCCTCCGCCCCTCCCCCATTGGACCAACCAGTTTATTATTTTATACATACTTTAAAATTATGTTTTTGCTCTTGAATAGTGTTTCTGTGCCATTGGTTCAAATGGGCTGCGAACAATACCAATTGGACCAACCAGTTTATTATTTTATATCCACTTTAAAATTACGTTTTTGCCCCCAGTTAAAAAAATAAGGTTTTGTCTCAACTTCAAAATACGTTTACCCTTTTGCCCCGAGCTAAAAAATATGATTTCGCTCTCGGTAAAAAAATTACGTTTTTACCCTCAACCAAAATTACGTTTTCGCCCAAGTTCAAAATAAAATTTTGTTTTTCCCCGGCTCTAAATTTACGATTTTACACTGGTTTATAATTTTATACCTACTTTAAAATTAAGGTTTTGCCCACATTTTAAAATTACGTATTTGCCCACAGTTCAAAATAAATTTATGCTTTTGCCTCCAGCTAAAATTTACGAATTTCCACTCGGCTCAAAATTACGATATCACTCTCAATTCAAAATTACGTTTTTGCCCCCAGTGCAAAATAAAAATATGGTTTTCCCCTACCTAAAAATTAGGATTTTACCATCTGGAACAAAATTTTGATTTTTCCCCCAAGTAAAAATAAAAATATGACTTTGCCCCCAACTAAAAATCGTGTCAAAGAGCTGTCTAACACTGTTTTTACTTTTTATTTCTTGCAAAACTATAGTACTGTTTTTTTAATTGGTTGAGAATTATTCGGCAATCGCCCCGCAACGCGGGCGGGGCATCACCTAGTTAGTGTTATGAATAAATAATAACATATAATTTATATAGGTGGGTGATAGATTCATTATAGATCAACATAATTGTGTGCATGAAGTTTTAACTTTTTGTTTCAAATGCGAATTTCTTTAATTATGTCTTTTGTGAGACTTGAATTTAAGACCTTAAAACTTACGTGTTTCTAAAAGTTTTGTCTTTGTAAACGGACCACCTAACCCCATTATGTGGAGTTTTAACTTGCCAACTCGAATACTACACACAAACATGACTGAAATCACAACCTCTTTTTGTTGGTGCACTTATGTCTGCACTTTGTCTGTATTCGGTCACAATGTAAAACGATGTCTTTGTTAGTCTGTAAGTTTGACCAAGTCAACCATCCTCCGGTTTGACTTGGCCAAACAGTCAACATTATGTGTGCAATTTGTTTGGTTCGAAGGATGGTCATCGAAGGATCACTTATATCCTTCGATGATGATGAGCTCGAAAGATGGACCTTCGAGAGATGGACCACGAAAGATCACATCCTTCGTGGTACATGTTGATCGTTCGAGCTGTTTCTGGTCGAAAGATGATCTTTCGACCGGTATGCATGATCCTTCGACCAGACCTGCTGGTTTGGGTATAAATACCCGTGTGTTGTGTTCATTTCGATAGGGAGACACAGATGACAGTTAGCAGAGAACACACACACTAGAGAGAGTTTACAGGACTGATTTGTAAACATTGAGCTGTAACTGAACCTTTCATACGTTTAATACAAGTGGTGTTAATCGTTGAACTTTGCGTGTCGTGTTATTGCGTGTTCTATCTCGGTTTGCTATTTCGGTTGGATTCCGCACAACCGGAGTGGTTCGTATACAAGGATTAGGCGACTAGATCCTTCCCTAGCCGGACCTACAAGTGGTATCAGAGCTTTGGCTCTTCTCCTTGTTAAAACCGAGAGTTTTCGGACTGTTTTTCGGGTTTAAAAGGTTCACTTTTCTGAAAGACGTGTTAAAATCGGGTTTTGGTTTGTTGTCGGTTTGCAGAAATATTCATATTTCTGGGTTTGTTCTTCTTATCTTCAACCGATATTCATAGTGTTCTTGGTATTTTACACTTTTGATCTTAAAAGGTTTAAATTTCCAAGTGTTTGTGTGTTGGGAGTTGTACACTGATTAAAATATTCGGACCTTACCTATTTTCGTGCAACCTGTCTGGTCTGACCATACTTTCTGCCGAAAGTTCTCACCAACCCGTCAACTTTTCACCAAACTGTCCGATTTGTCAACTGTGTCAGAGCTAGTTCGAAAGATATCCTTCGAAGTCGAAAGATCATCTTTCGACCAAAGGAGGTTCGACAGATAGTTATCCTTCGAGCATCCTTCGAAGTGTGAGACTTATCTTTCGTTCCAAGGAATACTTTCGAAACATATATCTTTCGGTCCACTGTTCATTTTCGAAAGACTAGGATCCTTCGACTGGGGAGTCTTTCGAAGTCATTGTTCGACACTCAACAGTGTTCATCTTTCGGATCCTTCGGACCCTGTTGATCCTTCGAACAGGTGTGGATCTTTCGATCATCAGTCCGTTTGTGCTTAACAGTTTGTGTTTTTCCAAGTCTTTCGACAGGTGTCTTTCGGCTTATTAAAAATGAATCCAAGATGGAATACTCCGGTAAATACAGACATGTATTTTGGTACTCCGTCCAGCACTAACTTGTATGGCCTTCCTCCTCCAACAACAGACATGTTTGGAAATCCGCTTAATCCAGTCCCTCAACCAGTGCCTCAACAGCAAACCCAAAGGCCTCCTGTGACAACAGATCTACATGGCAATCCTATCCAATTTCCTGTTAAGCCAGCTCAGCATGGGAACCAGAATCCTTTCAGAGATCAAGGAGACCAGCAGAATCAGAACAGGAACGATGAGCGTACATTGATACCGGTCAACAACCAAAGCCAAGCAGGACCATCAAATGCTAACCAGGCACTTGTGGTTCAAGTATATGAAAGTGGTGATTGGTCAATCAGGTTGAGTAGTGATGCTCCAGTTGGAACAGCTTGTTTTGCTGAAGTTGTCAAAGATGCCAGCAATGGTGAATCCTCGGGAAATAATGACAGTTCTGAACATGACAGTAGTTCAGATGAAGATGTTTCAACTTCAGTTGAGGATGATACTACTTCAAGTTCAAGCGAGGTTGGATCTGAATATGAATCATCAAGGGAGGTTGTTGATTCTGATGCAGAAAGGTCAACATCTGAGAGTGATCCAAGTCAGGTATGTGTCAATGAACCAACTGCTGTTATTTGTGATAATTGTGATAGATTGCATGTTAAATGTGCTAATTTAGAAGTAAACATGTCTGAGTTGCAAGGCAAACATGATGCTTTACAAGCTAGTTTGTTTGACTTGCAAAACAAACATGTTTCATTGAATGATGAGTGGTCTGAGTTGCAAGGCAAACATGATGCTTTACAAGCTAGTTTGTTTGACTTGCAAAACAAACATGTTTCATTGAATGATGAGTGGTGTGAGTTGCAAAGCAAACACGAGGTTTTGCAAGAAAAGTATGATGTGACATTCATCCACAACCAGAAGTTAACCGTGGATCTTTCTAAGTGCACAGAAGCCAACATGTTTTATGAAAACCATGAAAAGGATTATAAATCAATGATTGAAACATTGAAGAAAGATAAAACAGAGTTAACTAAAATGGTTTCAAGAAAACAAACTGACATCAATTTGTATATAACTCGTCTTGAGATAATGCAAAAGGAAATGGCTTGTGTTAAAACTGAAAGTGAGGCGATCCGACTCAAGTTAGATAGTTATTTGAGCTCTAGCTATGTGTTGGATCACATCATTGACGTGCAGAAAGAGAAAAAGGATGTCACATGCATAGGTTATAAGAAATGTCCACCACCCGTGAGAAACAATTATGATGCCATGCCTGATGAGGAGTATAGAACTCACTTTGAACCATCTGTTCCTTTAGACGTTGAGGAATTTGCAACAGGTCTCGGTTACAAAAAGGAAGTATCGTCAGATTCGGATGTGTCAGCAGATACATGTGTGTCCTCTGCTGAACAAAATCAGGATCCTCCAGTCATTGTTGAGGATGCTGATTCATCAGATGATGAATCCGAGAATACTAACTCTGAACAGTCAGAAACGGTAACAAAAGAAGAGGACATACCTCTTGAGAATCACATTCTTTGTGATCCACCTGCAAAACCGTCTGTGACTGTTACAACCAAGTCTGTTGAATCCTCATCTGGAAGTTGTGCAAGCGTGAACTTGCTTTATACGTTGATTGGATCTGATAAAATATATTCAGACAAGGATTTCCCTATTAAAAATGTCAATCAATCTTTGATTGATAAAGTTTTCGAAGACTCTACTAGTAAGTTTTTGGGAAAGTCAAGCCCAGGAGTTGTAGTAACTCAGTGTGCTCCTATCCCAAAATCTGAAGTTAGAAAGAAATATGGGAATCAAAAATTGCAAAAACAAAACCATCAACGAAAGCAAAATCACGCTGCCCAAGGAAATGGAAAAGGCAAACAGAGCCAAAACAAGAGAAAGGACAAGAAGGTGAACTTTGTGAAATCGAAGGGAACGGACAAAATTGAAAAATTTGCAAATCAATCTAACTTAAATTTTGTCCAGAAAGTAACTGTGATGAAAAGGAATGAACCAAATAGTTCAAAACCTAGTACCTCGAGATCACAAAGTTCATCATCGGCAAGAAGACCACATGATACTTCGGGGTTTGTTGAACGAAGATCATGTTTTGAGTGTGGTACAATCGGGCATATCATTCGAAATTGCCCGTATCTTCATAAGTTGAAAGCAAAGGTTGATGCCCACCATGGTAACAATTACCATAAAAGATCTGTTTCACCAAGACAGGACCCTCGTCTTGTTAAACAACAAGAAGTGAAACAGAGAAAGAAACAACGGAAAAATGTTGAAAAGGTTTTAAAACCGGACGTTGTCCAAACAAAATCTGTTGAATCAAATGTTAAACATGAAAACCAAAAACAGATTTGGAAACCAAAATTGGAAATTGTTTCAGGGGGAGCCACATCAATTCCGAATCATCGGGAAATGGATGTTACAATCCTCGATGATGACGGACGACCCAAGTCTGTGAAGGCTTGGGTCCCCCTCTCCAACTAATCTCTGAGTGAGTGTGTAGGATGTTCCAGGAGGAACTTTCGATAGTCGTAAGATTGTTGATAGTGGAGCGTCCTTACACAAGATAGGCGACAGAAGAAATTGTTGCCATTGATGGAGAGAGGAGAAAAGAAGACAAAAATGTCTGATGAAAGAATGTTGTTGAATGAAGTTGAAAAATTCGACCAGTTGAAAAATGTGCCAAAATTTGGTTGTTATGGTTTTTGATCGGGTCCTCAGGAAAGATTCCAATGAAAAGTACGCGCCTGTAGCACGTCTGAATCCTTTCGAAGATTCATGGATTTTTCTTCCACAAGAAGTTCAAAGTCCACAAGATGAACATGTAGGGTACTTTTCTCTACGGTGTGTCTGAAGAAAATATGTTGGTTGATCAAACCAAACCGGGTGTGCGGATGCCTTGGCGTGGATTGAACAACCGCACACTACTTCTCAAAGTGAAAGAGAAAGACAAAGACCTTCGCTGGTACAATGTGGAAGACCAGCCGGACCCAGAGGTTTTTGATCTTGTTGCTGTCAAGAGACTTCTCAGTAGCTACAAAGAATCGACTTTGAAGTCCACACCGGGTGGATATCCAGTTTGGGAGAACGCTCAGATTCCTTGCAATGCACGAAGCAGTTGCAGGATACGGTTTTAAATTTCTAATCTCTCCTATACTTGTCGATATTTAAGCTGCTTTATGAATTATTATCATCTCATACAGCACTCTTTGACCTGACACGTTGATCTCAAATATCACCTCACACGTGATTGTTTCATTATGAAACTCATCAATGTTGTCATGGTCCACACCGATGACCAACGTGCCGACCTTTTTACCAAAGCTTTTGACAAATCAAGATTTGACTATCTTTTATTGGTAAACGGCATTAAGGTCAAGCAAGAGTAAAACCAACATCGGAAAATCATTTTTGTAAATACCTTTGTGTTTTAAATTTGTCTTAGTTTATTGATTTTAGGGGGAGTAAATCCAAAATTTGAAAATCCAAAAACATTGAAAATTTTCAAAAACACAAAAACAATAGAAAAGCAAAAATGAGTTTCCTGGCGAGCAAAAGAGAAAATGATAGTACATCAGTGGTCTGTCCAAACCTCTTTAAACCTTAAATTGAAAAACGATAAGCAGCTCTATATAAGATGTATCGGTAGGCTCACAATCATTTTAAAGTGTGCAGGGTGATATAAACTTAAATCGACTGAAGACTGGGTGGGAACCATTCATTGGCATATGGTCTTAGTACCGAAATTTCGTTTGAGAGATTGCCGAGGTTCTGAGATATTCAGTCTTTATGCTGCTTATCATCTGGGTATCATGGTTGTATCTTTTACCGAAAAATAACGGGGACGCAAGTCTAGATCTTCCATGATACTATACATACGTGTACATATTGCATTCGACCTCAATAAGTGATCAACAATCACATGTCCAAACAAATAAGTGATAAAATATCACAAATTCTTTCCGGGAGTCAAGTTCGTCTCTCTGCTGTACGAAAGTACTGACCTGTTCACGGACTTGCTCCTGTGCCCTCATGCATCGAAAATCAAGTTCCTCATCAATAAGTGATTATATCACATAGGGCTTGTTTTCAATCAAAATAAGTGAGAATCTCACATCATATACGGTCAAACAGATGATAATCGGTATACTCACCGGTAAGATGAACCCTCGTGCATACCTTGATACGGGAATGTGTCGTGATGTGGATGAACACCGGTCGGTAAGTATAAATCATACCTTAACGTATCCCCTCGCCATGATTACATCTGATAAGTTGAGCTTATGTGGACAACAATACCGATAATTGTTATAGGATGCTTATCTTAATGTTATCTAAATGAACAAACAAGAGCGTTTTGGCATGACCGTACACTGATATGATTCTCTTACCCTCGAAACTCGCAAAAAGAATGTTTGTATATATATTTATTTACTGCTTTCAGTCTTTACATTTGAAATATTCAAAAATACCAAAAAGATTTTAGGCATGTTTTAATATAAACCTTATAAAAGCCAAAAAGATTTTATTTCTTTTTGTTTTATTTTATTTTCTTTTCGATCATACGATGTTGGAGCTCGAGTCTTCGTTACCTGAAACCTGAACGAAAACCGAAAACGACTAAATCTTCATAAACGGTCGAAATTTGCAAGTTTTGAAAGTTAAAATTGAAATTGATAAAATTTGTTAAACTTTCAAACTGTCGGACGGTGTTTGTTTAAAACAATGGTCACATGTGTGTCGTTTGCTTATGATATTCCAGGCGGTTGTTCTCATTACGCGTTTAGATTTCTTGCATGTGCAGATTCTAAAGGCTAGGAGAACATGGTCGATGACAAGTTTCGGAATGAAGACACAACGTGAAGGCACTCAAATGACAAAGATGATAGAGTTGCCGCTGACCATCATCAACACCACAAGGATCTCACTTCATAAAGAACAAGACTTTCACGAGCATAACTCAAGGGGGAGCTTATGTTAAGGGGGAGTTTGTCAACACACTTCCTACATGAAACGGGGAGTTTGTTGATACACTTTCTGCTTTCAAGACGTGAAGACTTTGAAGATCCTCCGACATTGAAGACTTGAATAGAAGTCAAAGACTTGAAGACACGAGAACTTACAAGAATGAAGATCGAGACAAAGCAACAGCTGTTTGTTGATAAGCCAGACAAAGCTACAGCCAAGGGGGAGTTTGTTGGTGCACTTATGTCTGCACTTTGTCTGTATTCGGTCACAATGTAAAACGATGTCTTTGTTAGTCTGTAAGTTTGACCAAGTCAACCATCCTCCGGTTTGACTTGGCCAAACAGTCAACATTATGTGTGCAATTTGTTTGGTTCGAAGGATGGTCATCGAAGGATCACTTATATCCTTCGATGATGATGAGCTCGAAAGATGGACCTTCGAGAGATGGACCACGAAAGATCACATCCTTCGTGGTACATGTTGATCGTTCGAGCTGTTCCTGGTCGAAAGATGATCTTTCGACCGGTATGCATGATCCTTCGACCAGACCTGCTGGTTTGGGTATAAATACCCGTGTGTTGTGTTCATTTCGATAGGGAGACACAGATGACAGTTAGCAGAGAACACACACACTAGAGAGAGTTTACAGGACTGCTTTGTAAACATTGAGCTGTAACTGAACCTTTCATACGTTTAATACAAGTGGTGTTAATCGTTGAACTTTGCGTGTCGTGTTATTGCGTGTTCTATCTCGGTTTGCTATTTCGGTTGGATTCCGCACAACCGGAGTGGTTCGTATACAAGGATTAGGCGACTAGATCCTTCCCTAGCCGGATTTTGAATGGCTAAACTTACACATCATAGGAATCGAATCCCTTACATCCTACTACTCCACATCTTATCTAACTCACCAAAATCATTGGGCTATTCCTAGTGGATATCACAACCTCTTGGATCCAAGTTATACTCCTTGGGAATGACTAGTTATCCACTTCAGGGGGATACCACCAATTGTGGCTAGGAAGGAATACATCCCAAATCTTGTTTTCGGAGGCCCTATGAGCAACAGTTTACTTCAAGAGCACCCAATTTAATATCCTAAGACATTAAGCCTATTAAAAAACTTATAAACATACGCATCAATAAATTTCCATACAACTTATTACACTAACATAGGCTTAACATCACTCAAGTTTGTATACCCTGTTCGAGCTCGAAAAAATGTGCCCTTAGACCTTAACGAAATTGGGTATTGGGCTCACTAAAGGTCTAAATCTAATAACAAAGGGGTTAATAACTAATCTAAACCATAAAAATAGTTTTGTAAGTAGGTCTATGTTGGTGTTTGCATGAGTGTACCCTATTAAAATATATTTTACATATCGGGTGTTTTTCATATAAAAAAACGTGCCCCTCGAAATATCGTGTCCTGGCCGGTGTTCCTCCCCACCCACCCCCAGGGCCGGCCTTGTTCGTACATAACATTTTAGCAATAAATTAGCGAATTGTTGTTTTTTCGGTTTGTCGATTGTAGTTCAGTTTTCTTTTACTCACCACTAAATGAGGTATGCATCTCTTAGAGCACAGCAACAAACATATGAATTACCCTAAGTTTTCCTTTACCCTCCAATTCTGTAGTGCTATCTCACTTTTATTCGCAACCATGGTTGCAAAATAAGGTTTCCAAGGCCGAGTACTCTCTGAGTAATCCCTACAAGGTAGGCTGACGAGGCGACTTTCTTCGACTCCGTCTAACTACTCGGAGTCGGTCAAACACGGTCAACCTCGGCCATAATTGGGTCTAGTAGGTCAACTCGGGCCTAGTTTGACTTAAATAATAATAAAACATAATTTCTATCCCTACCATATTAAAGAATGAATATCATTTTCATGTATTTTGTTATAGATATTAGTAAATTTATGTTATTTGACATATATTTAATCTCCAAAAAGTAATTTCTTTATAATTTAACATGTCCGAGTACTCCCCGAGAACTCTCCGCCTAGACCGAGTACTCTCAACTCCCCGGTCTACCGACTAGGGAGCGCCTAGCGACTTTTGCAACCATGTTCGCAACTATCTTAAAACACGTTAATAAGTAGCAACACTATCTTAAATTGGAACGATACAGAGAAGATTAGCATGGCCCCTGCGCAAGGATGACACGCACAAATCGAGAAATGGTCCAAATTTTTTAACCAACTGGGGTAGCCCAGTTGGCCACCAACACCCACATCTTCCCAGAGGTCCCGGGTTCGAGTCTTGGGAGTGGCATATGTCACCCAGGATAAAAACTCGGTAAGGGGAATTCACCGCGGAGCTAGCTTGGTCGGGCAGCGGCTCCCGGAGTGGGATCACTCCGGCGGTTGGGAGGACCGTGCACTATCCCCCCCCCCCCCACCACTATCTTAAACCATCTCCAGTCTCTCTCTCTCTCTCTCTCTATATATATATATAGGGGAAGGTTCATTTGAGAAGAAAATTTAATTGAGAAGAAAAAAAACAAAGGGTACAATTGTAAAACTTTAAATACTTTTTCACTTATCCAATTTATTATCATATTTGACTAATTAATTAGTCATAAAAACTACCATCCTTCACAATAATGTTTTTTGACTACACACATCAAAAGTTACCTTACACCTTTCAAAAATTACCCTACACATGTTGAATTTTATCCTACACAACCCGTAATTTATCACATACACATTGTAATTTATCCTGCACTCTAAATTATTTTATTTTATTTTTTTGAAAAAATATATATTTTGAAGAAAAGTTACAAATTTTAATATAGTTAGCTATTAAAGAGAAATACTACTAATTAATGATCTTTGTAGGTTTACCATATTTCCCTTATAGTAACATTAAATACTTATATTAAATGAATTAAAATAAATCATTTCTATTGGTTGAAATTTCTTCTTTTTTCTTCTTACAAAAAGTTTCTTCTCATTTGAACTCTCCACTATATATATATATATATATATATATAGGATTCGGTTCAATTAAGAACCACCACGAGTTGTGAGAACAAGGAGAACTCCTACTTCTCGCGTGAGTTGAGCTATCATTTTTTTTTGCACAAACGTAGATGAAAATTTTATAAACACATCTGTAAAATGAAAAATCAAAAAAATTGTCGAGTTGATAGTTACGCCTAAAGTAATTTTTTTAAGTCTAATGTAAATTTTGTTTACAGCGATGTAAATTTTTGCATGGGACATTTTTTTGCTAGAACAAGTGTTGTTTTTAAGATTTTTGAGAATTTTGTTTTTGCAAAAACCTTTTGGAATGCATAGTTTTCATGGTTCTCACAACTCAAGGTGGTTCTCATTTTACTCTTTCCCTATATATATATATATAGGATAAGGATCGGTTAGGAACCACCATTTATTGCGAGAACCTCAAGAACTAATGTGAACACAACAAAAAATGCTTAAAAAACACACAAAAAATTTTTATTTTTTTATTTTTTATATAAAAATCGTTATTTTTCGTTCCCAAAAAAAAATCGAGTAACAATTATGGATGCACATGTGCATATGTATCAGTTATTTGACAAATTTCGTAATATATTACCAGTATTAGACAATTGCACTTTCATTTACACTATCATCCGTAATACGATACTTTTTACATTACCAATATTAGAAATGCACATGTGCATCTATATGTATGAACATGATATAACGTGTTTTGGGTACACTACTTTGAATACAGTTTCCTTTTCATCTATCATACCATCTATAATACACTACCATTACCTCCTACTATTCATAATACATTACCGTTACCTACAACTATCCATAATACACTACCATTACCAATATGTTTAATATTTTTCACTTTATGCACATGTGCATCAACACCCTTCATAGCATATCAAACAACATATTACATCATAAAGTGACAAATATAATCAAACCATCAACCACTTTATAACTAACCAAAAAACATGTATATTGGCCTACTTCATCATTCAAAATCACAAACCTTTTGTACCAAAACACATTATATCATGTTCATACATATAGATGCACATGTGCATTTTATATATTGCTAATGTAAAAAGTAGTGTACTACAGATGATAACGTAAATGAAAGTGCAATTGTCTAATACTAGTAATGTATTTCGGACTTTGCCTAAGAAATGATACATATGCACATGTGTATTGATAATTGTTACTCGATTTTTTTAATGAAAAATAGCGATTTTTATATAAAAAAAATCCGTGTTTTTTTAGGTATTTTTAGGTTTTTTGTGTTCACATTGGTTCTCGCGGTTCTCGTAATAAGAGTGGTTCTCAAATGAGCCATACCATATATATATATATATAATATACACATATATACAGGGTTATATAAATATATAGAAGAAGGTTCATTTGAGAAAGAAAATTGATTGAGAAAAAAAAAGTACAAAGGTGCAATTGTAAAACATTAAATATTTTTTCTCTCGTCTCATCTATTATTATGTTTGACTAATTAATCAGTAATAAATACTATCATCCCCCATACTAAATTTTTTTGTCTACACACATCAAAAGTTATTTTACACATTTCGAAATTTATCCTACACGTATTGAAATTTATCCTATACAACTCGTAATTTATTCTACACACCTCGTAATTTATCCTACACTATAAATAATTTTTTATTTTTAACTTTTTAGAAAATATATATCTTAAAAATAAGTTACAATTAAATTTAATTTAGTTAATTATCAAAAAGGAAAACTACAAGTTAATGATATATCTAAGTTTACCAATATATCATTATAATAACATTAAATACAAATATTAAATAAAGTCAAATAAAACTTTATTATTAATTAAAATTTCTTCTGCTTTCTTTTTACAAATAATTTTCTCTTATTTGAACCCTATAGTATATATACATGAACTGTTGTTTTTTTTCAATTCATTTGATTGTAGTTCAGTTTTGTTTTACAAACCACTAAACGAGGTATGCACCTCTTATAGCATAGTAGCAAACATATGAACACCACTAACAAAGGTGTGCACATGGTAAAGCATATTGGCAAACTAAAGAAGGTTGATGGTTAGACTGCGAGGAGTGAGGAGCTTAGGTTGGGGGCTTTGCTCGACATGTGGCGATTGTGAGTTTCACTGGATCACCCAAAAACAGTGGGGTGTGGAAGCGACGTGAGTTAGCGGTGTTAGGCTGCCATATTGGCTTGGCTGACTTTATTTATATTTTTATATATAATTGAGATTTATAAAATAAAATACAAACTTATATTATTTAAAAAAAAATTTCATAACATCCTAAAAATTAAAAAAATACTTATTAAATCCTAAAAAATAAAAAAAAGTAGTTAATAATTCCTAAAAATTACAAAGTTCTATAAATATTAAAGTGGGGAATCCACTTAAATTCTGAATTCCCGTCGTGCTTCCACTCGATCTTCGCAATCTCCATTCGATCGTCGTGGCTTAGGTCCCCCGCAGGGACATGATCAAAACAAACTTTAAACCGATCCAGCTTTGGTTTTAGTTCGTGCCACTTGTGTTGGCAGGCGTTTAGATTGTGGCGATTGTTACCAACGTGTTGTTGGTATTGTTGGAACGTTTGTCCCCAGTACGCGGTTTGACCGCGTTGCAACGTACGTTGTGCTTCGACGATTGAAGCGACAAGCGCGATCTCCTCCTCCTCCGTCCACTTCACCATTTTCGGTTTTGTTGTTTGGTTGTAAAAAAACTGAAAGTTTGGTGTGAGATTTGTTGAAAAATTTTGTAAAAAATTGAAGGAGTGGCGGTGGTATTTATAGGTAAAAATTTGTAAGATTTTTTGAAAAAAAAAATGATTTTTACCATTAAACCGCCATGCCAAACGGCTATGGCTAACAGTAAAAAATGAACACCAATCCTGGCTATGAAGCTCACCCCGCCCCACATCAGGCTTCATAGCGACACTGACTGGGCAACGCCAAACCCAACCTGGCACGAAGTGGGTTAGTCAGCATTGTTTGGCTTCCTCCGCCCAACCAACGCCACCACTCCTCATAGTCTTATGGATGAAGAAAAATCACATCTTTTATCCATAGGCACTGTTTTGGTCAAAAATCAAGCAAAGATAATACAACCAAATCTTTTGTTGTGAGGTGTGATGCTTGAATCAATGAACAATATTAAGGATCACTCAGTAATGTAATGAACGAATGACACAGAGATTTATACGAGGAAAAAGCCCTTGATCAAGAGTTGATCTCCGGCATAAAAAACCTCGGGTGATGGAAACTACCGATCACCAGCTAAGATTAAACAAAAATAAGTTTACAACTCGGGATGATAACAAGCTTGTTACAAGGATCACTAGTGTGCAATGTGCAAAAGAGTGTACGAAATCGCCAAGTATTGCTTGAGAGCTGACTGAGAGCTGTTACGAGTGTGTGTGTGTAGTTGCTAAATTTGCTAAGTGTTTTTTTTATCAAGCTTGTTATCCCCATTTAAATTAGAAATAACTAAGTTAACAAACTATCTGATAATCATGCAAGCTCCCCACGATCTCCACAACGTCTATAATGGTCAAACACGTGCGGAATCTTTAGAGAATATGCTCCAGGAATTTCGGTGAGACTTGGTCCATGTACTTGTTCCTGCAAAACAAATGTACGTACAAAGAAAACAATTGTTAGTAGTAGGATAATAACAGTGATCCTGAATCCTGATCCTGCGACACCTGCCGGGGATCCTTAATTCAAACAGAATTGGGGATCCATGATCCTGGTAGCAGTTGAGGACCCGTGATCCTTAGGATTTAGAAAATCCTCCCCTAACAATTTCCCCCAAAATATAAGGAGTAAAGTGTAATTTGTCGAGTTATATTTTCTTGATCTTATCCGTAACAAACCAACGGATATATAGCCGTTGTAATCTGACTAGCCGTTACTGATCACACGTCATTGAAGCGACGTCCCTGCAGAATCATGATTATAAATTGAAGTTAGAGATAAGGGTCAATGTGCATTAAAATTCGAGCGAAACTCCCTTTAAATCCACATTTGAAGATCAAGCAGGTACTTCTCTTTCTTCTTTCTCTTCTCATTCTTACTCTGTTTCTTTTTCTTTCTCAAAATATTCGAATCACCATGAAGCTGAGATCATCCCCTACTAAGGATCATCGAAAAGACAGTCCTTTAAAAGGTCAAGGGATCATCGAAGACTCCCCGAAAGAATATTGCTGCTTCACCGATCCTGAAATCGATAGAATTCGCCATTGCTTTCCGACGAGCACTGTTTTCAAACCCTTTGATCCTACCGTCCTGAGTGATTTTATTTCTGAAACATGGGTTGCATTTCCAGTCACCCCATTCTCTATAGGATACTCCTATCCTTTTCCTGATTTTACCCAATCTTTCTTCTCCCTTACCGACATATCTTATATCCAAGCTATGCCAATGATGTGGAGGGTCTTATTCACCCTTGAAAAGATCATTGAGTAGGAGGATATTGATTTAGGAATGTCGGAGTTGTCTGAACTATACAACCTTGTGAGCCACGGTTCACATCGCTCTCTTTTCAAACATAAGCCTGGTGAGGCACACCCGATCCTGAAGACCACCAAAAACGACACGAAGTGGAAGAAACGATTCTTCTTCGTTAGGAGGGATTCTATCCCGGATGGGAAGGATCTCCCTAGAAAATGGGCCACTCATGGTAGGATAGAGGATCCTTATAGAAGGATCATAGGATACCCTGTTTCCGTTGAGGATCACTAACATCTGTTCGTGTCTTTTATGCAGCTATATCTGTTTCACACGTCATTTCATCACCTGCCACCAAGGAGAGGATCACCGCTTTCCTGAATCTCGATCCTGCTGTAAGAACATTTCAAGCAAACACCAAGGATTCTCAAGAAGTATCCTCAGGCTCTGTTACAATGTCAAGTAAGTATCCCTGTGTATATATGATTAAATATTGAAATGCAAATAAAACAAGAATACTTATCTGATGTTTTGGATTAATAGGTGCTGGAAAATCCTCAAGGTCTGCCTCCCGTTTCAGTGTCACCGATCTTACCACTGTTGCTCCCAGGTCTGGGAAGAAAAAGACTGCTGCTAGCCCAAGTACTGCCGTCCCCAAGCCTACCACCTCCAAGGGGGGAAAGAAGAGAAAGGCCTCCGAAGCTGACAATCTTGAAGGCTTGCCTTTAATCCGCCATTAGTTCCAGGAGTACTTTGTTGATGTAAGGATCATTAACCCTGGCTGATTATCCTGCCCACTTGAGGATCACGTGATCCTAACTTTTACCTTGTCTTTTCTTGCAGAAATTCGCCGAGGTCGAAATGCTGTTTAATGCTTATGTTGAGGAAGCGGAGCAAAAGCATCTGGAGTTCCAAAAGTTCTTCTTGGCCAAGGATCAAACCATCTCTCGCCTTGAAAAGGATCTCGCTCTGGCAAAGCAGCAAGCGGTCATGGCCCAGATAGAGGCTGATCATGAGAGGCACGACCTGCTGGAGGATGCTAAAGTGTCTGCTGCCATCACCATGTATAAGATCAAGCTACAAATGGCTCAGGAGGCGGAGGATCCTGACTTCGACAGGACCACTTAGGATAAGGAGGCCTGGAAGGCAAAGCTGGCTGAGCTTGAGGACGAGGAGGAGGCTACTGAGGTCTTGGCGATTGAAGCGAGTGGCAGCGGGAAGGATCAGGCTGGTGGTGATGATGCTGGTGGTGATGCAGCCAAGGTGTGAGCTGCTGAAATGGGCGATGAAGGATATTTCTAGACGTGGCTGTTAGGGGAGGATTTTTGAATGATCAGTGATCCTCATTTACTGTTGTGTTTAGTGATCCTCAATCCTGTCTGAATTAGTGATCCTCAGAAAGTATTGTAGGATCAGGATCATGGATCATCATCAGGATCCTTATACTAATGATTGTCTGCTTTGAATATGATGTTGTTTTGCAGGAGTACGAGCTTGGACTTGGTCTTGGCGATATTCCTGGAGCATATTCCATACTTATTCCGCACGTGCTTGACTGAAGTGGACGTTGTGGAGTTCGTGGAGGACTTGCATGAAATGCGGAATGTTTGTTAGCTTAGATATTTTCCATTTTTAAAAGGGATAGCGAGCTAAATAGAAAACACTTGGCTATTTTTAGCTTAACACACACACTCGCAACTGCTCTCACCAGCTCTTAACAATTCATTTGGCGATTACACACTTTTTTGCACGTTACACTATAGTGATCCTTGTAATTAGCTCGCTATTATCCGAAGTTGTAATACATTTCTTGTTTAATCTGAGTTGGTGATCGTTAGTTTCCATCACCCGAGGTTTTTTTATGCCGGAGATCATTCATTGATCAAGGGCTTTTTCCTCGTATAAATCTTTGTGTCACTTGTTCATTACATTTCAGAGTGATCCTTAGTGTTGTTCATTGATTCAGGCATCATACCTCACAACAGAAAGTTTGGTTGCATTATCATTGCTTGATTTTTGACCAAAACAGTGGCCGGAGCCCATTTTTTAGGATTTGGTAGTTTTTTGGTTATGGTGTTTTAAACAATGTTGGGTTGTACTTTGAACAATAGTTTTTAGGATTATGGATAAAGGATCCTTAGACAATAGGTAGGATAATAGGTGGTGGAGGGATCCTCTGTTTGGGGGATGAAGCCACTTCTTATCCTGCCATCTTTTATTTCCTGCACTTGAAAAACCTATTAACAATGGACACCCTTTACCTACCCCAGCGGACGGGCCACGTATTGCTGGTAGATGCTTGGGGTAGGTAATTTTGACTACCTTTGAAGGGTTTAACTATGAATAAATAAAACCTTTAACTTTTTGGCTATTTCCCGTGTTGTTATCCGTGTGAATTCTTTATTTTCCTACTGTTGTTATTCACTTTGTTTGAATTTATCAAGTTTAAAAAATCATGTTTTAAAAATTTTAGGATATGATCAAGGATCAAATATCCTATAGTTGATAAACTCAGAAAAGTTATGCAACTTAAGGATCATTAGTTCTGTTGTCAAATAATAAGGGTCACTTATATAAATAATGAATAAAATAAAAGGAATCAAGGATCATACCTGAGAATCCAAGTTAGGATCCTAACCCTTTAATATTTATAATCAGGATAACCAAAAGACAAACCTTAGCAGAAGGTAAGGATCAAGGATCCTTGGTCATTTAGCCTCAAAAACCTGAAATAGAATATAACTTGGGACTAAGCCAAATATAAGAGAAGAGTTAGTAACTGGGGGCAAGCCCAACAATTCTGGGGACAAGCCCAATATACTGGGGACAAGCCCAAAGGATAACTGGGGACAAGCCCAAATGATAACTGGGGACAAGCCCAAAGGATCTTGTGTAAACTGGAGTATGACCCTCACTGGCGACTATCCAAACTTAGTGACATGAAAATGCCAAAACCTTAGCTAACGTGAAAACGTTAGAAACCTTAGGAACAGATGTATGGTACGTCTACCATTATACATAGGATCCCGGATACAGCCAGTACAATGAAATTGTCAGCCCCTAAAGCGAGTACTGGTCCAAGGATCCTCCCAGGTCCAAGGATCCTCCCAGGTCCAAGGATCCTCCCAGATCCAAGGATCCTTTATGGTTCCAGGATCCTTTCAGGTTCAAGGATCATCTCAGCCTCAAGGATCCAACATCTTTCAGGATCAAGGATTATTGAGAAGTATGCAGCCTCCAAGCTCGGATGTTCATCAAGGAGACTTCATAACAATGCAGACCATTGCTTCCTCTGGTCCTTCAATCATACCAGAGTCTCGTCAATATGGATTCACATCTGGAATTCCAAACACGAATCCTGTGGGAGGTAACACTTTTAATAATTCATATAACACTAACCATGGCTCTATGCAGGATACAGGTATCAATCAGGCTATGGCTAGGGAGCTACAAAAGCTTAAGGATATGATATCCAGTGTACCAGGAGTGGTTAAACCCATTCCTGAAATTGCAGATGGTAGCCATAGGATATCTCGTTTTGCACCACCCTTATGTGATGCTGAGATACCCAAAAGATTCCAGATACCATCCATGAAACTGTATGATGGTTCAACGGATCCAGAGGAGCATGTAGCTCAATACAGGGAGAGGATGGAGATCAATCCAATTCCTGAAAGGTTAAAAGAAGCATGTCTATGCAAGGGATTTGAATCCACACTCACAGGATCTACTCTTAAATGGCTGCTAAGTCTTCCCCCTTACTCTATTACTTCATTTGCTAATCTAGTTAATTTGTTTAATAGTCAATTCTTTTGTAGCAGAAAGTTTGAACGATTAACTAGTGATCTATATAGGGTAACACAAGGTCAAACTGAATCACTTAGAGATTATATCACTAAGTTTAGTAAAGAATCCTTAGATATTCCTAACTTGGATATTTCTACGGCTGTAGAAGCCTTTAAAATGGGATTGCTTAGGGATTCATTGTTCTATGATGATCTTGTTATGACCCCTTGCAGGAATCTTGATGAAGTAAGAACCAGGGCCCTTAGGTTCATCCGCCTAGAGGATGATAAAAGGATCCAGGATAGATTGACAGGATCCTCAAAACAGGAGAACCAAGGATCCTACTTTAGGAACAACAAATCCAAGTCCTACAATAAGTCTGATAACCAGAATGTGCATGCAGTGGAACAAGAAGAGGATGACGAGGATTATCCTCCTATTTCTGAATACTGTTGTTCTGTTAATAACAATGAACTAATCCTTGCAATGCAGAATCTAGGTGAGAAAGCTAGGTGGCCAAGGAAAAGTGATAAACCAACTGCTACAAAGGATAAGTCCAAGTGGTGTGCATATCATGAGGATTTCGGGCATCTCACTGAAGAATGTTTTGCACTGAGAAAGGAAATTGGTTACTTATTGAGCAAGGGGCATTTGAAAGAGCTTTTGGGACGAAAGAAGTCAGGGATCCAGGATCCTGAAAGGATCCCGGAAAGGGCTCCTGCTCCTCCAGCAGATGCACAAGTTATAAACTTCATATCCGGTGGATCAGACATTTGTGGTACCTCCTTTTCAGCAGCAAAAAGACATGCTAAGGAAACCAAGATGGATAATGGAGACAGACCCGTCCGGACCTCCGTTGTCACCTAGGATAAAGTCATAACTGTTAGGGGAGGATTTCTTAATGACCCGTGATCCTCAATTATTATCCTGCTTGGTGATCCATACTTCTGTGTCAGTTAGTGATCCTCAGAAGTACTTCAGGATCAGGATCATGGATCATCCTAAGGATCCTTATACTAATGATTGTCTGCTATGATTTCGGTATAGTTTTGCAGGAGTACCAGCTTGGACTTAGTCTTGGTAACGTTCCTGGAGAATATTCCACGTTTATTCCGCACGTGCTTGACCATGGTGAACGTTATGGAGATCGTGGGGAGAAGGCATGAATTGCGGATAGTTAGTTATTTAGATATTTTACTAAATTTAAAAGGGGTAGCGAGCTAATTAGACAACACTTGGCTATTTTTTGGCTACACACACTCATACAACTACACTCACCAGCTCTCGGCAAAACACTTAGCATTTTTCATACGTTTCTACATGATACACTATAGTGATCCTTGTACTTAGCTCGCTATCATCCGAAGTTGTAAAAGGATTATTGTTCAATTTGAGTTGGTGATCGGTAGTTTCCATCACCCGGGGTTTTTTATGCCGGAGATCATTCATTGATCAAGGGCTTTTTCCTCGTATAAATCTTTGTGTCTACTGTGCAATTCATTTCATAGTGATCCTCATTATTGTTTACCAATTCAAGCATCATACCCCGTAACAGAGAGTTTGGTTGCATTATCCTCGTCTGATTTTTGACCAAAACAGTTTGGCGCCCACCGTGGGGCTATTGGTGCTTCATTCCTAAGAAATTCTCATTTTTGTGATCATTTCGGTTCGTTACATCCAAGCAGATGGCTTCATCATCAAAGAACACCTCCAGTGCGATGTCTGCAGTCAATTCATCCCAGGGCATTCCACCTTTGCCTCCACCACCTTCTGGACCTCAGAAAAATGCCGAGAAGAAACCAACTCCCATTTTCTCAAAACCTCCAACTTCTTCTGCTTCTTATACTCCTACTACTAGTGACTTGTTTACTCTGATTTTGCAGATGAAGGAGCATATACAGCAGCAGGATAAGACCAATGAAAGGATTCTTAGAGAAATTGGAGACATCAAGAAACAGAAGAGATCGGCAGAGGATCATTCCCCACTGATGCCCAGATCTTTGAATTTCGATACTCCGATTATAACTTCTCAGCCTTCAGCGGTTCCAGACGTTCAATATGTGGGAGGGCTAAAAGGAGTGCATTACGGGTCATCAGCAATGACTCAGGCTTCCGGGTCATACTTCCAACCAGCAGGATCCAATCCTCAGCATATAGGATCCTTTGAAAGCTCAGGAGGATACTCAGGAGCGCAGCAGATTCAGGGATTCTGGCCGTTTCAAGGATCCTCCCAGGTTCAAGGATCCTCCTATGTTCCAGGATCCTCCCAGGTTCAAGGATCTTCCTACGTCCCAGGATCCTCCCATGTTCCAGGATCCTCCCAGGTTCAAGGATCTTCCTACGTCCCCGGATCCTCCCAGGTCCAAGGATCCTCTCAGTTTCATGGATCTTTCCAGATTCCGGGATCCTTAAGGAGTTTGCAATCAGGGAGTTCCGATATCCATCAGGGAGATTTTATTCCAATGCAGACCATTGCTTCTACTGGTCCATCGGTCATTCCAAAGCCCCAACAATATGGATTCACATCCGCTCTTCCTAATTTGAATCCAATGGGAGGTAACACTTTCAATAATTCTTATACCACTAACCATGGCCTTATGGAGGATACAGGTATCAATCATGCCATGGCCAGAGAATTGCAAAAGTTAAAGGATATGATATCAAGTGTCCCAGGAGTGGTCAAGCCTATCCCGGAGATTGCAGATGGGAGCCACAAGATATCTCGTTTTGCACCACCAATCTGTGATGCTGAGATACCTAAGAGGTTCCACGTGCCTACCATGAAGTTGTATGACGGTTCAACAGATCCTAAAGAACACATATCACAGTACAGGGAAAGGATGGAGATCAATCCCATCCCAGAAAGGTTAAAGGAAGCATGTCTGTGCAAGGGATTTGGATCCACTCTCACTGGATCGGCTTTTAAATGGCTGCTAAGTCTTCCCCCTTACTCTATTACCTCGTTTGCTAATCTAGTTAACCTATTTAATAACCAGTTTTCTTGTAGTAGAAAATTTGAGCGTTTAACTAGTGATCTGTATAGGATAACCCAAGGTCATAATGAATCATTAAGGGATTATATCACTAAATTTAGTAAAGAATCCTTAGATATCCCTAACCTGGATATAGCTACGGCTGTTGAAGCCTTTAAAATGGGATTGCTTAGGGATTCATTATTCTATGATGATCTTGTTATGACACCATGCAGGAATCTAGATGAGGTAAGAACCCGGGCCCTTAGATTCATCCGGCTAGAGGATGACAAAAGGATACATGAGAGGTTAGCAGGATCCTCGAAGCAAGAGAAGCAAGGATCCTCATTCAAGAACAACAAGTTCAGATCCTATAACAAATCTGATAACCAGAATGTGCATGCTGTTGAACAAGAATAGGATGATGAGGATTATCCTCCAATTTCCGAATATTGCTTTTCTGTAGACAACAATGAACTAATCCTTGCGATGCAGAACTTAGGTGATAAAGCTAGGTGGCCCAGGAAAAATGACAGACCAGCTGCAACTAAAGATAAGTCAAAGTGGTGCGCATATCACGAAGATTTTGGGCATCTCACAGAAGAATGCATCGCACTGAGAAAAGAAATTGGATACTTGTTGAGCAAGGGGCACTTGAAAGAATTATTGGGGAGAAAGAAGTCAAGGACTCAGGATTCTGAAAGGATCCCAGAGAAAGCTCCAGCCCCTCCAGCAGATGCACAAGTTATAAACTTTATTTCAGGAGGATCAGACATTTGTGGAACATCCTTCTCTGTAGCTAAAAGACATGCAAAGGAAACCAAGATGGATAATGGAGATAGACCCATTCGAACATCCAGTGTCTCCGAAGGAAAAGTTATAACTTTTGATGAGGATGATCGTGTTGACATTCAGGATCCTCATCACGATGGTTTGGTTATCACTCTTTTTATTTCTAACCATTTTGTTCGCAGGATCCTTATAGACGGAGGAAGCTCTGTGAACATTATCCAGCTTGATGTCCTCAAGAAGATGAATATTCCTGAATCCGATATCATACCAAGATCCTCTGTGCTCGTGGGATTCAGTGGCGAGACTAAGAATGCTCTGGGGGACATTAAACTCCCAATCTATATCGAAGGCCTACATTCTTACCAAAAATTTTGTGTTATTGACTGTTTATCTTGTTGTAATGTTATCCTTGGCAGGCCTTGGATACATGACATGAAGGCAGTCCCATCCACTTATCATCAATGTGTGAAGCTTCCTAGTCCTTGGGAAATAGTGAAGATTGATAGTGATTAGCAAGAAGCTAAGAACTGCTACACCTCATCAATGAAACCAGCCTCAAAGTCAAGGGAGCAATAGCAATTAAAGCATCCTCCAAGGGATGTCTTGGAGGCAAGAGAACATGATGTAGTAGAAATCCTTATGGATCCTGATGATCCTGAATCTAAAGTTTATATAGGATCAGGGATCCTTGGCGAAATAAAGGAAGACCTCATATCGTTCCTCAAAAGGAGAAAAATTACCTTTGCATGGAAACACGAAGACATGACAGGTATATCTAAAGATATAATCACTCACAAACTTGGCATTGATAGGTCCTTCAGACCAATTCATCAAAAGAGGAGGAAATTTGCACCAGAAAGAAATGCCATTATCCAGGAGGAGGTAGAGAAATTACTCCGAGCAGGTATGATTAGAGAGGTCAAATATCCAAGATGGTTGGCCAATGTGGTTGTTGTTCAAAAGAAAAACGGAAAGTGGAGGGTATGTGTCGATTTCACTGATTTAAATAAGGCATGTCCCAAGGATCCTTTCCCATTACCCCACATTGACTCCATGGTGGATGCAACTGCGGGTCATGAACTGTTAACTTTTATGGATGCTTCATATGGATTTCAACAAATTCAGATGGAACCATCCGATCAAGAGGATACAACCTTTATGACTCCAATTGGTATATATACTGTTATATTGCTATGCCATTTGGACTAAGAAATGCAGGTGCAACTTATCAAAGGCTAGTGAATATGATGTTCAAGGATCAGATTGGACAAACTATGGAGGTTTACATAGACGATATGGTGGTAAAATAAAAAAAGGCTGAGGATCACCTAAGAGACTTGGAGGAAGCATTCAATATCCTTGACAAATATAACATGAAACTTAATCCTTCAGAATGTCACTTTGGTGTTAAAGCAGGTAAATTCTTAGGATATATGGTGACAAAGAGAGGCATTGAAGCCAGTCCAGAACAAATCAAAGCCATAGTGAACATCAAGTCCCCTTCTAATGCTAAGGATATTCAGAGGTTAACAGGCAGGATTGCAGCTTTAAACAGATTCATATCCAAATCCTCGGAAAAGTGCAAGGAATTCTATGATATCCTAAGGAAGAACAAGAAATTCGAGTGGACTGAGAAGCATGAAAGTGCTTTAAGAGCTCTTAAGGATTACCTATCCTCGGCCCCGGCCTTGATGAAACCAGAAAAAGGAGATGTGTTATCCTTATATCTTGCGGTATCCTCAAAAGCAGTAAGTGCCGTCCTTGTTAAGGATCACGAAGGTACACAACATCCTGTCTATTATGTAAGTAAGAGTTTACTTGATGCTGAATCCAGGTATTCACACTTAGAAAAACTTATCCTTGCATTAATTATGGCATCTACTAAATTGAGACATTATTTTGAAACTCATGCCATGGTTGTCAAAACTAATTTTCCAATTAAGAATGTCCTCAGGAAACCTGAAATGTCAGGAAGGATGGCTAAGTGGGCAGTGAAGCTTAGTACATATGATATAAGATATGAGCCCAGGACAGCCATTAAATCCCAAGCATTAGCTGACTTTGTGGCAGATTTCAGTAGTGATTTGCAAAAGGAAGCTGAATTAGAAGTCTAGCAGCTAGAGGAGACCAAGGATCCTTGGATACTCTATACTGATGGATCCTCAAATGTCAAGGAACAGGACTTGGAATACTACTAAAATCGCCACAGGGGGACATAATACCCCACTCTAAAGCTTGTGAGTTTCAAACTACTATCAATGAGGCTGAATATGAAGCCTTGATAGCTGGTTTGCAAATTGCTAAGCATATGAGGATCAGGTATCTTGAGGTACATGTAGATTCTTTGTTAACCACTAATCACTTTAATGGATCCTATGCTGTTAAAGGTGAAAAGCTAACCAAATATTTGGAGATAGTCAAAGAATTGGCACTCTCTTTTGTTTGGTTTAGTTTGACACAGGTACCAAGGGAAGAAAATGCAGAAGCTGATGCATTGGCTAATCTAGGATCATCTTTGAAGATCCCGGAGGATATAAGTATCCCCATTATCCATATCCTGGCTCCTGCCATCGAGGATCATGTGGCTATGGAAATAGGAGAGGATTCTACAATTATCCCTAGTGAGGATACTCAAACTCATTCAGGATCATGGATCCTCCCAATCATGAGATACTTACAACATGGAGAGATTCCTGCAGGAGAAAACCCTAGGGCTTTCAAAATTAAGGTATCTCAATTCACAATTTTAAATAATATGTTGTATAAACGATCTCTTGCAGGACCATATTTAAGATGCATTGAGGATCCTGAAATCCAAGAAGTTTTAAAAGACTTCCATGAAGGAGATTGTGGAAACCACACTGGGGGCAGGGCATTATTCTCAAGGATCCTGAGGACAGGATACTATTGGCCAACCATGAAGAGAGATGCTGTGGAGTATGTTAAGAAATGTGATCCTTGTCAGAGACACAACAATATCCTTCATCAACCAGCTGAATTTTTGCATCCTATATCCTCCTCTTGGCCATTTATGAGATGGGGTATGGATATAGTTGGTAAGCTCCCTAAGGCACCTGGTGGAAAAGTGTTCATGCTTGCTATGACTGATTACTTCTCCAAGTGGATAGAGGCTGAAGCTTTTACCCAAGTCAGAGAAAAGGAAGTTATATCCTTCATTAAAAGAAATATTATAACTAGATTTGGTGTTCCTTCTGAAATTATATGCGATAATGGTTCCCAATTCATTGGGGGCAGAACTACTAACTTTTGTGACAATTGGGGGATTAAGATGATAACATCAACACCAGTCCACCCACAAGCTAATGGTCAGGCAGAATCCTCAAATAAGATCATCATCAACAAATTGAAGAAGAAACTTGGATCCAAGAAAGGGAAATGGGCAGAAGAACTACCTTATGTGCTTTGGGCTGATAGGACAACTCCTAAGAATGCTACAGGCCAAACTCCATTCTCTTTGGTGTTTGGGGCAGAATCAGTGATCCCTACAGAAATGGTGGTTCCAACTGCTAGAACAAGTATTCGTGATCCTGAGGAAAATGATGAGAATTTGGTTCAAGACCTGGATACTATAGAAGAAATCAGAGATTTGGCAAGGATAAGGATGGCCAGTTATCAGCAAAGAATGGCTGGAGCCTACAACAAAAATGTCAGGATCAGGAAATTCCAAGTTGGTGATATGGTACTAAGGAAAGCATTTCAGAATACCACCAATCTTGCTGACGGAAAGTTGGCACCAAAATGGGAAGGACCTTACTTGATTGAAGCTCAGGCAGGAAATGGGGCATATCGATTGCTAACAATGGAAGGTGATTTGCTACCTAGAGCCTGGAATGCTGTCCATTTGAAGAAATACTTCATGTGATAAGGATCCATGATCCTCACATGATAAATATCCTTAAAGGATCCTTAAAGCACAGATGATCCTCATTTTGGTAACATTCTAATCTTAAACTATTTCATTTCCTTACTTTCTCACATAACGATAAGGATCCTGCATCCTTTATCCCCCTTTCACGTGATTTTGAGTTTTGAAGGTTCAGGTACTCTTAGAAAAAGGATGGTTATCCACAAAAGCCACCAGCTACTTGGGTTTGACCCCAGTTATTTGGGCTTGACCCCAGTTCCGCCAGTAGCGCATGATGATCCTGGTATAGTTCATGGCAGTGGGACCAGTACTCGTTTTAGGGGCTGATAATTCCATTGTACTGGCTATACCTAGGATCCTACGTATAATGGTAGACGTACCATACATCCGTTCTTAAGATTTCTAACGTTTTCACGTTAGCCAAGGTTTTGGCATTTTCATGCCACTAAGTTTGGATAGTCGCCAGTTAGGGCCATACTCCAGTTCACACATGATCCTTGGGCTTGTCCCCATTTATCCTTTGGGCTTGTCCCCAGTTATCCTTTGGGCTTGTCCCCAGTTGCTAACTTTTATCTTATAATGGCTTAGTCCCAAGTTATGTTCTATTTCAGGTCTTCGAAGTTAAACAACCAAGGATCCTTGATCCTTACTTCTTACTAAGGTTTGTCCTATGGTTATCCTGGTTATAGTATTAAGGGTTAGGATCCTAACTTGGATCCCCAGGTATGATCCTTAACTATTTTGATTTTATTCATTGATTATTTGAATAACCCTTATACTTTGACAAACTTTTCTTACTCAGACAAGTGTACATCAAAACAATTGAAAATTAAAAGGACAAACAAGGATAACAACACAAGATAAGCCAAAAAAGATTAAAGTTATTTTATTATCAAAGGTTTAACCGTCGAAGGTTGTCAAAATTGCCAACCCACGTTTCTACCAGCAAAACGTGGCCCGTCCACATGGGTTGGCAACGGGTGTCCATTGTTTATGCGGTTATAGCAAGTGCAGGAAATCAAAGGCGGCAGGATCACAATGGCTTCATCCCCCAAACAGAGGATCCCTCCACCATTTGTAATCCTACCTATTATCCAAAGGATCCTAGATCCTTAATCCTAAAACTATTGTTCAAATACAGACCATCATTGTTTCAAAACAGCACAACCACAAAACAAACTACTATCGAATTTAAAAAATTGGGCTCCGGCTACGTCTAGAAATGTCCATCATTGCCCAATCATGCAGCCTACACCTTCACTGCATCTTCATACCCTCCAGCTTCGGTATCCTTCACCTGATCCTTCCCACTGCCTCCAGCCTCGATCGCCAAAACCTCCTCAGCCTCCTCATCGTCTTCCAGATCAGCTAACCTCGCTTTCCAGCCTTCAACATCCCAGCTGCTTCTGTCAAAGTCAGGATCTTGAGCTTCCTGGGCCATCTTCAGTTTTGTCTTGTACATTGTGATGGCAGCAGAGACCTTTGCACCTTCTATGAGATCATGCTTCTCGTAGTCGATGTCGATCAAGATTTTAGCTGTCTGGGTCTTGGCGTCTTGAAGGGCTTTTTCGAGATCAGCAATCTTAAGATCCTTGAGCACTGCAACTTGTTGGAGGTCAACAATCTTCTTATCCAGCTCCTCAACGCTCCCCACGTAGTCTTCAATCTCAGCAAATTTCTGCAAAAAAGACAAAGCAGTTCAAGATCAGGTGATCCTCAAATAAGTAGGATACCTAGGCAGAATTGGTGATCCTTACGTCATTGAAGTATTCAAGGAACTGGTGACGGATCAGAGGCAGGCCTTGTAGATCTTCTATCTCAGAGTTTTTCCTCTTCTTGCCACCCCTTCCTTTAGTGGGTGCCTTGGGGATGGAGACACTAGGGCTGGCAGTGGCCTTCTTCTTTCTGGATCGAACAGTGTCAAGATCGGCCATGTTGAACTGGGAGGCAGGCTTGGTGTTGGGATTGAACCCTACCAGAGGAACAGATAATGTAAAGCCAAAACCAGGTCACAACAGAGGATTCACAATAAGCAGCAGTTTACACTTTGCTTTCCCCTTGAAAGTGATTTATAACAACTGATAGTCTCTATCCACTGTCCATATACAACTGCTGTCTTGCAACTGCTGACCACTCTAAAGTATTGATGAAGTTTAAAGGCTGAAGCTCAATCTACTGACGGAACTCTAGCACTGCTGAAGGATTAAAGCACTGCCCATTCAAGGTCTGATCACCCTTTGAAGAAAGCACTGATACTAGACATCAGTGGTTGACTACATCAGTGGAATGAAGAATCAATATTTATACATCAGTAGTTAGAATGTACTCAGTGTCTGTATGGTCAGTAGTCATTGATAAGTTGTTAAAGGTTGTTAGGTTGTTAGACGTCGCTTTCATGGTGACGTCAGCTGAGATCCTCAGTGGTTTGGTTTGCCTATAAATGTAATAGTACCCTGTACTGTTACATTTGATTGACTGAGCGGGTTCTTCTCCTCATGTCTAATCCTTTCATCTTGTGTGCAACCAACCTTGGGGTATCAGGCTGAGGGGGAGTTTAGTTTGTAAGCATGTCTGTAATCTTTTGCTTTGATTTGTAAATCTTTTGACTCTATGTGAAGCAATTGTTTATCAAACCATTTTCTCCTTTGATTGTGTTTACAAAGTTTGTTTTCATTTCCGCCGCACTTTACATGTTCTCATATTCACAAATTGTTCAAAACATACAAAAAAACATAATCACAAGAGCCTCCGATCCTAACAATTGGTATCAGAGCCTGGACAGTCAAATTCGATCTAACAATCAATTTGACATAACAGTTCAGCTCAAAATTTAATTGATACTTAGGTTGGTTGTATTTAGTTGAAAAACAGAGTATCGAGTATATCATGATCAAAATGGTTATTCAACAACTCTGTATATCAACCAAGATGTCATATGACACACAAAATTTCACACAACAAGTGAATTTATGCACAAAACACTCATGGTTTCTAGATCTGAAATAAATATCTGTTAAACTATGAGATTACTTCCTATTTTCTAAATTAATTTCAATTGTTGATGTGTAATTTTGTGATGTTTTCCATAAATACTAAAGTCTGAACCTCAGAATTAACAAAACACATGTTCATAAAAACATTGATGTTTTGCTAACACAAAAAGAGGGAAATTATAACTTTAGTCATTCAGATCTTATGTGTTGAAAACAGGTTGAGATCCTCGAAAGGAACAAATCAACTCTGTTAATAATACATTAAGAAAATCAAGGGTCAACAGAGTCCGTATCATATGTAGTGTGAGATTGGTTGAAAAAGTTGTGAAAACATGACCAAGTTTCTCAAAACATTACTGCAAAGTGATTTTGGACTAATATTCACAAAAACTCTGAAGTGTGTTTATCTCAAAAACTTTTGATTTCAAAAGAGAAGAGTATAAACTTAAAACATTTAAGAGTCAAAAGCTTGGGGTAATAATGGTCATTACGCAACTGTTTGTGCTCATCAGTTCAAGAAAGTTCAGGTGACATTAGTGTTCCCAGTGATTGAACTTACAAAAGGACTAGACAAATTTTCAAAATCATCACATAGTAACTAGATCTACAACAGGATCTTCAAAACTCATGTGTCCTTGTGTCCTCATGTTTGTAATCAACTGACAAAGAAAATGGTACAAAGCAGTGGTCAAAATGTTTTTAGAGTATTCTACCACTGTAGTCAAAACACTGACCATTTTCAATAACTTGAGAATGATGTGATTGTGTGCTTTTTGAAATTATACCAAATCCTTTTGATGCTGTTTTCAGAAAATCCTTTAACCATTTTTTTTCTCAAAGGATTTTCTCGAATAACCAGGATATATCATTTTTTTTTTTTGGATATATTTGGAACTTTTGCTTATTTTTGTTGGCAATAGTTCCAGCTCCTGTCAGGATGTAATATCTTATTTTTGATGGTATTAGTGTCCTCATAAATGGGTCAAAAGGATATGGTGCAAATGTCATGATCATGTCATACTCAGGTTTGCTCTTAAATTTTCATCAAAAAATTGATTGCAAACCATGCTTGAATTACTAAGGAACTCATGTTTTAATTGAATATTAAATGAAAATGAGTTGCCTTAGCAAAAAGTTTTCATCATCTGGGGTACTAAACCACTGTCTTTCAAAATTGACATGTGGCAAAACCTTGAATGAAGAACTTCAAAACTGTTGCTGAAACACCTGTCCTTCAAGATCTGTACCATTTACCTTAACCACTGTTTTGTTCAAATGTCTGATCTCTAAACACTGTCCACTGCTGAAAGTTAACCACTGATCCCTCATTCTCTTGAAAAGCACTGATGTTCAAAATTAGTGTCTTATCCACTGATATGCTATCCACTGATAGTGAAAATCATCAACTGCCCACAATTTTTACAGTTGTAACCACTGATACTTGATACGTCAGTGGCTCTTAAAACAACTGTTCTCCATACTTCATCCATTTCATCTGTGTTTGACACGTGGTCAGTTTTTAGCCCTCAGATCTTAATAACCGCTGCCACATCAGCGATCATTTTTTTTCAAATAATCCCCCACTCACCACCAAAACAGGGTTTTACTGTCGAATTGAATTCTTAAAAATTCTCTTCTCAAAGCAGTTTTCTTCTCATATCTCACAAATTTCTTCGATCATTCATCTTCAAAATGACAAAATCGAAGTCATCTTCAAAACCCTCCTCCAAATCATCATCGAAAACTGTCTCTCAAAAGGCAATCTCCACTGAAATTCCACATAAACCATCTCACAATCTCCTGGGTCTTCTCACAAAACCAGGAACCACAAAGGTTTTCGATTCCATCATTGATATCATGGCAAAATCAAAGTACAAAACTTTGTTCACCGCCGATGCACCAATCTATTTGGCGACCCAAAGGGAGTTCTGGAAGAATGCAACCCTTGAAAAACAAGGAGACACTGCAACCACCATAAACTCTTCTATAAAGGGTAAAGCTGTCCAAATCACGCCACAATCCATTTCAGAGGTCTTTCAACTCGGTGATCAGGAAGGTAAAATTTCTTTCACTAAAAATGAGTTGCAAACTGACTTCATTGAGAGAGGGTATGAAGCCACAATGATGAAGAAAATTACCTTAGAAAAAGGTTATTTTCCTTCTGCAACCAGATTTTTATTTCATACCCTCCTACTATGTGTTTAAAAAAAAACCACTTCTTTCAATGAAATCCCTTTAAAGATTCAAAATCTGGGATATGCTATTCTTCAAGGAGAAAATTTTAACTATTCTCGGGAAATTTTTAAAGATTTGGTTAATAATGTTGAAACAAAATCATTCTTACTGTTTCCAAGGTTTTTAAGTTATTATTTTTCAAAGAAATTCAGTAAGGATGATTTAGCTGTAATAAACCAAGGTGATTCTACTCAAATAAACTGTTTAACAACTGAAACTTTTTCAAGAATGTTAGCACCTTGCAAAACACAAGCAGAGGTGCCTGAGCAGATTTTAGCAGTTACAACTGCTCCTCAGGTATCTGCTGCTGAGCCCACTGCTCAAGGTGATCAAAGCAGCAGCACAACTGTTTTGAAACCCACACCTAAAATCACCAAAAAGCCAACAAAAGGAAAAACACAAAAACCCCCCAAAACCATCAAAAAGGCATCTCTGGAGGATGAGATACCAGAGCTTCTGCCAGTGACAACACAAAAGTCACAAGAAACCACTGCTGCTACTTCCTCACAGCAGTTGGTACAAATATCTCAACCCATAACCAAAACTCCTCCTGCTTCTTCACAAAAAGAACAGGTTGTACAAATAGGGTCTCCACATCATGATGCTCTGGAAACACTCGTTTCTATCATCCACAGCTCAATACCCGGGGCAAATCCACTTTCTACACCACCCTTCACATCCACAATTCCCCCACCAACTAAACTGCTGTTGGATGCAATTGATTTGAACCAGGCATTAACCAGTCCTTCTCAATCACCTATTAATGAGAATATGCCTCAACCACTGACTGGGTCTGCTGTATCAATCTTTGCTAACCCACCAACACAACCTGAGGAGGTTGGACCCCTTGAGTTACAAGTAACTCTTGGTGGTTATCCAAGTGAAGCAGCCACTACAACTGTTACACCCACTGGGTTACATTTGGACAGTGGTTACATTAATAAGACTTCCTTGGAGGCAATTCCTTATATATCACCTCTGCCAACCACCAGTGGATTTATTTATCCTACTGGTAACATCAAAAGGTTGTCAAGTGTTGAAGGAAGAAGACCCCAGTACTAAGACAAATGGGCATCAGTGGTTAATGTTTGGAGTATATTCCCTACATCAACTACTGATAAAACCACTGCTAGTGGGAAATCAGATGATCCCATTAACTTGGGTGATGATTTAAAGTATGAGAAATTGACGGATCGTATTGAAAAACTTGATAACTCTGTTGCAGAACTCAAAGATATGCTACAACAGGTGTTACAAGTGCAAAAGGTACAATCAACTGCTGTTCCATCTCAAGCACCTGCTCCACAAAGGGCATCTGCTACAAATGAGCTCTGGAATTTGTTTCAACCTTTTCTCCAACAGTACTTTTCATTGATCAACTCCCAGACGATAATGCCAAAAAGGGGGGAGAAAATTCAGGAGTGGAAGAAGAAAGGAATAGATGATGGTCTATACATTGAACCTGAAAAGGATGCTATGACCAGAAAAATTCCTGTGCCAGATGGTAGTAAGAAGGTTGATGCTACTCAAGAAGCACTTGATGAAGGAGTAGCAAGTGTAAAAAGAGATAGAATGGCAAAGGATGTGTCAAGGTGGAATGAGGAGAAAAGAGCTTTCATGGAGCTGTATGAGCAGGGTTGTTCTGGTTCTAAAGATTCTAAAAATCTGAAGCCAAAAAGAAAACCTAAGTCCATCCCATCCAGATTTCCAAAGCCTCCAAAACCACCATCCAAAAGCCATCAGCATAAAACCTCCACTCAAACAGCTGTTGTAACTCCTGCTGTATCAACTACTGCTAGTACTCCAGTGGTTTCAACATCTGTTCTCACTTCAACACACACTACTTCAACACACATCACAATTACTACATTACCATCACCACTGTCACCACCAAAAACAATCTCACCATCACTTCCACCTGCTTACAAAAAGCAGAAGACAACAGATGTTATAACATCTGCTGTAATGGAAACAGTGGTTGAAACACCAGTTGTTTCAACAACTGTTAGTCAGACACAAACCACTGCCACTCAATCTACTACCACTGTTCCATCTCAGACATCATCAGTCTCTCCTAAACCAAAAAGGAGAAGGCTAATTTTAAAAGATGATGACACATCTCCATCACCAACATCTTCAAAATCCCTATCACTTGTCACTATTCCAAAACCCATACCTCTATCTTCAGCTCAAATTATACAATCACTACCTCCTGCTGGTGTCTCATTTCCTCTGGAACTCATATCCCAGGCCTAACAATATTGAAGAATACTTGAAACTTAAGGCCAAACAAGCAGAGGATATTGCAATAAAAACGGAAGAGGGAAATCTGATAGAGAATTTCAACAAAACTATCAGTTTTTACTCTCACAGGTCAATGCTATGGAACGATTTGCTAAAAATGTATGTCGGAAAATTTCAGAAAGGGCAGATGAGTCCTTGAGAAAAGACTACATTGAAAACATCATGACCTACAAGAAATACAAGGGGGAGAAACACATGTACAAGAACTGGACCATTCCTGAGCTTGAAAAAGAAGCAGCCAGGATTCAAGACATGATCAAAAATAAGGTCAAGCAGACTCCTCCTGAAAAATTCAAACAATTTGAAGCTGAGAAGATGTTAGAGTTGAGGAGAATGAAAGAGGAGCTGATTGCAGCTGATTATGGGTCAAAGAACTCTGTGACAAAGTGGGGAGAAGATAGAGTCAGGACCACCTACAAAAGGTTGGAGGAACTAAGAAAGAAAGACCCAAATGTTCCTCAAAAGCCTGACTATTCTAAAGCAGAGGTTTCTAAAAGACCACCAAAGCTGCAAGTCAAAAGAACCACTGCTCCAGCTGGTGCTGCCATCTACAAAAGAAGGAGCAAAAACCAGTTTAGTGTCACACCCTGGCTTTGCGGAAGCGTGGTTAATGTTGGTGTGACTTCTTAATACCATAGCTTGACCATAACAAGCTATATGAATTTAAAAACCATGCAAGTCATCCATTAAGTTTTGAAAATCAAACACATTACCATTGTTTTAACATACAACCATAACCTTGTTCAGTAGACATTACAACTTATAACATAACATAAATGTGGGTTAAGGACTGTGTCTTGTCCAGGAAAGAGACACATCCCCTAAACCCTGATGACTCCATGACAAGTGCAGCGGAAAACGTTCCATACCGTGCCAGATCCGTTTTAATTTCCTGAAATACATGTGAGTTGAAAAATCAACAATAATGTTGAGCGAGTTCATGTGTAAGTGAGTATGTAAAACACTTGTGAGTATAAAATAGTTGTGGTATGTAGCAGTGTAAGAGGACTTGTGATCACCAATGGTTTGCAAGGCCACTGACATATGTGAAGTGCAAATAGGGAGACTCAAACCTAGCAGATTTCGCCACGGCAAAGTATGTGGACAAAGTCACCCCACGGTCCGTTTCTAGTTTGGCCGGGGGCTGGGCTCGCTACACCCAGATAGATCTACCGCTCCTGTCCCTCGGTCCCTCCATGAGGACTAATGGCCCCATGTTGTTCCTATCCACTCACATGATCGTATAACACCTCCTTACGTTAAACATACCGTTGTAAAGTACTCGTAAATCATAGTAACATGTATTTCACCCCCGCAGTTAAGTAAACTGAAAACAGTTAGAGAAAAGGGGGACATGAACTCACAGTGAATGCGCGTCTCTACCAAGTGTCTCCAACACAGTAAGCTGTGCAACGACCTACAAGTGCTAATTCTATTAGACGGACGGCCGTGCCTTAGCTTTACAGTTTATGTCTTTGGGAAATAGTTAGACAACTATTTCGTGTTTATGTTCCGTATACACTTGGTAGTTATTCTTCTTCCCAAGGATGGGGGATACAATACATGTGCGTAAGTTACGTTTTATCAATCTTGTGGTAATGTAATTACCGGTGTAACTTATATGTTTGTGGAAGCGTTCGTAAAGTTTTGGAATCATTAACGCTTGTAAATATTATTTTCACTCTAAAATAATATTTATGTATTTCACAAAATAATCATAAACAGTGTTGTGACAAATATATTTATCACGTTAATCTTTGTGAAAACCCCACCTCCGAATATTTAGTAAAATATAGTGCCGGCGAAATTTATGTTTTGAAAATATGTCCAAAAATAGTTCTAACACTTGTTGTGTAAATAATTCTAAGTGTTAGGTTTTTGGAAAATTTCGCCAGAGTTTCCTCTGTAACTGGAGGTGGCCACGCTTTCAAGCGTATCATTTTCTTTTAACAAATCAATTCAACAACTTCTTTATTCAATCAAACAATTTCCGACACATCAAACTAGTCGACAAGTATGTAAATCGCATAATCGCATGAACTTGCAGTTTTTCCGAATCTATAGTGTAAATCCCCTTTATATATGTAGATCTTTATATAAAGTAACTTTGATCTCGTAAAAACCTTGTGACTAGAGAAATCCGTCTTTACAACTTCTAGTCATTTTTCCCAAAAATAGTTATTTGTCGGATCTTTTCATTTCACAAGTGTCTACACACTTGTGGTTTATAAAATCATGTTTGTTAGTGTAAGATCCTTTCTTTAAAATACATGGTTTCTTAAATGTGTGGTTCTTCAAAAATACCACTTGCAGATACGTAGATCTACTAGTTTTAAACTCCATTGTACAAGTTAAATTACTTTTACACAAGTAAAATATTTCTACACAAGTTCATGCATCTTGTGTGGTAGAGTTTCGCCTTTTAACCCTTGCGGTAACCAAAAACGAGCTTATGTGAAGATACATGATCTTACAAAGTCGGGTTAAACGGAGATCCGAGCTACCACATCATAGATCGGGTCTCAAAGATCACATATTTCAAGTCCTACGACTTTTACACAAGTTATATGTCTTTAACCACCATTTTAAGTATTTTTAGTAGACTTTTGATCATCATCTTTCATTTTAACGAGATTCAACCGACATAATTTCTTTTAACCACTTTAGATAAGCTTAAAAACAAGTTTTAAGTGTTATACCTCTAGCTCGGGGCTAGGGAAGAATCTTGACGAAAAAGAGGTGGATAAAAGCTAACGGAAGTGGTCCTTCGCGTTCCGAGTGCACCAAAGCTCCTAATACGCAACCCTTAGAGCTTGTATGATCTTGGAATGGGGTGAACAAGAACCGAAAATGGGTGGGTGCTTGTAAGGGGGTTCGGCCGAGAGTGGTATGGAGAGGGAGAGAGTGTGTGAGTGTTGATTTGTTGGTGATAATGATCTCATGGTTAAGTGTTGCTACTTATAGACAAAGTTCAAGTGTATTACCCAATGGTAATTATGTAGGCTAGATCTTAAACCAAGATGATTAGGAGATCTTGCAAGGTACAAGTGTGTCCCCTAGGGGACCGAAATCGTAAGGGGGGGGGGGTTGGGTTATTTGGTTAGTTTGTAACTAATCTCCAAGTATTAGTTAGGTTATTAGGATTTTAATATTAGTTACTAGAGTGTTATGTATTAACACGGGTGTTAGGGTATACGGGGACCCTAACTGGCTCAGAAAAAAATATAATTAGTGAGAAATAGTAATATTTTCGTGTTCCGGGTAAAGTCCGGGTGTCCGGTTGGATAGTAATCCGTTAAAGCGTTACAAAGGCTTTAAAGTGTCGTTATTGTTATTTTTAGTGACACAATTTGTTTTCCCGCCACTTTAGAAAGTGTCTAGTGTTATTTTCTCATTTTCTGGCACTTTACTAGTCAGCTAGAAGCTGGATTAATTATTAAAGTGCTGTGTTTGGTACTTAAAGTACGTTTTTGGCACATCCGAATCAGTGTATCTTATTCCTAGAGACGCGGTACCACAACCCTTATATCCCTACACTCACTACCAGTGTAGCCAAAATATATGAGGCTCTTAACAGGCCTTAGAGGCAGTGTCTGCCTGATGCTGGTTATATCAGCATGTTCACTGTGTATCCGTTTAGTGCTACTGTGCTTTTTGTGCATCATGTTTGTCACTAGGGTCCAGTATGTAAATAATGTAGTGACAACAAATAAAGTATGATGCAAGTAAGTGCATGTATCAGTATGCAGGTAGCAGTTTATCAGCTAGTTCAAACAAGCACAGTAATCAAGTAGTAATTAATCATTAATTAAGTTGTACGGATACCTGGTTTAGTGCGGGTTGTCACATTCTCCCCCCGTTAAATAAATTTCGTCCCGAAATTTAAGTTCTGCTTGTAGATGCAGAGTTCTTAGGAAATAGGTGGGGGTATTTCTCTTTCATCCGGTCCTCACGTTCCCAGGTAAATTCAGGACCATGTCTGGCATTCCAACGTACTTTGACGAGTTTGACACTGCTCCGGCGGGTCTTGTTAACTTTCAATCCGTGACCTCAACAGGTTCTTCAACGAAGTGGAGCGTGTCGTCAATATGAATCTCGTCGATAGGAATGGCAACGTCAACTTGAGTTGGACTTTTCTTCAGATTGGATACATGAAATGTATCGTGAACACCATTCAGTTCAGCAGGTAGTTCCAACTTGTATGCTACTGTCCCAATTCTTTCAAGAATTCTGAAAGGACCAATGTAGCGCGGATTTAACTTCCCACGCTTTCCAAAGCGTGCCACCCCTTTCCAGGGTGATACCTTCAGTAAAACCATTTCTCCAACTTGAAAATCCGCATGTTTTCGGTTTGGATCCGCATAGGCCTTTTGTCTGTGGCGAGCTGCTTCGATGCGTTTAAGAATTTGCGCGATCTTGTCTGTCGTCTCTTGGACGATTTCGGGACCAGCAAGCTGCCTATCACCTGCGTCAGACCAACATAGTGGTGATCGGCACTTGCGTCCGTATAGGGCCTCAAATGGCGCGACACCAATACTGGTGTGGTAGCTGTTGTTGTATGAAAATTCGACCAAAGGTAAGTGTTTATCCCAGCTACCGCCTAAATCCATAACACATGCCCTCAGCATGTCTTCCAAAGTTTGTATCGTTCGCTCGCTCTGGCCGTCAGTTTGCGGATGGAACGCAGTGCTCAGATTCAATTGTGAGCCAAAAGATTCTTGGAAGGATTGCCATATTCTTGACACAAACCTTCCGTCTCTATCAGAGATGATCGAGAGAGGTACTCCATGACGTGCTACGATCTCTCTCAAGTAAATTTCCGCAAGTTTACTAGTACTGTCTTTCTCCTTGATTGGCAGAAAGTGTGCGGACTTTGTTAGGCGGTCAACAATCACCCAAATCATATCATGGCCTCTTGGCGTTCTTGGCAGTTTTGTAACAAAATCCATTGAGATTTGTTCCCATTTCCACTTGGGAATCTCAGGTTGTTGCAGAAGTCCCGAAGGCTTCTGGTATTCCGCCTTGACCTTAGCGCACGTTAAACATTTGCTCACGTAAACAGCAACGTCGCCTTTCATCCTAGGCCACCAATAGTAATCTTTGAGATCCTGGTACATCTTATCCGATCCAGGGTGGATAGAGTACCGTGACTTGTGCGCTTCGTCGAAAATAACTTCCCTTAATCCACCAAACAGAGGAACCCAAATCCTTTTCTCAAAACATAACGTCCCTTCCTCGTTTGGTACCAAAAGCTTCTCCATTCCACGGAGATATTCTTCCTCAAGGTTTCCCTCCTTGAGAGCTTCCTTTTGTGCAGCACGAATGCGCAAGGAAAGGTCGGTTCGTATAATCATTTCCAAAGCTCTAACCCTTATGGGCTTGATTCTTTCTTTACGACTTAGGGCATCGGCGACTACATTCGCCTTCCCTGGATGATATTTTATCTCGCAGTCGTAGTCGTTTAACAATTCAACCCATCGTCTTTGCCTCATATTCAACTCCTTCTGGTTGAATATATGCTGTAGGCTTTTGTGATCTGTGAAGATTGTGCACTTCGTACCATACAGGTAGTGTCTCCAGATCTTTAAAGCAAAAACCACTGCGCCAAGCTCTAAATCGTGTGTGGTATAATTCTTTTCGTGCACTTTCAGTTGGCGTGATGCGTAAGCAATGACCTTTTGGCGTTGCATTAACACACAACCCAATCCTTGACGCGATGCGTCGCAGTATACCACAAAGTCATCAGTACCTTCTGGTAGAGCTAAGATTGGCGCGTTACAAAGCTTACCCTTTAATATCTGAAACGCTTCATCCTGTTTGATTCCCCAATCAAACATCTTGTCCTTCTGCGTGAGGAGCGTCAAAGGTTGAGCGATTTTCGAGAAATCCTCGATGAACCTTCGATAGTAGCCAGCCAACCCCAAGAATTGTCGAATCTCGGTTGGCGTTGTAGGCGTTTCCCAATTTTTGATTGCCTCGATCTTTGCGGGATCAACATGAATTCCATCCCCATTAACCACATGTCCAAGAAACTGGACTTCGCGTAGCCAAAACTCGCACTTGGAGAATTTGGCGTACAGCTGTTCCTTCTTTAGCAGCTCCAATATGGTTCTAAGATGCTGCTCGTGTTCAGCCTTCGTCTTTGAGTAAATCAGGATATCGTCGATGAATACAATCACGAACTTGTCTAAGTATGGCTTGCAAACCCTATTCATCAAGTCCATAAAGACTGCAGGTGCGTTTGTCAAACCAAATGGCATAACGAGGAACTCGTAGTGTCCATAACGAGTTCGGAAGGCTGTTTTCGGGATACTTTCCTCCTGTATCCTTAGTTGATGGTATCCAGATCGAAGATCGATCTTAGAGTAACAGCTTGAACCTTGAAGTTGGTCGAACAGATCATCGATTCTTGGCAGAGGATACCTGTTCTTGATCGTCAGTTTGTTCAATTCTCTGTAGTCAATACACATGCGGAAACTTCCGTCCTTCTTCTTGACAAACAGGACCGGAGCTCCCCAAGGCGAGTAGCTTGGTCGGATAAAACCCTTGTCTAACAACTCTTGAAGTTGTGTCGACAATTCCTGCATCTCAGACGGAGCAAGTCTGTATGGTGCCTTAGCCACAGGCGCGGCGCCTGGAACTAAGTCAATGTGAAACTCCACTTGCCTCTGAGGTGGCAGTCCGGGTAAGTCTTCTGGGAAGACTTCTGGATACTCCCTTACGACAGGGATGTCCTCGATTGTTGGCTCAGCAGCCTTCTTGTCTACGATGTGTGCCAGAAAAGCAACACATCCTTTCTGTAAACACTTCCTTGCTTTCAAGCAGCTGATAAATCTTAGCGGTGTGTCACGCTTCTCTCCGTGAACCACAATTGTCTCACCATCATCAGTTGGGATACGGACAACTTTCTCGTGACATACTATCTCAGCCTTGTTTCCGGATAACCAATCCATTCCTACCACCACGTCGAAGCTTCCCAATTGGACTGGTAGTAGATCCAGAGTAAACTCGCGTTCTCCCAATTCTATCACACAACCTCTGATTACTTCGTCGGCTCCAACTAACTTTCCATTAGCTAATTCGATCGAGTAGGGAATGTCTAACTTATTAGCAGCTAACCCAAGCATATTCTTAAATTCTAACGATACGAAGCTATAATCGGCACCGGTATCAAATAAAATGGATGCATAGCGTTGATTGATAGGGAACGTATCCGTAACAACATTTGGATCTTGGCGTGCTTCCCTAGCTTCGAGTTGGAATACTCTACCGCGGGCCTGATTCAACGTTGGGCAGTTCTTCTTAAAATGCCCGATTTCCCCGCAGTTATAGCATCCGAGTCTCTGCCCATTACCACCGGCTTGATCATTCCCCGGATTACGATTCACTGCGCCCGCTTGGTTAGCATTGTTGCCTTGATTTCTGTTACCTCCAAAATTTCCTTGCGGGCGATTCCCATTTCCACCCCGGTTATCATTCCTATTCATATATCCTCCCTGGCCTCCCCGGCCCGCACTAGCCCAACATGATTCCTTTGAGTGGCCCGGTTTTCCACAAGATTCACAAACTCTCATGTTACAATGGCCAATATGGTGGCGTTGGCAGTTGTTGCATTTGGGCTGGGTGCCCTGGTACCCTTTTCCTCTCTTGGTACTGCCAGCTGATTTTCCTTTCTTTACTGCCATACTGACGCCTTGTTTGAAGTTTGAAAACTTCCTTTTGTTATCTCCTGAGGACTCAACGTGAGTCTCTGTCTTCTTTGCCTTGACTTCATCAAACTTGTTTAGACGAATCGCCTCCTCGGTGAGAGCCACGCTCAAATCGATGGCTTCAGTGATAGTCGCTGGTTTGGAGGAGGTTACCATGCTTATTATTTGGGGAGCCAAACCCCAAATGAAGCGCTCGATTCGCTTGTATTCTGGCGTAACCATGTAAGGAACCACTTGAGATAAGTCGTGAAACCTCTGGACGTATTCTGCAATCTTTGGTCCATCCATCTTTAGGTGCCAAAATTCAGTCTCCAACCTTTGAATTTCTGCGCGTGAACAGTACTTTTTGCGCATTAGTTCTTTCAATTCGGCCCAAGTCAGGGCGTAGGCGGCAGCTTCGCCTAGTGTTTGTACTTGTAGGTTCCACCAGGATAGGGCTCCATCTAGAAACAACCCTGAAATGTATGTGACTTGTTGATCCTCTGCACACTTGCTCATGCGTAAAACAGAATCGGTTTTCTCAGCCCAGCGGGTAAAGGCAACTGCACCTCCTGTGCCATCGAAGTTAACTGGTTTGTAGTCTAAGAACTGCTTGTAGGTGCATCCTGCACGTATGTTAAAGCATGTGTTTGGCATTAGCATCATCGCTAAAATCTCCAACTAGTTCATGGTAGGTCCGAATGGCGTGGTATTACCGTGAGGTGGATTGTTATTGCCTTGGTTAACACTTCCGCTTGCTCCTGGCTGAGATGCTGCGTACTGTGCTATGGCAACAGCAATAATCTGCTGGAGTTCTGCCTCATTAGTTGGCATGTTTGGTTCGCGTCTTGGCGGCATTTTCTAAATGATGGTTTACGTTGGTCAGGCCATAGCGAAAAGTACGTATATAGTAATAGTAATAGCACGTAATATCTCATGTCATCAATACATCACATATATCAATCATCCACATCTCATACCATAACAATGCAAATAAGTAATCAAGCGAAACAGATATGATGAGAATACTGCGATTGCCATACATCAAGACCACAGAGTAAGTGTATCAGCACATCATAGTGTCATACAATCATCCATCAACTAGGGGCTACATCACCCCTGTCCAAAAATCATAACAGATCAGTGTCAAATATAACATCAAGTACATGTCAAAAGTCAAAATCATAAAGTGGTCTTCCAAAATGCTTGTGCAATCCAACAATCGCCGTCTTCTCATCCTCGTCTATCTAATCAGTAACTGGTGAGCTCTATGCAGATGGTGGTGGAGGAGGGGGAAAGTGAGTATAAAACAACCGGCGTAACTGGAGCCAGTCCTCCTCCTGGGCTCGCTGAGTACGAATAATAGAGGCAACCTGCTGCTCCAGTGTAAAAAGACGAGCAGCAATATCTGGAGGTAATGGTCGAAACGGTGACAACCGAGCTCTCTCGAGCTCCTGGATACGCTGTGTGTGGGACTCATGCTGTGCGACAAAGGACATCAAGACGTCCTCAATAGTGTGTCCCCTGTGAAAAGCATGGTAGGGGTCAGTAGGTGGCATACCGGAGCCAGGTGCCCAAAGAAATGGCTCGCTAGTGGGGTCGAAAGGTGCCACGTGAAGCGGTGCAACAGCGGGTGGAACAAATGACGTCTGAGGCATAAAAGGGATAGGCATCGGTACATGCCCATCAGGGTGTGCTGAAGAACCCTCTCCAGGCCCTGCTGGAGGTATAAACATAGGAACCTGAAATGAAAAGTCAACATGTGGTGCAACAGGAATCTGTGGAGGAAAAGGTGGAACATCCTCATCAGCCGGTATCCAACCGTGCTGTGCGGACTCATCCGGTGGATCCATATGTGCCGCGAACAGTGCATGTCCGGGCTCTAGTGGGGCGGGATCAAATAAGGGAGCAACAACAGGGTGAACGGGTGCAAGGTGCTCTATAGGGTGGTCAGCAGGTATATCACCAACGGGCAAAGGAACAACGGGATCAACAGCAACATGATCGCCCTCAATCACAGGAACATCTACAGGGAGATCAGCAACAACAGCCTCAAAAGGGATATCAGCATGTACTAGGTCATGCTCTGGTATAGGGTCTAGAGCGGCTGCCTGCTCAGGGGCAACGGCAGGCTCGAAGTCATCAAAAGCCATCTCAAACTCAAAATCTGGGTCAATAGGATCAAATAGGTCAACAGGGTCTGCCGGATCCTCCATAAACTGGTCCATGGGAACAAACTCTAAGTCACGATCTGGGTCGAACCCTGGGGGAAACATAGGATCGGAATCCCCCTCATCATCATGGTCAAAAGCGAAACTGGGGATAGGGGCAACAGAAGATGCCTGATCAGGATCTGATCCATAAGAGAAGTGCTGTGCACTCTGAACATGTGAGGGTACAGAAGCTACAGACTCAAAGGAGTCCGCGACTGGGGAGTGAACAGGTGACTCCGCGATGGGTGCGTCTGCGATCAATAAGGGATCGGCAGCAGGAAGGGCCTCGCCCTGAGCATCCTCCTCGAAAGGCTCCTCATCAAATATATCGATATCATCCTCCTCATCGTCGATGGGTAAATCGTAAGCTGGGTACGCAGCCAGCGGTATAGGAGCAGGGATCAGTGCCAGTGGTAGATCCCCTGCTATAGGACCATCTGCGAGCTCGCCAGCACCGTCAGGTAGTGCAAAAGGCTGAAAATCGTCCTCATCTGTGCTAGTGAAGTCGGACGTGTAAACCTCGTGCTCCGATGACTCAATGTCGTCTGAAACGATAGGCCTCGGGCCTGTGGTGCCTGAACCACCAGTGTCTGCAGAATCCATGTGTCTGTAACATATACACAAACATGCACAAATAGTCAATCATAAATCAAGTAATCACATAAGTCATCAAGTAAGGCATCACATAATCCTCCTAGTCTTACTAGCCAATACCATCCAGTCTACAAGACTGCTCTATCCTTCACTTAAACCAAACCTCGATCCTCCAGATCGATCCTCAGCCCTCCAAGCCGAGCCTTTTCTTCCTAGCCTTGCTAGCCCACTACCTCGGTCACCTAGACCGAGCCTCGATCCTCCAGATCGATCCTATAACAAACCAACGTGCTCAACTACCTTAATCACCTCGATCCTCCAGACCGATCCTCAGCCCTCCAAGCTGAGCCTATAATTAATAAAATGTGCTCAACATTTGTTTGTAAAAAGTTTTGGATCTGGACTTAAGTGGTATGCAGAAAAATGTTTTCGTGAGAGCCCTAGTGATCATAGTCTAGACTCGAGAAAGAATCCTAGTTCGCTATGATCAGAGCTCTGATACCAAGCTGTCACACACTGGCTTTGCGGAAGCATGGTTAATGTTGGTGTGACTTCTTAATACCATAGCTTGACCATAACAAGCTATATGAATTTAAAAACCATGCAAGTCATCCATTAAGTTTTGAAAATCAAACACATTACCATTGTTTTAACATACAACCATAACCTTGTTCAGTAGACATTACAACTTATAACATAACATAAACGTGGGTTAAGGACTGTGTCTTGTCCAGGAAAGAGACACATCCCCTAAACCCTGATGACTCCATGACAAGTGCAGCGGAAAACGTTCCATACCGTGCCAGATCCGTTTTAATTTCCTGAAATACATGTGAGTTGAAAAATCAACAATAATGTTGAGCGAGTTCATGTGTAAGTGAGTATGTAAAACACTTGTGAGTATAAAATAGTTGTGGTATGTAGCAGTGTAAGAGGACTTGTGATCACCAATGGTTTGCAAGGCCACTGACATATGTGAAGTGCAAATAGGGAGACTCAAACCTAGCAGATTTCGCCACGGCAAAGTATGTGGACAAAGTCACCCCACGGTCCGTTTCTAGTTTGGCCGGGGGCTGGGCTCGCTACACCCAGATAGATCTACCGCTCCTGTCCCTCGGTCCCTCCATGAGGACTAATGGCCCCATGTTGTTCCTATCCACTCACATGATCGTATAACACCTCCTTACGTTAAACATACCGTTGTAAAGTACTCGTAAATCATAGTAACATGTATTTCACCCCCGCAGTTAAGTAAACTGAAAACAGTTAGAGAAAAGGGGGACATGAACTCACAGTGAATGTGCGTCTCTACCAAGTGTCTCCAATACAGTAAGCTGTGCAACGACCTACAAGTGCTAATTCTATTAGACGGACGGCCGTGCCTTAGCTTTACAGTTTATGTCTTTGGGAAATAGTTAGACAACTATTTCGTGTTTATGTTCCGTATACACTTGGTAGTTATTCTTCTTCCCAAGGATGGGGGATACAATACATGTGCGTAAGTTACGTTTTATCAATCTTGTGGTAATGTAATTACCGGTGTAACTTATATGTTTGTGGAAGCGTTCGTAAAGTTTTGGAATCATTAACGCTTGTAAATATTATTTTCACTCTAAAATAATATTTATGTATTTCACAAAATAATCATAAACAGTGTTGTGACAAATATATTTATCACGTTAATCTTTGTGAAAACCCCACCTCCGAATATTTAGTAAAATATAGTGCCGGCGAAATTTATGTTTTGAAAATATGTCCAAAAATAGTTCTAACACTTGTTGTGTAAATAATTCTAAGTGTTAGGTTTTTGGAAAATTTCGCCAGAGTTTCCTCTGTAACTGGAGGTGGCCACGCTTTCAAGCGTATCATTTTCTTTTAACAAATCAATTCAACAACTTCTTTATTCAATCAAACAATTTCCGACACATCAAACTAGTCGACAAGTATGTAAATCGCATAATCGCATGAACTTGCAGTTTTTCCGAATCTATAGTGTAAATCCCCTTTATATATGTAGATCTTTATATAAAGTAACTTTGATCTCGTAAAAACCTTGTGACTAGAGAAATCCGTCTTTACAACTTCTAGTCATTTTTCCCAAAAATAGTTATTTGTCGGATCTTTTCATTTCACAAGTGTCTACACACTTGTGGTTTATAAAATCATGTTTGTTAGTGTAAGATCCTTTCTTTAAAATACATGGTTTCTTAAATGTGTGGTTCTTCAAAAATACCACTTGCAGATACGTAGATCTACTAGTTTTAAACTCCATTGTACAAGTTAAATTACTTTTACACAAGTAAAATATTTCTACACAAGTTCATGCATCTTGTGTGGTAGAGTTTCGCCTTTTAACCCTTGCGGTAACCAAAAACGAGCTTATGTGAAGATACATGATCTTACAAAGTCGGGTTAAACGGAGATCCGAGCTACCACATCATAGATCGGGTCTCAAAGATCACATATTTCAAGTCCTACGACTTTTACACAAGTTATATGTCTTTAACCACCATTTTAAGTATTTTTAGTAGACTTTTGATCATCATCTTTCATTTTAACGAGATTCAACCGACATAATTTCTTTTAACCACTTTAGATAAGCTTAAAAACAAGTTTTAAGTGTTATACCTCTAGCTCGGGGCTAGGGAAGAATCTTGACGAAAAAGAGGTGGATAAAAGCTAACGGAAGTGGTCCTTCGCGTTCCGAGTGCACCAAAGCTCCTAATACGCAACCCTTAGAGCTTGTATGATCTTGGAATGGGGTGAACAAGAACCAAAAATGGGTGGGTGCTTGTAAGGGGGTTCGGCCGAGAGTGGTATGGAGAGGGAGAGAGTGTGTGAGTGTTGATTTGTTGGTGATAATGATCTCATGGTTAAGTGTTGCTACTTATAGACAAAGTTCAAGTGTATTACCCAATGGTAATTATGTAGGCTAGATCTTAAACCAAGATGATTAGGAGATCTTGCAAGGTACAAGTGTGTCCCCTAGGGGACCGAAATCGTAAGGGGGGGGGTGGGGTTATTTGGTTAGTTTGTAACTAATCTCCAAGTATTAGTTAGGTTATTAGGATTTTAATATTAGTTACTAGAGTGTTATGTATTAACACGGGTGTTAGGGTATACGGGGACCCTAACTGGCTCAGAAAAAAATATAATTAGTGAGAAATAGTAATATTTTCGTGTTCCGGGTAAAGTCCGGGTGTCCGGTTGGATAGTAATCCGTTAAAGCGTTACAAAGGCTTTAAAGTGTAGTTATTGTTATTTTTAGTGACACAATTTGTTTTCCCGCCACTTTAGAAAGTGTCTAGTGTTATTTTCTCATTTTCTGGCACTTTACTAGTCAGCTAGAAGCTGGATTAATTATTAAAGTGCTGTGTTTGGTACTTAAAGTACGTTTTTGGCACCTCCGAATCAGTGTATCTTATTCCTAGAGACGCGGTACCACAACCCTTATATCCCTACACTCACTACTAGTGTAGCCAAAATATATGAGGCTCTTAACAGGCCTTAGAGGCAGTGTCTGCCTGATGCTGGTTATATCAGCATGTTCACTGTGTATCCGTTTAGTGCTACTGTGCTTTTTGTGCATCATGTTTGTCACTAGGGTCCAGTATGTAAATAATGTAGTGACAGCAAATAAAGTATGATGCAAGTAAGTGCATGTATCAGTATGCAGGTAGCAGTTTATCAGCTAGTTCAAACAAGCACAGTAATCAAGTAGTAATTAATCATTAATTAAGTTGTACGGATACCTGGTTTAGTGCGGGTTGTCACATTTAGCATGGAAACAATTCAAGATCTATTAGCTGGAGATGCCATTGTAAAAGCAGGCACGGTAGTAATGATAAAAGAAGATCTTGAATTGGAACAATCTGCAAGTGCTGCTCAGCCAGCTATGAACCGGCCAGCCTCACCAAATACTTCTGCAAATAAACATCTCCCAAGAAACCCACCAGGCTCAAAAATACAAAAGTGGGAAACTGACAAACAGACCTGCGTATTGACTTTGCTCAGGTCTGGTGGAGAAGTGGAGAAAATATCAAGGGAACAAGATCTTGGCCTGAGTCTTGAAGATTTGCAGGATCTCCTTGATCTTCCACTTAGCAGGGATGATGAAGATACAGATGCCCTAGACTTTGAATTACAATTTAAAGGTCAGATAAGGGAACTGTTGTTGAGGCAATAAAGTCTTCCACAAATAATGAAGAGTTTTGGCATTATCTGTTCCAGGGGGAGATTGTTGGGATTGAACCCTACCAGAGGAACAGATAATGTAAAGCCAAAACCAGGTCACAACAGAGGATTCACAATAAGCAGCAGTTTACACTTTGCTTTCCCCTTGAAAGTGATTTATAACAACTGATAGTCTCTATCCACTGTCCATATACAACTGCTGCCTTGCAACTGCTGACCACTCTAAAGTATTGATGAAGTTTAAAGGCTGAAGCTCAATCTACTGACGGAACTCTAGCACTGCTGAAGGATTAAAGCACTGCCCATTCAAGGTCTGATCACCCTTTGAAGAAAGCACTGATACTAGACATCAGTGGTTGACTACATCAGTGGAATGAAGAATCAATATTTATACATCAGTAGTTAGAATGTACTCAGTGTTTGTATGGTCAGTAGTCATTGATAAGTTGTTAAAGGTTGTTAGGTTGTTAGACGTCGCTTTCATGGTGACGTCAGCTGAGATCCTCAGTGGTTTGGTTTGCCTATAAATGTAATAGTACCCTGTACTGTTACATTTGATTGACTGAGCGGGTTCTTCTCCTCATGTCTAATCCTTTCATCTTGTGTGCAACCAACCTTGGGGTATCAGGCTGAGGGGGAGTTTAGTTTGTAAGCATGTCTGTAATCTTTTGCTTTGATTTGTAAATCTTTTGACTCCATGTGAAGCAATTGTTTATCAAACCATTTTCTCCTTTGATTGTGTTTACAAAGTTTGTTTTCATTTCCACCGCACTTTACATGTTCTCATATTCACAAATTGTTCAAAACATACAAACAAACATAATCACAAGAGCCTCCGATCCTAACACTTGGAAGCTTTTCCGGCACCTACACATTCAAAACAGATAAGTATCCTTATCCTATTTCTATTTAACTAATTATTTAAGTCTTTAACTATACAAAGAACAGGATACTTACTTGACATGGTGATAGAACCTGAGGATACTTCTTGTGAATCCTGGGTGTCTGTCTTGAATGATCTGGTTACAGGTTCAAGCCTTCTAAAAGCAGCAAGCTTTTCCTTGGTGGTAGGTGATGGTATGAGGTGCGAAACAGAGATAGCTGTATAACATAAAACAAAAGGGTGTTAGTGATCCTTATACAAAAACAAGACTATCCGGTGATCCTTCTCAGGATCCTCTGTCCTACCATGAGTGGACCACTTCCTTGGTAGATCCTTTCCGTTTGGAATAGAATCCCTTCTGACAAAGAAAAAACGTTGTTTCCAGTTTGTATCGTTCTTGGTGGCTTTAAAAATGGGGTGTTCTTCACCGGGTTTTCGCTTAAACAGATATCGGTGGGATCCAAACGTCGTGAGATCATACATCTCTGCCAGTTCCGAAATTCCTAAATCAATCCCTTCCTGCTCTATGATCCTTTCAAGGGTATATAAGACCCTCCAGATCATCGGCATAGCTTGGATGTAGGAGATGCCGGTAAGGGAGAAAAAGGATTGGGTAAAGGCTGGAAAAGGATAGGTGTATCCTATGGTGAATGGGGTAACAAGAAAAGCTACCCATGTCTCAGAAATATAGTCGCTCAGAACAGTGGGATCGAAGGGTTTGAAAAAGGTGTTCGCCAGAAAGCAGTACCGGGTCTTATCTACTTGTGGATCAGTAAAGCAACACCTCTCATTCGCTGAATCTTTGATGATCCCTTGACTCTTCAAGGGGCTATCCTTCTGGTGATCCTTGGCGGGAGAGGACCGGAGCATCATTCTTAACGTGATGTTGGTAGAGAAAGAAAAACAGAGATAGTCACTTCAGTGACGTCAGGTTTGCAACGGCTAGTTCGATCTTAACGGCTATTTATCCGTTAGTTTGTTGCGGATAATATCAACAAAATACAACTCGTCTATTTACAATATTACTCCTTATATTTTGGGGGCAATTGTTAAGGGAGGATTTCTTAATGACCCGTGATCCTCAATTATTATCCTGCTTGGTGATCCTTACTTCTGTGTCAGTTAGTGATCCTTAGAAGTACTTCAGGATCAGGATCATGGATCATCTTAAGGATCCTTATACTAATGATTGTCTGCTATGATTTCGGTATTGTTTTGCAGGAGTACCAACTTGGACTTAGTCTTGGTAACGTTCCTGGAGAATATTCCACGTTTATTCCGCACGTGCTTGACCATGGTGAACGTTATGGAGATCGTGGGGAGAAGGCATGAATTGCGGATAGTTAGTTATTTAGATATTTTACTAAATTTAAAAGGGGTAGCGAGCAAATTAGACAACACTTGGCTATTTTTTTGGCTACACACACTCGTACAACTACACTCACCAGCTCTCGGCAAAACACTTAGCATTTTTCATACGTTTCTACACGATACACTATAGTGATCCTTGTACTTAGCTCGCTATCATCCGAAGTTGTAAAAGGATTATTGTTCAATTTGAGTTGGTGATCGGTAGTTTCCATCACCCGAGGTTTTTTATGCCGGAGATCATTCATTGATCAAGGGCTTTTTCCTCGTATAAATCTTTGTGTCTACTGTGCAATTCATTTCATAGTGATCCTCATTATTGTTTACCAATTCAAGCATTATACCCCGTAACAGAGAGTTTGGTTGCATTATCCTCCTCTGATTTTTGACCAAAACAATAACCTTTGATGAGGATGATCGTGTTGATGTCTAGGATCCTCATCATGATGGTCTTGTAATTACATTGTTTATTTCTAACCACTTTGTTCGCAGGATCCTTATAGATGGAGGAAGCTCTGTGAACATCATTCAGCTTGATGTCCTCAAGAAGATGAATATCCCGGAGTCTGATATTGTCCCAAGATCCTTAGTACTTGTGGGATTCAGTGGAGAAACTAAGAATACATTGGGGGACATCAAACTCCCAATCTATATTGAAGGATTGCATTCTTATCAAAAAGTTTGTGTTATAGATTGCTTATCTTGTTGCAATGTTATCCTTGGCAGACCATGGATACATGACATGAAGGCAGTTCCATCCACCTATCATCAGTGTGTAAAGCTTCCGAGTCCATGGGGAGTGGTGAAAATTGAGAGTGATCAATGTTTTGGTAAAAAATTAGACGAGGATAATGCAACCAAACTCTCTGTTACGGGGTATGATGCTTGAATTGGTAGACAACAATGAGGATCACTATGAAATGAATTGCACAGGGGACACAAAGATTTATACGAAGAAAAAGCCCTTGATCAATGTATGATCTCCGGCATAAAAAACCTCCGGTGATGGAAACTACCAATCACCAACTCAAATTAGACAATAATTCTTTTACAACTTCGGATGATAGCGAGCTAAATACAAGGATCACTATAATATATCGTGTAGAAGTGTATGAAGAAATGCTAAGTGTTTTGCCGAGAGTTGATGAGTGCAGTTGTACGAGTGTGTGTAGCCAAAAAATAGCCAAGTGTTGTCTAATTAGCTCGCTACCCCTTTTAAATTTAGTAAAATATCTAAATAACTAACTATCCGCAATTCATGCCTTCTCCCCACGATCTCCATAACGTTCACCATGGTCAAGCACGTGCGGAATAAGTGTGGAATATTCTTCAGGAACATTACCAAGACTAAGTCCAAGCTAGTATTCCTGCAAAACAACATTGAATTCAAAGCAGACAATCATTAGTATAAGGATCCTTAGGATGATCCATGATCCTGATCCTGAAGCACTTCTGAGGATCACTAACTGACACAGAAGTAAGGATCACCAAACAGGATAACAATTGAGGATCACGGGTCACTCAAAAATCCTCCCCTAACAATAAACAAGAGGCTAAGAATTGTTATACATCATCGATGATGCCAGCCTCAAGACCAAGGGATCAATAGCAATTAAAGTATCCTTCAAGAGATGTCTTGGAGGCAAGAGAGCAGGATGTAAAAGAAATCCTCATGATCCTGAATCCATAGTCTTCATAGGATCAGGGATCCTTAGCAACATTGAGCAGGATCTAGTATCCTTCCTTAAGAGGAGGAAAACTACCTTTTCCTGGAAACATGAGGATAAGACAGGTATATCTAAAGATATAATTACTCATAAACTGGGCATTGACAGGTCATTCAAGCCAATTCATCAAAAGAGGAGGAAGTTTGCACCGAGAGGAATGCCATTATCTAGGAAGAGGTAGATAAACTACTTCGGGCAGGTATGATAAGAGAGGTTAAGTATCCAAGATGGTTAGCCAATGTGGTTGTTGTTCAAAAGAAAAATGGAAAGTGGAGGGTATGTGTCGATTTTACTGATTTAAACAAGGCATGTCCCAAGGATCCTTTCCCATTACCCCACATTGACTCCATGGTGGATGCTACCACGGGTCATGAGTTGTTGACTTTTATGGATGCTTAATCTGGATTTCAGCAAATTCAGATGGAACAATCCGATCAAGAGGATACAGCCTTTATGACCCCAACGGGTATATACTGTTATATTGCTATGCCATTTGGACTAAGGAATGCAGGTGCTACTTATCAAAGGCTAGTCAATATGATGTTCAAGGAACAAATTGGACATACTATGGAAGTCTATATTGATGACATGGTGGTTAAGTCCAAGAAAGCTGAGGATCACCTTAAAGACCTGGAGGAAGCATTCAATATCCTTGATAAATATAATATGAAACTAAATTCTTCCAAGTGTAATTTTGGATTTAAGGCAGGTAAATTCTTAGGCTATATGGTGACAAAGAGGGCATTGAAGCAAGTCCAGAGCAAATCAAGGCTATTGTGAATATCAAATCCCCTGCCAATGCTAAGGATGTGCAAAGATTGACAGGCAGGATCGCAGCCTTGAAAAGGTTCATATCCAAATCCTCATAAAAGTGCAAGGAATTCTATGACATCCTGAGGAAGAACAAGAAGTTTGAATGGACTGAGAAGCATGAAAGTGCCCTCAAAGCTCTTAAGGATTACCTATCCTCAGCCCCGGCCTTGATGAAACTGTTGATGCACAGAATGTCTGTTGACTGCATCTTCATCAAGTCTTAAATCAAGAAAGTCAAGAAAGTCAAAATTAGGGTTTATAGTTGGGATTTCGCTTTAATGTACATGGTTTTATAGGTGATTTCGCTTTTAGAGACACATGGTGATTTCGCTTTAATGGACATGCCATATAAGCGAAATCAGTTACATGTGATTTCGCTCATATGGTCATGCCATTGGAGCGAAATCAGCTCTAGTATATATACCCACACATGTGTTCATTAGAAAGGACATTGGAGCGAAATCAGGTCTTGTAATAGGTGCTGAAACTCTGTCAAAACGAATTCAGAAAAGCAATAAAGTGAAGGAATTGAATAGGAAAGCTGTTGTTACATTGTGTATACTGATTCCGCCTTTATACGTGATGATGAACTTACTCAACTGATCGTTTAGGGTCACGACACGGTCCAACAAGTGGTATCAGAGCTTCAGGACGAGGATTTCATATTACATCAGCTGATTCGACACTATTCTCACATTTCTACTCAATTTCTCTTTTATTTTTCAGATTTAAACAAGTTCCTTCAGACAAAATGAGTTGAATCTCAAGTATATTGAGCGAAATTATCTGTTAAACAAACCGTAAAAGTATCAGACCTTAAAAGAAAGTAAAAATCAATCAATTTTATCAAAAACGTGATCGGTTCACGAACAGAATTTTCAAACTCAGATCTGGAACGAATTTGTGGTCGAAATTGAACATATAACATATCATTGTGATCGGAATTAAGTGTAGTACAACCCTTGAAAGTTTCAGATTGAAATTCAGCGTAAAAATGAGTAAAATTGTGATTCCGCTTTTGTGAACATCGAGAGTTAATCATCTGATTTCGCTCATACGGACTTAGCTGATTTCGCTCATCCGGACACTACTGATGTCGCTCATCCGGACGAGTAGTGATTTCGCTCATACGAACTTAGTGATTTCGCTTATAAGGACAATCTGCTATTTCGCTCATAGTGACATTGTTGTGATTTCGCTTATCTGTCACAAATCAGATTTCGCTTTTGTGTCACATTGAGTGATTTCGCTTATCAGTCAATCTGACTGATTTCGCTTCAGTGTCAGTGTTTGTTAAAATTTTAAAATTTGTCTAAGTGTTTGATAATCTTGCAGGTACATTCACGATGGATGATCTTTTCATGAACCCGTTTAGCGACATGTACGCATTTGCTGGAGATTCCGGAAACAATGATTCTTCGTCTAGCAATGTGAACGAGAACCCGCCAAAAGAGAAGAAAAAGGAAGCTTGGGAATCGGAAAGTGCTTTCGGAACGTTCAATAAACCCCCAAAGCTAATGGCTATCTAGGAGTACAGTCGTTGGTCCAGAAAGTTTGAAGATTGGATGATGGCATTTGCATTTCCAAGTTGGAAAAGTCTGAAGAACGGTTATGATCAAGGAAACAAGAATGGTGAAGTCTTAACAGCATCTGATGAGATTGAATCATTTGTAGCCGAACAAAAGTGTGTGGCATTGTTATTTCAATCTGTTCGGGAGGATATCATCTCATTGATAGACTATTCAAACGCTAAAGACCTCTGGGCAAAGTTAAAACAGAAATGTTTAGGAAGTACAGAGATAGTGAAAAACAAAAAGAAACTTCTTAGGAAAGAGTTTGATATGTTTGGTTGTCTTAAGAATGAGTCAGTGTGTAAAATGATAGAGAGGTTCGGTCATCTGAAGCTGGAATTAGCAAGACATGACATCAGATATTCTGATGAAGAACTTGTTGACAAACTGTTCGATTCATTACCAGAAGATATGGATTGGAGATATTATGCATTGATGCTGAAGAATACTATTGTTCCTGAAATGTTGAAACCAGATTTGGTGATTGAGAGACTTGAAAGTCATGAGCTGGAGTTGAAGAAGACGTACAAAGTTAATCATTCATCTTACCAGCAGAATTTGGATTTGTACTATCCAAAAAGCATGATGCCAAAAGCAACTTCTCCAAAAACTGCGTTTTCTGCTGAAAATGTGTCGACAGCCGGCAAAGAAAGTCAAAGTGGTCAAAGCAGTGGAAGTCACAGTGGTTATCACAGTGGATCTTCATCATCTGGAAGTCATTCTGATGCAAAGAATCGCTTTTAATGCAACATTGCAATAGACTTGAAGAATGCTCAGAACTTTGATGAGGAATCAGCCAAGCAGCAGATGATCTTCCTAGCATCGGTGTTGGAATCGTATGAAGGATTAGTAGCTGGGAAGATAGGCAACACAAATCTGACGAAAGAAGATTACGATCAGATTGATCCGGAGGAAATGGAACTGATCGATATTCGTTGGGCTATGGCAAGTGCTGTTCGTCGTGCACAAAGATTCATGGAAATCACTGGCAGAAAAACAATTGGTGGTGCTTCTACTAAGCTGGGGTTCGATAAATCGAAGGTGACTTGCTTCAAATGTAAGCAGAAGGGTCATTTCAAACGAGAATGCCGAAACGCTTATGCTGATGAATCGGAGAATCCTTTCAGAGATGATTACTACAAGAAGGCAATTTATCATCAGAATAAATACGAGCCGCCTAGATTGAAGCAGGTTGAAGACAACAAAGAGAAATCTAGAGCTCTTGCAGTGATTTACGATGATGAGGGGTATGATTGGAGTCAAGAGGTTCTATCAGAAGATGATGCGGTTGGTTACGCATTCATGGCGAAAAATGAACCTATTCCATGGAAAGATGATAGAACTGAAGAGCAAAAGTATAGATACAGAAAAATGATTTCGGAAAACAAAATTACTAGACTTTCTAGTATCTATTTGGAAGCAAAGAGAGCCAACAGATGGGATCCAGACAGGGAGTGTTATCTTGATGAGTATGGAAATATTGCGATTGATCACAAAACTCTTGATCTGGAAGTCTTAATCAAGGAAATGAAAGAAAATGATGAGTATTGGCAACACAAATGGTGGGGAACCCCAACAGAGAAAATGAAAGAGGAAGCGAAGAAAGAAAAAGAAGAAAAAGAGAAAGAAGAGATCGAAAAATCAAAGAAGATTGATACTGGAGTTATCGATACAACGCAGGAGTTGACTGCAGAGAACCTGGGAAAAATGGCGGACAAAGTGCTGGCTGCCAAAGCACTTGAGGTAGATTCTAACTCCGTGTCTGAGTCAAAAGGCCAGGTCAGTCCAAACTCGTCAACAAATGCATTAGGTAAAAAGATCGAAGGAAATGCTGATTGCAAAATTGCAACAAAGAGTGCAAATTTTGTAATACCGCCACGTATCTCAACGGTGAGAAAATTAAAGATCTGACAGCAAAGGTCAGAAGCGTTGAGAATCAGATTCTTGGTCGTGACAAAACAGTTAAAGCTTCAACTGAACGGATAAAAGAATTAACTGCTCAAATTGAAACTGATAAAATTTATCATGACAAAATTAAACAAGAAAATGAAAAGTTGATTCTTGAAAACCGTCAGATTTCTGAAAAATTTGAAAAACTGAAAAGCACAATGAAAGACTGTGATGGTCGAAATGGTAAAACTTTTAAAGAAAATGAACATTTGAAAGCAGTTCTTAGAGTCAAAGAAGAATCAATCAACCAACAACTGGATGAAATCGCTAAATTGAGACTTAAAGTTCAAGAGGCTGTAATTGAAAACGAGCGAATCCAGTTGAAGCTTAACAGTTACAGTTCTGCAAGCTTTGTTTTGCAACATATCATTCCCAAACCCATTGGGAAAGACAAAGCGGGCGAAGATGTGTATTCTGATGGAACTGGGGTGGGTTTTCATCAAGTTCCACCACCTGTTCTGGCTAACTACACGAAAAAACAATCTGGTTTGGTTGAAATTGAGGAAGAAAGTGTAGTTAAACTTCCTGAAAACATTGATGTTACTTTTACATCATCTGATGATAGTGTTCAGACAGAGATTGTTAAGAGCACAGCTGAAAATGTTTTGATGTCTGATTCACCTGAAGATGATGGGTGTTTCTTGGACAAATACATTCAGAAATCAAAATCCAAAAACAACTTAAGTGATGAACCGGGTCTTGTGATGTACAAGATGGCTGGATTTGATAAGTTGTATTCGGATTCTGAGTTTCCAATTGAGAATGTTAATGTGAAAAGGTTGTCAAAAGTTTTCAAGTTGGTTGAAGTTGAGTTGTCAGAAGTGAATAGTTTGAAACAAACAAAAAGGCAAATGAATTTTGAAAAAGATAAAGCTTACTACAAAAAGCCTGTTGTTCCACCAAGGTTTTATAATAACAATCGAAACAATTGGTCGGGTGGTTATAGGGATGGTAAGAGTTATCAGAAAAAGAGTTTTCAAAACAAAAGGTTTGCTGAAAAGAAGGTGTTTGTGAACAGTTCGAGTTCACTTTCTGATGAGGAAAATGAAATTTTTTCAAAATCAAATAAAGAGTTCTTGAGAAAAGAGCTTCACATTATCGGTCTGAAGGCACAAGTCTAGTTGTGGATACTCGAACATGTTTTAGATGTAATCAAGTTGGTCACATTGCACGGAAGTGTACCAATGTGAAGCCTAAGACTGAAACTGTGAAGATTCAACAAAAGAAAGTTGATGTGAAGGGTAAAGCACCAATCGTTGTTGAGAAAAAGAATGTGAAAAATGACAACATCAAAGTGAAAAATGAACCCGTAATGAAAGTGGTAACTAAAAATGACAAATTTTATAAGCGGGTTGCATTATCTCAACAAGTTTGGAAACCAAAAACTGAAATGAAAATTTCAACTTCTGAAGTGAAAAAGGCTGAAGAATCAATTTCGGTTGATTATGATGCAAATTTTCCACCTTTGAAGGCTGAAAATTTCAAAATTCAAATTGCTAGAGTCAAGGTTACACCTAAGGCTGATGAGGCCTGGGTGGACACCATGTTCGAATAAGCAGTTTGAATTGCCGGAGCTTCCTTGTTCGCGAAGCATGAATCGGCATCTTTCTTATAGTTGGTTAAATTGAAGTTTGTTTTGTGCAGGATCTTCCACAACTTGTATCCAGATGGATCATGGATAGTGGCGCATCTCGACATATGACAGGAAAAACCGCGTTGCTGTATGATGTAAGAAACATTAATGGTGGTTATGTGGGATTTGCTGGTCATGAAGGTGGTAGAATTGTTGGTGAAGGAACGTTATCCAATGGGATTATGACGTTTGAGAGAGTTAACTACATCACTGAGCTGGAGAACAATCTGCTTAGTATCTCGCAGATTTGTGACAATAAGTATACTACTCACTTCACTGATAAAGAATGTTTGATTCTGAAACCTGGTTTTGTTATCCCTGAAGAATGGATTATCATGAGGGCACCTAGAGTGAACGATTTATATGTGTTAGATATGTCTGTAGCAACTACAACTACTGGTCAAGCACATTGTTTTGTGTCTAGAGCAACTGAGAAAGAATCAAGATTGTGGCACCGAAAGATGGGGCATATTCATCTTAGAAAAATGAATCACTTGGTGCACAATGATTTGGTATTGGGAGTTAATATCAAAGGTTTTCATCTGGAAGGGGAGTGCATTAGCTGCATCAAAGGCAAGCAGAAGAAAAAGTCACACCCTACAAAGCAAGTCAATTCAGTTTCGAGACCGCTGGAAAGACTTCACATGGATTTAATTGGTCATGTGAATGTCAAAAGTATTACTGGTGATTACTATTGTTTGGTCGTTACTGATGATTATTCCAGATTTTCGTGGGTTTCTTTCTTGAAGACGAAAGATGAAACATTTGACAGTTTGATGGGGTTGTTCAGGAAGATTGAGAATTTGTACCAAAGGCGTATCAAGAGAATTAGAAGTGACAATGGTACTGAATTCAAGAACAGCAAGATGGAAGAATTTTGTGATGAAAGAGGTATTTTGCATGAGTTTAGTGCTCCGTACACTCCGCAGCAGAATGGAGTTGCCGAACGTAAAAACCGGACACTAATCGAGACGGCTAGAACTATGCTCGCAGATTCAAAGTTACCAATTAATTTTTGGGCTGAAGCTGTTTCCGCCGCATGCTATACGCTCAACAGGGTTCTTACTGTCAAGAAATTCAACAAAACATGCTTTGAGCTAATCAATAACCGCAAACCGAATTTGAAGTATCTAGAACCGTTCGGGTCACCGTGTACAGTTATAGAGCCTTTTGGAAAGTTTGGTCCGAAGTGCATTGAGGGAATATTTGTTGGTTATGCAAATCCGTTGCGACGTGTCTTCGTTCCAAGTGAGAAGCGAATTATTGAAGTTACAAATGTTGAATGTCAAGGTTATACTATGCCGCCACAGAATCCTGGTGATTCATGGCATTATCATTATGACAAACTTTGGGATTCGTTTGACATGAGAGAAGAATCAGAGGATGATGAAGATTTCTTTGATGAGTTGGATATTTTGCGTGAATATGAGTCACAGCTAAGGTTCCCAGCTGAGTATTCGAGGAGACCACGGGACACTTCAAATGATGATGAAGCAGGTCCAAGTAATGCTAGTGAACATGATGATGTCCAACAGAATGAAGTTGCTCAGGATAATCAGTCGGTTCAGAATGATAATCTAGAAGCTGAAAACATGCCAGTATTTGATCATGGTGATTCAGATTCTGAGGGGGAGCAAATTCAGATTTCAGGTCAAACAAACCAAGTTGGTGAACAAGATGCAGAGCAGAATGTTACTAATCTGGAGGGAAATGTAGATGTTCCGAGTGAAGTGATGCCGCGAACTTTTTCATATCATCCAGAGGAGTTGATCATAGGAGAATTGCAAGCTGGAGTTCGCACTCGAAATCAGATTGATAAAGGGCTTACATGTTTTTATACAAAAGTTGCTCCTTTGCAAACTGAATTCTCATTAAGTTGTTTTATCTCGCAGATTGAACCAAGAACTTACAAAGAGGCGCTTACTGAAGACTCTTGGGTCAATGCAATGCAGGAGGAACTTAGTCAATTCGAGAAATTGGGAGTGTGGAAGTTAGTTGATTTGCCGGATGGTCATAGGAAAATTAACACCAAGTGGGTGTTCAAGTGTAAGAGGGACGATAGAGGAGTTGTTGTAAGGAACAAAGCTCGACTCGTTGTTCAGGGATTTAGTCAATAGGAGGGGATTGATTTTACCGAAGTCTATGCTCCTGTAGCGCGACTAGAGGAAATCAGAATTTTCCTAGCATTTGCATCTTGGAAGAACTTTAAAGTTTATCAGTTGGATGTTAAATCGGCGTTTCTTTATGGGAAGGTTAAAGAGGAGGTTTATGTCGGTCAGCCATCGGGCTTTACCGATCCAATGCACAAAAACAAAGTCTACTTATTGGACAAAGCGCTGGATGGTTTACACCAGGCCCCGAGAGCCTGGTACGAGACTTTTTCTCAACACCTACTAGCCAACAAGTTCATTCGTGCAAAAGTGGATGCCACTCTCTTCACTAAAGAGGTCGATGGTCATCTTCTGATAGTTCAGATTTATGTGGACGATATAATCTTTGGGTCGACAAATGAAAATCTATGCAAAGATTTTGAATCAGTGATGAAGCAAAAGTTTGAAATGTCATCAATGGGGGAGATGAAATTCTTTCTGGGTTTACAAGTTGAACAACTTCCTGAGGGAATTTTCATTCATCAGTCAAAGTACGTTCATGATATTCTAGAGAAATTTGGGATGTCAAGTTCTACTCCAGCTGCTACCCCACTTGCAACAAATCATGTGATTCATCCAGATCTCACCGGAGACAGGGCTGATGAAACATTTTACCGTTCCATGATAGGTTCTTTAATGTACCTAACTGCTTCACGTCCTGATATCATCTACCCAACGTGCCTCGCAGCAAGATTTCAGTCTAACCCGAGAGCATCGCATATGATCATTGTGAAGAGGATATTGCGCTACCTGAAAGGAACTCCTTCATTGGGGTTGTGGTATCCTAGAAAAGGCGATTTTACGCTCGAAGGGTATTCCGATTCGGATTTCGGATGCTGCAAAGTCAATTCAAAATCAACAACTGCAGGATGCCAGTTCTTTGGTCCTAGATTGGTTATCTGGCAGTGTAAGAAACAAACGTCTGTGGCGTTATCTACATGTGAAGCGGAGTATGTTTCTGCTAGCAGTTGCTGCTCTCAGATCTTGTGGATACAGCAACAGATGCGCGACTACGGTTTGCAGTTTCTTAACATACCTCTTTTTGTTGATAATGAGGCCGCTATAAATATAACTAAGAATCCAGTACATCACGCTAAAACTAAACACATAGAAATTCGTCATCACTTTATTCGTGATTGTTTTGAGAAAAAGTTGATACGAATTGAGAAAATCCACACTGACGAACAGAAAGCTGATTTACATACCAAAGCTTTTGATAAAAATCGGTTTAAATATTTGTTAAAACTGAACGGTATGAAGCTTCTTTCAGTGTCGGATGGCATAATTGGCGTTGATGAAAGTACTGTTGCGGATGAAGACGAGAAACAATCTGCAATGGTTTGTCGAATTTTTACTTGTTTTGGTATTTAGGGGGAGTAGATGTTGGTACATAGTTATATTTTCAGAAAATACAAAAACAGTAAAAATGATAAAATACAAAAACATGATAAAATCTGAAAAAGAGCTTGTGTATATAGGGAAAATGATAGTACATCAGCTAGATGATTACAGTATGCTAAAGATTTGTAAAGTATAAAAGAGTTAAACAGTCTCACTGATGATGTGTTGATAGGTTTTCACACATTTAGTAGATTTATTTGGGATATAAACCTAAATTCAAACTTGTGAATTCGTGGGGAACACTACTTGGATATATATGTAACCCCTGAAATCTCGTTTGAAAGGTCTCTTAATCTGATATACTAGGTCTTTATACTCAATGATGTCTGGGGTATTATTCCGGGACTTCTGCTGAACGGTGGTTCTGACCTAGTCCTTGGCTAATACTTGCTACAATGCTTGAAACACAGCATTAAACCCTCAGCATGCTGAAACAATAAAATTGATAAATGCTGCTGTTGTAAGCAAAAAGATCCTCTAAAGGGGACACACCGAAAAGTCGAAGCTGATATCTCTCTGCGTATACGGAAGTATCGACCTGAGATCCCTCGGCCCTCGCATACCTAAATTATATACATATATCATTGTAGTATACTCACCTGTAAGACTGATTATTGGGATTCTGGATACGGGAGTATATTCAAGAGGTGGGACACATGAATGAGCTAAGTTCTTAATTCATCTAAATCGTATCCTGAGTAGATTGAAATTTGTGTGAGAATTTAAGATGGATCAGTATATCGACAATCGAGGTGAATTGTTTAAGTCTGGGTATGAAATGAAGCTTAACGATACTTGTGATATGTCTGAAAAGCTGATATGATTCCCTGACACGCTCACCAAAAATATGTTTGTAAATAGTTTACTTTGTTTACTTTCTGCAATTTAAGTTTTCTGTATTTCATTTCTTAGTTTAGAACACTTTGATAAAATCCAAAAAGATTTTATTTCTGCTTTATTTTCCGACAAACCAAAGTGGAGAGTTGATTGTTGGATTCTCAGATGTTTGAAGCAGATGCAGGAGATTCTGAACTGAAGAATGAGGAGAGCTTACTTTGATGAAGTTTGAATTGTTTGAAAAGTCAAACACAAGTTCATTAATTTGATACTTGTTATTTTCATAAAATGTTTGAAATTGTTGTTTTAAATCAGTTTAATTCGTCAAATGATCAACCAAGGTCATTAATTTGGACTTGGTAGATTAATCAAGTGATCAGGGTCATTAACTTGAATCTGAATACTTGAGTGGATTTCTAAAACTGATTAAGTTTATGAGTTATGTTTGAAAGATAGATTTGTAATGTTTATTGGTTGAGTAACAGGTTTGGATTTCATTATTCCCAATGGAAGCTAAATTCCAAAGCTTGAACCAGATATCTCAGATTCTAGCATATCGAGAGGGGGAGTATGTGAAAGGGGGAGTCTGGATCAACAGTCAAAGGGAAAATGGAAGTTAGAGACAGGTTGTGTTTCTGAAGTTTGAAAAGACAGAGAGTTAGAGAAAAGACTAAGACTGAAGACTCAGGAGCTGAAGATTACGTCAACATCCAAGGGGGAGTCTGTTGATGCACAGAATGTCTGTTGACTGCATCTTCATCAAGTCTTAAATCAAGAAAGTCAAGAAAGTCAAAATTAGGGTTTATAGTTGGGATTTCGCTTTAATGTACATGGTTTTATAGGTGATTTCGCTTTTAGAGACACATGGTGATTTCGCTTTAATGGACATGCCATATAAGCGAAATCAGTTACATGTGATTTCGCTCATATGGTCATGCCATTGGAGCGAAATCAGCTCTAGTATATATACCCACACATGTGTTCATTAGAAAGGACATTGGAGCGAAATCAGGTCTTGTAATAGGTGCTGAAACTCTGTCAAAACGAATTCAGAAAAGCAATAAAGTGAAGGAATTGAATAGGAAAGCTGTTGTTACATTGCGTATACTGATTCCGCCTTTATACGTGATGATGAACTTACTCAACTGATCGTTTAGGGTCACGACACGGTCCAACAGAAACCAAAAAAAGGGGATACATTATCCTTATACTTAGCAGTATCCTCAAAGGCAGTGAGTGCGGTCGTTGTTAAGGATCACCAAGGTACACAACATCCTGTTTATTATGTAAGTAAGAGTTTACTTGATGCTGAATCCAGGTATTCACACTTAGAGAAACTTTGCCTTGCATTAATTATGGCATCTACTAAATTAAGACATTAATTTGAGACTCATGCCATTATTGTTAAGACTAATTTTCCAATTAAGAATGTTCTCAGGAAACCTGAAATGTCAGGAAGGATGGCTAAGTGGGCAGTGAAGCTTAGTGCATATGATATAAGATATGAACCAAGGACTGCCATCAAATCCCAAGCCTTAGCTGACTTTGTGGCAGATTTTAGTAGTGATTTGCAAAAGGAAGCTGAGTTAGAAGTCCAACAGCTTGAAGAAACTAAGGATCCTTGGATACTCTTCACTGATGGAGCCTCTAATGTAAAAGGAACAGGGCTTGGAATACTACTAAAATCGCCACAGGGGGACATAATACCCCACTCCATAGCTTGTGAATTTCAAACTACCAACAATGAGGCTGAGTATGAAGCCTTGATAGCTGGTTTGCAAATTGCTAAGCATATGAGGATCAGGTATCTTGAGGTACATGTAGATTCTTTATTAATCACTAATCACTTTAATGGATCCTATGTTGTTAAAGGTGAAAAGCTAATAAAATATTTAGAGATAGTCAAAGAATTGGCACTCTTTTTTGTTTCCTTTAGTTTGACACAGGTACCAAGGGAAGAGAATGCAGAGGCTGATGCATTAGCCAATCTAGGATCATCCTTGAAGATCCCGGAGGATATAAGGATCCCTATTATCCATATCCTGACCCCTGCTATCGAGGATCATGTAGCTATGAAGATCGGAGAAGATTCTGCAATCATCCCTAGTGATGATACCCAATCTCATTCAGGATCATGGATCCTTCCAATCATGAGATACATACAACATGGAGAGATTCCTACAGGAGAATATCCTAGGGCTTTCAAAATTAAGGTATCTCAATTTACAATATTGAATAATATGTTGTATAAACGATCTCTTGCAGGACCTTATCTAAGATGCATTGAGGATCCTGAAATCCAAGAAGTCCTAAAGGATTTCCATGAAGGAGATTGTGGAAACCACACTGGGGGCAGGGCATTATTCTCAAGGATCCTGAGGACAGGATACTATTGGCCCACTATGAAGAAGGATGCTGTGGAGTATGCCAAGAAGTGTGATCCTTGTCAGAGACACAGTAATATCCTTCACCAACCAGCAGAACTTTTGCATCCTATATCCTCTTCTTGGCCATTTATGAGATGGGGAATGGATATAGTTGGTAAGCTTCCTAAGGCACCTGTTGGAAAAGTATTCATGCTTGCTATGACTGATTACTTCTCCAAGTGGATAGAGGCTGAAGCCTTTGCTCAAGTCAGAGAAAAGGAAGTTATATCCTTTATTAAAAGAAACATTATTACTAGATTTGGTATCCCTTCTGAAATTGTTTGTGATAATGGATCCCAATTTATTGGGAATAGACTACTAACTTTTGTGATAGCTGGGGGATTAAGATGATAACATCAACACCAGTCCACCCACAAGCTAATGGTCAGGCAGAATCATCCAACAAGATCATCATCAATAATTTGAAGAAGAAGCTTGGATCCAAGAAAGGAAAATGGGCAGAAGAACTACCTTATGTGCTTTGGGCCGATAGGACAACTCCCAAGAATGCTACTAGCCAAACTCCATTTTCTTTGGTATTTGGGGCAGAATCAGTGATCCCTACAGAGATGGTGGTTCCAACTGCAAGAACAAGCATTCGTGATCCTGAAGAAAATGCTGAATACTTGGTTCAAGACTTGGATACTATAGAAGAAATCAGGGATTTGGCAAGGATAAGGATGCCTAGTTATCAACAAAGGATGGCTGGAGCCTACAACAAAAATGTCAGGATCAGGAAATTCCAAGTTGGTGATATGGTATTAAGGAAAGCATTTCAGAATACCACCAATCTTGCTGATGGAAAGTTGGCACCAAAATGGGAAGGCCCTTATTTGATTGAAGCTGAAGCAGGAAAGGGGGCATATCGATTGCTAACAAAGGAAGGTGATTTGCTACCAAGAGCTTGGAATGCTGTCCATTTGAAGAAATATTTCATGTGACAAGGATCCATGATCCTTACATGACAAGTATCCTTGAGGGATCCTTACAGAACAGATGATCCTCATTTTGGTAACATTCTAATCTCAAACTATTTCATTCTTTTATTCTCTTATATAAGGATAAGGATCCTGCATCCTTTATCCTCCTTTCACTTGATTGTGAGTTTTGAAGGTTCAGGTATCCTTAACTAAGGATTAAGTATCCACAGAAGTATCCAATTATTTGGGCTTGACCCCAGTTATTTGGGTTTGACCCCAGCTATTTGGGCTTGACCCCAGTTTGGGCCTGTCCCCAGTTTTGCCGGTAGCGCACGATGATCCTGGTATAGTTCATGGCAATGGGACCAGTACTCGCTTTAGGGGCTGACAATTTCATTGTACTGGCTATATTCAGGATCCTACGTATAATGGTAGATGTACCATACATCCGTTCCTAAGGTTTCTAACGTTTTCACGTTAGCTAAGGTTTTGACATTTTCATGTCACTAAGTTTGGATAGTCGCTGGTGAGGGCCATACTCCAGTTTACACACGATCCTTTGGGCTTGTCCCCAGTTATCCTTTGGGCTTGTCCCCAGTATGTTGGGCTTGCCCCCAGAATTGTTGGGCTTGTCCCCAGTTACTAACTGTTATCTTATATTGGCTTAGTCCCAAGTTGTATCCTATTTCAGGTTTTTGGAGACAAACGACCAAGGATCCTTGATCCTTACCTTCTACTAAGGTCTATCTTTTAGTTATCCTGATTATAAGTGTTAAAGGTTAGGATCCTAATTTGGATTCTCAGGTATGATCCTTAACTATTTTGGTTTTATTCATTATTTATTTAAGTAACCCTTATCCTTTGACAACTGAACTTATGATCCTTAAAATATACTACTTTTCGGAACTTGTCGACTATAGGATATGTGATCCTTGATCATATCCTAAACTTTTTGAGGATATTTATTAAATTTTTTCTTTACTTAATAAGTTTAGACAAAATGAGTATCACAACAATTGAAAAGAAAAGTACTAACAAGGATAGCAACACGGGAGATAGCCAAAGAGTTAAAGTTATTTTATTCACAAAACATTAAAACCCTTTAAGGTTATCAAAATTGCCAACCCACGTTTCTACCAGCAAAACGTGGCCCGTCCACATGGGTTGGCAAAGGGTGTCCATTGTTCATAGGTCTAGAAAGTGCAGGAATTAAAAGACGGCAGGGGCTTCATCCCCCAAACAGAGGATCCCTCCACCATTTGTAATCTTACCTATTGTTCAAAGGATCCATGATCCTTAGCCCTAGTTACTATTGTTCAAATACAACCCATCATTGTTCAACAAAAAAACATCATAACCAAACAACTAAACTTAAAAAATGGGCTCCGGCTATGTCTAGAAGTGTCCATCATCGCTGTTAGGGGAGGATTTCTCAATGATCAGTGATCCTCAATTACTGTTGGGTTTGGTGATCCTCACTTCTGTTTGAATTAGTGATCCTCGGAAGTATTACAGGATCAGGATCATGGATCATCGTAAGGATCCTTATACTAACGATTGTCTGCTTTGAATGTAATGTTGTTTTGCAGGAGTACGAGCTTGGACTTGGTCTTGGCGATATTCCTGGAGCATATTCCATATTTATTCCGCACGTGCATGGCTGAAATGGACGTTGTGGAGGTCGTGGAGGACTTGCACCATTTGCAGAATGTTTGTTAGCTTAGATATTTTCCATTTTTAAAGGGATAGTGAGCTAAATAGAAAACACTTGGCTATTTTTAGCTTAACACATACACTCGCAACTGCTCTCACCAGCTCTTAACAATTCACTTGGCGATTACACACTTTTTTACACATTACACTATAGTGATCCTTGTAATTAGCTCGCTATCATCCGAAGTTGTAATACATTTCTTGTTTAATCTGAGTTGGTGATCGGTAGTTTCCATCACCCGAGGTTTTTTATGCCGGAGATCATTCATTGATCAAGGGCTTTTTCCTCGTATAAATCTTTGTGTCACTTATTCATTTCATTTCTGAGTGATCCTTAGTGTTGTTCATTGATTCAAGCATCATACCTCACAACAGAAAGTTTGGTTGCATTACCATTGCTTGATTTTTGACCAAAACTGTTTGGCGCCCACCGTGGGGCAATTGGTGCTTCATTCCTAAGAAATTCGTATTTTCGTGGTCATTTCGGTTCGTTACAACCAAGCAGATGGCTTCCTCAGCGAAGAACAGTTCAAGTTTGATGCCATCATTCAATTCTTCACAAGGCGTTTCTCCTTTGCCTCCACCACCTTCTGGATCCCAGAAGAATGCTGATAATGCTGCGAAGAAACAAACCCCCATTTTCCAAAAACCACCAACTTCTTCTGTTTCCACTAATCCTACTACTAATGATCTTTTTAATCTGATTTTGTAGATGAGGGATCGTATGCAAGAGCAGGATAAAACCAACGAAATGATCCCCAGGGAGATAGGTGATATCAAGAAACAGAAGAAATTGGTGGAGGATCATTCCCCATTGATGCCCAGGTCGCTGAACTTCGACACTCCAGTCATAACTTCCCAGCACTCAGCAGCTCCGGACGTGCAATACTTTGGCGAATTACCAGGAAGACGTTATGGAACAACGACACTGACTCAGGCTCCTTGATCTTACCTTCAACCTCCCGGAGCCTCTGTCCAGCATCAGGGATCCTTCGTCAGCTCAGGAGGATATTTGGGAATGCACTCGGTCCAAGGATCCTCCCAGGTCCAAGGATCCTCCCAGGTCCAAGGATCCTTCCCGGTCCAAGGATCCTCCCAGGTCCAAGGATCCTCCCAGGTCCAGGGATCCTTCCCGGTACAAGGATCCTCCCAGGTCCAAGGATCCTCTCTGGTTCCAGGATCCTTTCAGGTTCAAGGATCCAACATCTTTCAGGATCGAGGATCCTTAAGGAGTATGCAGCCTCCAAGTTCAGATATTCATCAAGGAGACTTCATACCAATGCAGACCATTTCTTCATCTGGTCCTTCGATCATACCGGAATCCCATCAATACGGATTCACATCTGGAATTCCAAATATGAATCCTCTGGGAGGTAATACTTTCAATAATTCTTATAACACTAACCATGGTTCCATGCAGGATACAGGAATCCATCAAGCTATGGCTAGGGAACTACAGAAGCTTAAGGATATGATATCCAGTGTACCAGGAGTGGTTAAACCCATCCCTGAAATCGCAGATGGTAGCCATAGGATATCTCGTTTTGCACCACCCTTATGTGATGCTGAGATACCCAAAAGATTCCAGATACCATCCATGAAGCTTTATGATGGTTCAACGGATCCAGAGGAGCATGTAGCTCAATACAGGGAGAGGATGGAGATCAATCCAATTCCTGAGAGGTTAAAAGAAGCATGTCTATGCAAGGGATTTGGATCCACACTCACAGGATCTGCTCTTAAATGGCTGCTAAGTCTTCCCCTTACTCTATTACTTCATTTGCTAATCTAGTTAATTTGTTTAATAGTCAATTCTCTTGTAGTAGAAAATTTGAACGATTAACTAGTGATCTATATAGGGTAACACAAGGTCAAAATGAATCACTTAGAGATTACATCACTAAGTTTAGTAAAGAATCCTTAGATATTCCTAATTTGGATATTGCTACGGCTGTAGAAGCCTTTAAAATGGGATTGCTTAGGGATTCATTATTCTATGATGATCTTGTTATGACACCTTGCAGGAATCTTGATGAAGTAAGAATCAGGGCCCTTAGGTTCATCCGCCTAGAGGATGACAAAAGGATCCAGGATAGATTGACAGGATCCTCAAAACAGGAGAAACAAGGATCCTACTTCAGGAACAACAAATCGAAGTCCTACAACAGATCTGATAACCAGAACGTGCATGCAGTGGAGCAAGAAGAGGATGATGAGGATTATCCTCCTATTTCTAAATACTGTTTTTCTGTTGATAACAATGAACTAATCCTTGCAATGCAGAATCTAGGTGAGAAAGCTAGGTGGCCGAGAAAAAGTGATAAACCAGCTACTACAAAGGATAAGTCCAAGTGGTGTGCATATCATGAGGATTTCGGGCATCTCACTGAAGTGTGTATTGCACTAAGAAAGGAAATTGGTTACTTGTTGAGCAAGGGGCATTTGAAGGAACTTTTGGGATGGAAGAAGTCAAGGATCCAGGATCCTGAAAGGATCCCGAAAAGGGCTCCTGCTCCTCCAGCAGATGCACAAGTTATAAACTTCATATCCGGTGGATCAGACATTTGTGGTACTTCCTTCTCAGCAGCCAAGAGACATGCTAAGGAAACCAAGATGGATCATGGGGATAGACCCATCCGGACCTCCACCGTCACCAAGGATAAGATCATAACTTTTGATGAGGATGATCGTGTTGATGTCCAGGATCCTCATCATGATGGTCTTGTAATTACATTGTTTATTTCTAATCACTTTGTTCGCAGGATCCTTATAGATGGAGGAAGTTCTGTGAACATCATCCAGCTTGATGTCCTCAAGAAGATGAATATCCCGGAGTCTGATATTGTCCCAAGATCCTCAGTACTTGTGGGATTCAGTGGAGAAACTAAGAATACATTGGGGGACATCAAACTCCCAATCTATATTGAAGGATTGCATTCTTATCAAAAGTTTTGTGTTATAGATTGCTTATCATGTTGTAATGTTATCCTTGGCAGGCCGTGGATACATGACATGAAGGCAGTCCCATCCACCTATCATCAGTGTGTAAAGCTTCCAAGTCCATGGGGAGTGGTGAAAATTGAGAGTGGTCAGCAAGAGGCTAAGAATTGTTATACATCATCAATGAAGCCAGCCTCAAGACCAAGGGAGCAATAGTAATTAAAGTATCCTTCAAGAGACGTCTTGGAGGCGAGAGAACAGGATTTGAAAGAAATCCTCATGGATCGTGATGATCCTGAATCCAAGATCTTCATAGGGTGAGGGATCCTTAGCGACATTGAATAGGAGATAGTATCCTTCCTTAAAAGAAGGAAAACTACCTTTGCCTGGAAACATGAGGATATGACAGGTATATCTAAAGATATAATTACTCATAAACTTGGCATTGACAGGTCATTCAAGCCAATTCATCAAAAGAGGAGGAAATTTGCACCTGAAAGGAATGCTATTATCCAGGAAGAGGTAGACAAACTACTTCGGGCAGGTATGATAAGAGAGGTTAAGTATCCAAGATGGTTAGCCAATGTGGTTGTTGTTCAAAAGAAAAATGGAAAGTGGAGGGTATGTGTCGATTTTACTGATTTAAACAAGGCATGTCCCAAGGATCCTTTCCCATTACCCCACATTGACTCCATGGTGGATGCTACTGCGGGTCATGAGTTGTTGACTTTTATGGATGCTTCATCTGGATTTCAACAAATTCAGATGGAACCATCTGATCAAGAGGACACAGCCTTTATGACCCCAACTGGTATATATTGTTATATTGCTATGCCATTTGGACTAAGGAATGCAGGTGCTACTTATCAAAGGCTAGTCAATATGATGTTCAAGGAACAAATTGGACACACTATGGAAGTCTATATAGATGACATGGTGGTTAAGTCCAAGAAAGCTGAGGATCACCTTAAAGACTTGGAGGAAGCATTCAATATCCTTGACAAATTTAATATGAAACTAAATCCTTCCAAGTGTCATGTTGGTGTTAAGGTAGGTAAATTCTTAGGCTATATGGTGACAAAGAGGGGCATTGAAGCAAGTCCAGAGCAAATCAAGGCTATTGTGAATATCAAATCTCCTGCCAATGCTAAGGATGTGCAAAGATTGACAGGCGGGATCGCAGCCTTGAACATATTCATATCAAAATCCTCAGAAAAGTGCAAGGAATTTTATGACATCCTGAGGAAGAACAAGAAATTTGAATGGACTGAGAAGCATGAAAGTGCCCTCAAAGCTCTTAAGGATTACGTATCCTCAGCCCCTGCCTTGATGAAACCAGAAAAGGGGGACGTATTATCCTTACACTTAGCAGTATCCTCAAAAGCAGTAAGTGCGGTCCTTGTTAAGGATCACCAAGGTACACAACATCCTGTTTATTATGTAAGTAAGAGTTTACTTGATGCTGAATCCAGGTATTCACACTTAGAGAAACTTATCCTTGCATTAATAATGGCATCTACTAAATTAAGACATTATTTTGAAACTCATGCCATTATTGTTAAGACTAATTTTCCAATTAAGAATGTTCTCTGGAAACCTGAAATGTCAGGAAGGATGGTTAAGTGGGCAGTGAAGCTTAGTGCATATGATATAAGATATGAACCAAGGACTGCCATCAAATCCCAAGCCTTAGCTGACTTTGTGGCAGATTTTAGTAGTGATTTGCAAAAGGAAGCTGAGTTAGAAGTCCAACAGCTTGAAGAAACTAAGGATCCTTGGATACTCTTCACTGATGGAGCCTCTAATGTAAAAGGAACAGGGCTTGGAATACTACTAAAATCGCCACAGGGGGCATAATACCCCACTCCATAGCTTGTGAATTTCAAACTAGCAACAATGAGGCTGAGTATGAAGCCTTGATAGCTGGTTTGCAAATTGCTAAGCATATGAGGATCAGGTATCTTGAGGTACATGTAGATTCTTTATTGATCACTAATCACTTTAATGGATCCTATGCTGTTAAAGGTGAAAAGCTAATCAAATATTTAGAGATAGTCAAAGAATTGGCACTCTCTTTTGTTTCCTTTAGTTTGACACAGGTACCAAGGGAAGAGAATGCAGAGGCTAATGCGTTAGCCAATCTAGGATCATCCTTGAAGATCCCGGAGGATATCAAGATCCCTATTATCCATATCCTGACCCCTGCTATCGAGGATCATGCAGCTATGGAGATAGGAGAAGATTCTGCAATCATCCCTAGTGATGATACTCAATCTCATTCAGGATCATGGATCCTTCCAATTATGAGATACGATCTCTTGCAGGACAATATCTAAGATGCATTGAGGATCCTGAAATCCAAGAAGTCCTCAAGGATTTCCATGAAGGAGATTGTGGAAACCACACTGGGGGCAGGGCATTATTCTCAAGGATCCTGAGGACAGGATACTATCGGCCCACTATGAAGAAGGATGCTGTGGAGTACGCCAAGAAGTGTGATCCTTGTCAGAGACACAGTAATATCCTTCACCAACCAGCAGAACTTTTGCATCCTATATCCTCTTCTTGGCCATTTATGAGGTGGGGAATGGATATAGTTGGTAAGCTTCCTAAGGCACCTGGTGGAAAAGTATTCATGCTTGCTATGACGGGTTACTTCTCCAAGTGGATAGAGGTTGAAGCCTTTGCTCAAGTCAGAGAAAAGGAAGTTATATCCTTTATTAAAAGAAACATTATTACTAGATTTGGTATCCCTTCTGAAATTGTTTGTGATAATGGATCCCAATTTATTGGGAACAGAACGACTAACTTTTGTGACAGCTGGGGGATTAAGATGATAACATCAACACCAGTCCACCCACAAGCTAATGGTCAGGCAGAATCATCCAACAAGATCATCATCAACAATTTGAAGAAGAAGCTTGGATCCAAGAAAGGAAAATGGGCAGAAGAACTACCTTATGTGCTTTGGGCTGATAGGACAACTCCCAAGAATGCTACTGGCCAAACTCCATTTTCTTTGGTATTTGGGGCAGAATCAGTGATCCCTACAGAGATGGTGGTTCTAACTGCAAGAACAAGCGTTCGTGATCCTGAAGAAAATGCTGAAAACTTGGTTCAAGACTTGGATACTATAGAAGAAATCAGGGATTTGGCAAGGATAAGGATGCCTAGTTATCAACAAAGGATGGCTGGAGCCTACAACAAAAATGTCAGGATCAGGAAATTCCAAGTTGGTGATATGGTATTAAGGAAAGCATTTCAGAATACCACCAATCCTGCTGATGGAAAGTTGGCACCAAAATGGGAAGGCCCTTATTTGATTGAAGCTGAAGCAGGAAAGGGGGCATATCGATTGCTAACAATGGAAGGTGATTTGCTACCAAGAGCTTGGAATGTTGTTCATTTGAAGAAATATTTCATGTGACAAGGATCCATGATCCTTACATGACGAGTATCCTTGAAGGATCCTTACAGAACAGATGATCCTCATTTTGGTAATATTCTAATCTCAAACTATTTCATTCTTTTATTCTCTTATATAAGGATAAGGATCCTGTGTCCTTTATCCTCCTTTCACTTGATTCTGAGTTTTGAAGGTTCAGGTATCCTTAACTAAGGATTGAATATCCACAGAAGTATCTAGTTATTTAGGCTTGACCCCAGTTTGGGCTTGTCCCTAGTTTCGCCAGTAGCGCACGATGATCCTAGTATAGTTCATGGCAATGGGACCAGTACTCGCTTTAGGGGCTGAAAATTTCATTGTACTGGCTATATTCAGGATCCTACATATAATGGTAGACGTACCATACATCCGTTCCTAAGGTTTCTAACGTTTTCACGTTAGCTAAGGTTTTGGCATTTTCATGTCACTAAGTTTGGATAGTCGCCAGTGAGGGCCATACTCCAGTTTACACACGATCCTTTGGGCATGTCCCCAGTTATCCTTTGGGCTTGTCCCCAGTTATCCTTTGGGCTTGTCCCCAGTATATTGGGCTTGTCCCCAGAATTGTTGGGGTTGTCCCCAGTTACTAACTCTTATCTTATAATTGGCTTAGTCCCAAGTTGTATCCTATTTCAGGTTTTTGGAGATAAACGACCAAGGATCCTTGATCCTTACCTTCTACTAAGGTTTGTCTTTTGGTTATCCTGATTATAAGTGTTAAAGGTTAGGATCCTAATTTGGATTCTCAGGTATGATCCTTAACTATTTTGATTTTATTCATTATTCATTTGAGTAACCCTTATCCTTTGACAACTGAACTTATGATCCTTAAACTGTATTACTTTACAGAACTTATCGGCTATAGGATATGTGACCCTTAATCATATCCTAAACTTTTTGAGGATATTTATGAAATTTTTCCTTTACTTGATAAGTTTATACAAAATGAATATCACAACAATTGGAAAGTAAAGTACTAACAAGGATAACAACACGGGAGAAAGCCAAAAAGTTAAAGTTATTTTATTCACAAAACGTTAAACCCTTTAAGGTTGTCAAAATCTCCAACCCACGTTTCTACCAGCAAAACGTGGCCCGTCCACATGGGCTGGCAAAGGGTGTCCATTGTTTACGGGTCTTTTTAGTGCAGGAAATAAAAGACGGAAGGATAACGAGTGGCTTCATCCCCCAAACAGAGGATCCATCCACCACCCATTATCCTGCCTATTGTTCAAGGATCCATGATCCTTCACCCTAGTAACTATTGTTCAAGATACAACCCATCATTGTTCAACAAAAACATCATAACCAAACAACCAAACTTAAAAAATGGGCTCCGGCTACGTCTAGAAATGTCCTTCATCACCCATCCATGCAGCTTACACCTTGGCTGCATCACCATCTCCTCCAGTTCCACTTGCTTCTCCACCATGATCCTTGCCACTGCCACCAGCCTCGATTGCCAAAACCTCATTAGCCTCTTCTTCGTCCTCCAACTCAGCCAGCCTAGCCTTCCAACCCTCCATGTCCCAGTTGCTCCTGTCAAAGTTAGGATCCTAAGCTTCTTGGGCCATCTGCAACTTGGTCTTGTACATGGCAATGGCAGCGGAGACTTTGGCATCCTGCATGATCGCGTGCTTCTCGTAGTCAGCATTGATTTGAGCTGCAACCGCCTGAGTTTTGGCATCATTGAGGTCCTTTTCGAGGGAGGCAATCTTGTGATCCTTGAGCACTGCCACTTTTTGGAGGTCAGAATATTTCTCCTCAATCTCTTCAACATTCCCAACATAGTCCTCGATTTCAGCAAATTTCTGCAAAGAAGACAATGCATAGTTCAGAATCACGTGATCCTCAAGTGGGCAGGATAATTAAGCAAAGTCAGTGATCCTTACCTCAGCAAAGTACACGAGGAACTGATGGCGGATCAGAGGCAAGCCTTCTAGATTGTCAGCTTCAGAGGTCTTCATTTTCTTTCCACCTCTTCCCTTTGAAGTGGTTGCCTTGGGGATCGTGACAGCTGGGCTGGCAGCAAGCTTCTTCTTTGAGGATCGGACAGTGTCAAGGTTAGTGACACTGAATTTGGAGGCAGATCTTGAAGATTTTCCAGCGCCTACACATCCAAAACAGATAAGTATCCTTATTTCATTTCCATTTAAGCATTTAATTACATATAAACAGGATACTTACTCGACATAGTGACAGAACCTGAGGATACTTCTTGAGAATCCTGGGTATTTGTTTTAAATGACCTTCTTGCAGGATCAAGTCTCCGGAAAGCGGCAAGCCTTTCCTGTGTTGCAGGTGTTGTGATGAGGTGTGAGACAGTAATAGCTGCAAAATAGAAACAAAAGGACATTAGTGATCCTCAGCAAAGACAAGGTTATATCGTGATCCTTTTCAGGATCCTCTATCCTACCATGGGTGGTCCATTTTCTAGGCAAATCCTTTCCATAAGGGATGGAATCCCTTCTGACAAAGAAGAATCGCCGTTTCCAGTTAGTGTCATTCTTAGTGGCTTTGAAGATGGGATGTTCTTCACCAGGCTTATGTTTGAGTAGATATCGGTGGGATCCATGGCTAACGGGGTCATACATCTCAGCAAACTCTGACATTCCCAAGTCAATTCCTTCATGTTCAATGATCCTTTCAAGGGTATATAAGACCCTCCAGATCATTGGCATAGCTTGAATGTAGGAGATGCCGGTGAGAGAGAAGAAGGATTGGGTGAAGTCTGGAAAAGGATACGAGTATCCTATTGTGAATGGTGTGAGTGCATTGAAGTGTTATATATATTAGGTGTATATTTTAAGCCCCTTTAACACTTATTTTAGCCAAGTTTTAAATTTATAAAACACGATATTTTACTAACACTAAACACACATATGGGCAAGTGCACCCATCGTGGGCGTAGTATAGCGTTGGTAAGATACCGAGGTCGTCCAAGGACACAAGAGCTTTTAATACCGGTTTATCCTCAACGTCTAACCAAAATCAAAAGTTTAGAAAAAATGTTTTAAGCTAAGAAAAATAAAAACTAACTAAAATGCTGAAAATAAAAATAAAAGAAAAAACAGATAGACAAGATGAATCAATTGGTTCCGACTCGTATCTAGTATAACCTTTGATTATTTCCGCAGTTTTGCACATAAGTAAGAGATTATCTTAGTTATTGTAGTAGGCCCCTCTTTTGAAGGTGACGTTACCCTCACCCCAGTAGTTTGAGTCAGCAAGGATACAATCCTAAAAGGGTGGATTATTGGAAGATAATGAATTAAGTTATTAATGCAATAATATGGTAGGCCCCGCTTTTGGCGGTGATGTTACCCTCGGCTAAGTAGTCTGAGTCAGCAGGGATACAGTCCTAAATAGCCGGGTTATAGTATTAATAGTAGTTAACTTATGAGGGGATCAAAGAGTTTGAACCCCCGCCATCCAATACCGTGAAGCATTGAAGGAGGTCCTACTAAATTTGACCCAGGTCCATTGCAGGACCTCTAAACGCTGAACAATGGCAAGACCTTTACCAAACCGTTCCCTTAACCCCCGACCAGGTAGCCAACATACCTCCATATAGACCGTGGAGATATGAATGGTGAAAATCCTTTATTTTATATAGACAGTAAAATAATGCCAAGACACCACGGACAAACGATAAGGAAAGATCACCTTCAACATAAGTAACTAGTTATTAAAGTCATTAATACAAAACCAAATAAAAAGTGCAAAAGATTAGAAATAAAAAGTATTATACTAGACACTTTGTCTTCACCAAGTGATGTAAGAGACTTAGGCAAACATGGCCTTGATTGTCAAGAACTCTTACGATCAATCTTGGATCCCGAGATGACTCACACACTCTACGATGGACAATGGATGATGGTGGTGGATGATGGTGTTATGGTGGTGGTGGGTGGTGGATGAAGTGTGAGAGAGGTGGTGTGCCAAGGGATGAGTTGAAATGAAACCAAGCACTCCTATTTATAGGCTGAACAGAAGGCTGGGCACGGCCCCGTGTCCGCTAGACACGCCCCCGTGCCTGTCTGACATTCTCTCTCTTCATTAATTGTAATTCGCAATTACAATTAATGCGCCTGCTGTACTTTCGCCACGCCCCCGTGTTCACTGGACACGGCCCCGTGGTGGGCAATAGAAGCTTCTACAGGTTTGTCTTTAGTGCCAGGGCTGTCCATCCTGAGCACTGCCCCGTGCTGAGCTGGGCACGTCCCGTGCTCAGCTGGGCACAGCCCCATGCTCAGCTTTCTTCTTGTTTTTGCTTTGGGAGATGCTGTTGAGGGGGGTCGGGCATGCCACGTTTCTTCCTTTTCTTTGTATTTATGTTGGTTTTGGCTGTGTATTTGTTCCTTTTGTTCTTTTAAGCTCATTTGATCCTGAAAATACAAAAGGAAGACAAAAGCACACTTTTTCCAACATTAGTACTAAAAAGGGGTTAGTTTTATGCCTCATTTGATGTAATTTATATGTTGCATTTTACGCACATCAAATACCCCCACACTTGAATCTTTGCTTGTCCTCAAGCAAAACTTTTTATAATGTGTCTTACACTCCCAAATGGAATGGGTAGAAGAGAAGGTTTTAGGGCTTGTCATAGAGTGTCGGGATTTCCAAGATTCTTTATTAAGTTTTATTTTTATTTATTTACAATCCTATTCGTCATGATTTATTTAAAACTTTTCATAAGATAAATTACTTATTAGGGCATAACATGCCTTTTTAAAATTCCATTTATATACAAGTTCACATATCTCACGGGAGAAATCACTCACACTCGGCCAAAGGTGTATTTTTAGTGAATCACTCGAGAGCGGCATGGAACTTATTCCTACCATAGGCTTGCCAAGCAATCAATCCTCATCCTTTTTAACTTTTATACCTTTGTAAATATCAAGAGGACTTTGTGGGTGAAGGGTTAGGCTTGGGTTAAAGGTAGGTGGTTGGGTTAGTGGTTAGTGGTTAGTAGAAAAGGGTGAAAAAGCGTAACAAGTGTCGGTTTTCGTAGGACTTTCTAATTTTTTTTTTTAACTTTTATTTTGATGAAGCTACTATTAAAACAAAGTTATTTTTGATGAACTTGTTTGTTTATTTTCTTTTGCTTCATCAACAAAATATTTTTTTATCATACGAAAAATCAAACTTGTTACTAAAACAAAGGGTTAAAAATGAAAAAGGTTTTGGTGGGTAAAAGGGTGTTTGGTTTGGGTTATGAAATGAAAAGGTTTAGGCTCAAAGGGGCTAACTAGGGGGATTTTTTGGGTAGGTGGTAAAAGAAAAAGAAAAATAATGGTGTAGAAGAAAAAAGGGTTAGTCCTAATGCCTCCATCATTTACTTACTCGGGTTTAAGTTGATAAGGACCGGGAATGTATCGTCATGGCAAGTTCTAGAGTCGTAAGAACCAAGCGGCTATTCACACAAGAAACGAAAAATGAGCATTTAATTTAAAGATATATATTTGAATGCTCAATAAAGGCTCAAAACTCACTTTTGTGGGAATGGGTTTTTTTTTTATGTGATCAAGTATATATAATCAAATTTTAAATAAACTTGTCATGCCTTTTCATAATTTTCTTATGTTGGTTCTTTTTATCATGACGCTATCGGTTGTAAATTTGTAAAAATATAACCTTTTTAGAATTTGAAATTCCCAAGTTAAACCTAGACAAGTAAAAAAAATGAAAATTTTTTAAAAAAATTTGGGGTGATTAGCGGTTCCAATAGAGTTTTGTGTAAGGCTTGTAATTAGGACTTGCAAGATTCAAGGTTTTGGCATCCCCCCCACACTTAAATTACACATTGTCCTCAATGTGTCCCAAAAGGAAGTTTTTCGGTTGATTAAAATGTGTAAAAGTGGGTTAAAAACAAGATTTTATGGTACTGGGTAGCTGAACACGGGGTGGTGTTGGCTGAGCACGGCCCAGTGTCCAGACTGCCAGTACCAAAAGTAAACAGAAGGCTGGGCACGGGGGCGTGTCCAGTGAGCACGGCCCCGTGTCCAGGTACCTGAACTGGGCATTTTCTACAGAACCTCGGGCACGGGGCGTGTTGGGGTGAGCACGGCCCCGTGCTGAACTTGCTGTAATGAAGAAAAATCATCGGGGGGCTCTGTTTTTGTGTATGGGGTGTTGGTTCAAGCTTCCCTTATCATCCTTCACCATCCCGAGTGTGTATTATTCCTGAAAATTAAAACTAAACTAGAAAATATAAAAGTTAAACTAATCTAAACTAAGGATAGTTCCGCGGAATGCCTCCGTGGTGCGCCACGTTTATAAGGGTCCTTGGCTAGACCCACCTTATCGGGTGATCTGGCTCATCTTCAATTAGGGGGTCGTCATTTCCGAATGGATATTTCATTGATCGCTCAAGATCGACACTTCTTTTAAATGCCCCTAATTGAAGAGGTAGATTGTTGAACTTCCGGTTTTTCAAAGCTTCGTGAGTTTTTACAAATGGTCGTCCCAACACTAGAGGAGCGTCATCGAGGATGACAAAATCGGTCGGGATTACCATTTGATTTGATTGAACCAATACATCCTCAACTATACCGATTGATTTTATTACTTTCCGATTGGATAGAAAAATGGGTATTTGAAGTGGAGAAAAATCACTAATACTTAATTTTTCGAAAATGTAGTTAGACATTATGTTAACACAAAGATCTTTATCGATTGTGACATTACTAATAAACGAATTTTGAAAGAAACATGGAACCGGTGTAATGTTAATTTCAAATGGGTCTTCTTTTATTAGTGAGGTTTGATCATCAGTTAACTTAACACTTACCGTTTCGTCAATTTTAGTGTTAGTGTTTAACTCTTTTAAAAACTTAGCATGAGTGGGTACTAAACAATGATTTTCAAAAGAAGGTGACAAGAGATTAATTTCTTCAAAATTAGACTCTTCTTGAATTTTAACGTTGTTGGACTCACCTTTTTCGTTGTTTAACTCATGTGTCGGTTTTTCACTTATTTGTTCTTCCATTTTTACACTTTCGGTTATCTCTTCCTTTTTAACTCTTCTCTTGCGCGGGACTCCTCTTCCCTTGCGCGAGTGATGCGTGCGAAGTGTTACTTATATTAGGTGTATATTTTAAGCCCTTTTTAACACTTATTTTAGCCAAGTTTTAAATTTATAAAACACGATATTTCACTAACACTAAACACACATATGGGCAAGTGCACCCATCGTTGAGTGTAGTATAGCGTTGGTAAGATACCGAGGTCGTCCAAGGACACAAGAGCTTTTAGTACCGGTTTATCCTCAACGTCTAACCAAAATAAAAGTTTAGAAAAATGTTTTAAAAAAAAAGAACTAACTAAAATGCTGAAAATAAAAATAAAAATAAAAACAGATAGACAAGATGAATCACTTGGTTCCGACTCGTATCTAGTATAACCTTTGATTATTTCCGCACTTTTGCACATAATTAAGAGATTATCTTAGTTATTGTAGTAGGCCCCTCTTTTGAAGGTGACGTTACCCTCACCCCAGTAGTTTGAGTCAGCAGGGATACAATCCTAAAGGGGTGGATTATTGGAAGATAATGAATTAAGTTATTAATGCAGTATTGTGGTAGGCCCCGCTTTTGGCGGTGACGTTACCCTCGGCTAAGTAGTCTGAGTCAGCAGGGATACAGTCCTAAATAGTCGGGTTATAGTATTAATAGTAGTTAACTTATGAGGGGATCAAAGAGTTTGGACCCCCGCCATCCAATACCGTGAAGTATTGAAGGAGGTCCTACTAAATTTGACCCAGGTCCATTGCAGGACCTCTAAACGCTGAACAATGGCAAGACCTTTACCAAACCGTTCCCTTAACCCCCTACCAGGTAGACAACATATCTCCATATAGACCGTGGAGATATGAATGGTGAAAATCCTTTATTTTATATAGACAGTAAAATAATGCCAAGACACCACGGACAAACGATAAGGAAAGATCACCTTCAACATAAGTAACTAGTTATTAAAGTCATTAATACAAAACCAAATAAAAAGTGCAAAAGATTAGAAATAAAAAGTATTATACTAGACACTTTGTCTTCACCAAGTGATGTAAGAGACTTAGGCAAACATGGCCTTGATTGTCAAGAACTCTTACGATCAATTTTGGATCCCGAGACGACTCACACACTCTACGATGGACAATGGATGATGGTGGTGGATGATGGTGTTGTGATGGTGGTGGGTGGTGGATGAAGTGTGAGAGAGGTGGTGTGCCAAGGGATGAGATGAAATGAATCCAAGCACTCCTATTTATAGGCTGAACAGAGAGCTGGACACGGCCCCGTGTCCGCTGGGCACGGCCCCGTGTCCGTCTGACACTCTCTCTCCTCATTAATTGTAATTCGCAATTACAATAAATGCGCCTGCTGTACTTTCGACACGCCCCCGTGTCCGCTGAGCACGGCCCCGTGATGGGCAATAGAAGCTTCTATAGGTTTGTCTTTTCTGCTACTTCTTGGGCACGGCCCCGTGCTGGCTGAGCACGGGGCGTGTTCAGTCTTCTGTTTTCTCCATTTTGCTTTGGAAGGTGCCGTTGAGGGTTCGGGCAGTCCACTAATGTTCCTTTTCTTGTATTTATGTTGGATTTAGCTGTCTTTTTACTTCTTTTGCGTTTTTGAGCTCATTTAATCCTGAAAATACAAAAGGAAGACAAAAACACTCTTTTTCCAATATTAGTACTAAAAAAGGGTTAGTTTTATTCCTAATTTGATGTAATTTATATGTTGCATTTACACACATCAAATACCCCCACACTTGAACTTTTGCTTGTCCTCAAGCAAAACTCTTTAATATGTGGCTTACACTCCCAAATGGAATAGGTAGAAGAGAAGGTTTTGGGCTTGTCGTAGAGTGTCGGGATTTCCAAGATCTTTTTGGGTTTATTTTTATTTATTTACATTCCTATTCGTAATGATTTATTTAGAACTGTTCATAAAAGAAATTACTTATTTGGGCATAACATGCCTTTTTAAAATTCTATTTATATACAAGTTCACATACCTCGTGGGGAAATCACTCACACTCGGCCGAAGGTGTATTTTTAGTGAATCACTCGAGAGCGGCACGGAACTTATTCCTACCATAGGCTTGCCAAGAAATCAATCCTCCTCCTTTTTAACTTTTATACCTTTGTAGATATCAAGAGGACTTTGTGGGTTAAGGGTTGGCTAGGGTTAAAGGTAGGTGGTTGGGTTAGTGGTTAGTAGAAAAAGGGCTAAAAGCGTAACAAGTGTCGGTTTTCGTATTTTTGCAACTTTTTATTTTGATGAAGCTTTTATTCAAACAAAGTTATTTTTGATTACTTTGTTTGTTTATTTTCTTTTTGCTTCATTAAAATTTTTTTTTTTCACGAAGAACCGAACTTGTTACTAAAATAAAGGGTTAAAAATGAAAAAGGTTTTGGTGGATGAAAGGGTTTTTGTTTGGGTGATGAAACGAAAAGGTTTAGGCTCAAAGGGGCTAACTAGGGGGATTTTTGGGTAGGTGGTAAAAGAAAAAGAAAAATAATGGTGTAGAAATGAAAAAGGTTAGTCCTAATGCCTCCATCATTTACTTACTCGGGTTTAAGTTGATAAGGACCGGGAATGTATTGTCATGGCAAGTTCTAGAGTCGTAAGAACCACGCGGCTATTCACACAAGAAACGAAAAAATGAGCATTTAGTCAAATGATATGTAATTGTGTGCTCAATAAAGGCTCAAAACTCACTTTTGTGGGAATGGGTTTTTATGTGATCAAGTATATATAATCAAATTTTAAATAAGTTTGTCATGCCTTTTCATAATTTTCTTACGTTGGTTCTTTTTATCACTACGCTATCGGTTGTAAATTTGTAAAAATATAACCTTTTTGAGAACTTGAATTTCCCGAGTTAAACCTAGACAAGTAAAAAAAATGAAATTTTTGAAAAAATTTGGGGTGATTAGCGGTTCCAATAGAGTTTTGTGTAAGGCTTGTATTTAGGACTTGCAAAATTCAAGGTTTTAGCATCCCCCCCACACTTAAATTACACATTGTCCTCAATGTGTCCCAAAAATAAATTTTTAGGTTGATTAGATGTGTAAAATAGTGTTTAAAAAGCAAAAATTTGTGTTACTGGGCACTGAACACGGCCCCGTGTTATCCGGGCACGGCCCCGTGTTCAAGTGCCAGTAACAAAATTGAAATAAGAGAAACAGAAGGCTGGACACGGGGGCGTGTTGGGTGAACACGGCCCGTGTCCAGGTACCTGTACTGGGCGTTTTCTGCAGGTGGTTCGACACGGGGCTGTGTTGGTTGAGCACGGCCCGTGTTGAACCTTCTGAACTGGAGAAAATTGTCGGGTTGCCTCGTTCTTGTGCATGGGATCATTTTTCTCGCTCCCCTTTTCATCCTTTACCACCATGAGTGTGTTGTACTCATTACAAACCATCCAAACCTTAAAACCATCATTTCATTTCACCATAGAGAGAACTTACATAATCCTAAATTAAACTAGATAAAACAAAGAAATAACAAACCATGGAGTCCTAGCCTTTACTTTATTTTAATTTAGCAAAATTTCCAAGAAGTAATTAATCTTGGTTAAACAAGGCCTTTTTTGAACTCCTTCTTCCGAGTGCGGTTCTCCTCAAATGTCGGCGAGCCATTCTTCTACCTCCCTTGGAAGGAGAAAAGAAGGCTCATTGGCATTAGTTTGAGGAGTTTCAACTTCCACCGGGATCTCTTGTTGGTGTTCCATGGGAGGTTCCGCCTGAAAGTCTTCCCACCCGGTAGGGTTGTTGATTCTGAGTGCCAGGTTCCAATCCTGTTGAGGAAGGACTGGTTCCATTGGAGGTGCTACAAGAATATTTAACCTCTGGTGCAAGAGGTTAATTTCTTGGAAGCTGCTTTCAAGTCCCATCGTTAGATCGTTAATACGGTCGATTAGGACCTCCTCTACTGAAGTCATTTCGTCGAGAGCCTCCCTTAATGCTATCACATAGTGTACAAGTGTAGCTTCAATGGAGGGTCTTCTTCCTCTACGGCTGTTTGGCGAATGCACAGGAGATGTTTCGCTGTTTTCACTCGTTATCCTACGAAAAATAAACTAAAAATAGTTTATTTAATGAAACAGTAACCGGACACGGCCCCGTGCTCACTGAGCACGGCCCCGTGTTCATCTTTCTGCAGAGTTTTGGAACAAGGAAACTTGGATTTTTAAGTTATTTTCTGAACGTTGTGGGGCCTTTTTGGCTACTAATAACTTAAAACAATGTTTCATAACATGTTTTTACCAAGATTCTTTGAACAAAACTTATTTATCCCTACCATAGAGTTGGAGGAATTCCAAACTTTCAATGGTAGCTCTTGGAGAAAGATGAAGAAGAAGGAAATTGCTAAAAGAGGAAAGGACAAGATGGGTTGTTGGAACCTTCTTTTAGACTTACCTAGGATAGTTTGAGAGAAGATTCCTGCAAATCTCTGCCCCAAGTTGGTCCAAATGTGCAGAATTCTTGGCTGCATTTATAGAAAATGACAGCAACCTGGACACGGCCCCGTGTTCATTGGACACGGCCCCGTGTGCAGGTGGAGTTCTGACACAGTTTGTCCGTATTCTGACGTACTGATCAGAATGGAATCTTTCGATGGACACGGGGGCGTGTTGGCTGTGCACGGCCCCGTGTCTAGGGACTGTTTTATGAAGTTGTCTAGTTTTTTTTAAGGAACTTGTTAGTATCGGGTGGCTCCTGACTGGTTGGAACAACCCCAAAGTGCCTAATATCCCTTAATTGTCCTAGACTAAGGCGAGAACGCAAGAGGTTGTCGGTGAGGGTAATTCCTATTTTCATTCTAGGTGGACAAGTCCAACCCTTTTCCGGGCTCTTGTTAAAGAAGGTATATGCCGAATCGCTCAGGTCTATGTATGCACCGAACGAAGTCGATGGAGAGTCCTTCACGGCACAATCGACACAGGGACGACTATCATCCAAGTCTTTGCTAGGTACGAAGGTATTTTCGGGAGCAACGAGGTTGTCGGAATGCGGTTCCAACATTTCTTCATGGGTATCGTCTTGGGGTGGATCAATAAAATCCTTCCCAAGCTCTTCTATCCATTTCAGAATTAGCTCTTCTAGTTGAAATAACTCGCTAAGGGGCATTTCCCCTAGAATATCTGGCTGGGCGCATTCGAGGGAGAAATAGTGCTTATTTTTACTTTCGCCCCTCTTAAGGTTGTGAGAAGATGGTGGGTCTATGTAGTGGGGCCTATAATTTAGGAAGTAGCATTTTACTTCTTCATGTTCGCCACCACATAATTGACACCACGTACCATAAGAGTGCCGAAAGTAAAAATAATTACTATCACTCATGTTTATGTCAGAAATTACCAACCGTCGGGATCTAACGGTTCTGTTTTCAGTAACTGAAACTTGGGCACGGGGGCGTGTTGAGTGGACACGGCCCCGTGTTCAGCTTACTGTCTGATGTAAAACAGGATTGCCAGTTCCAATGATTGAGCACGGGGGCGTGTTCAGCGGGCACGGCCCGTGCTGAGCTCTGCAGAAGTTGAAAAACTAAGAAAATCCTAAAAAAAAAAATAAAAAGAAAAATAAAAGATGATTAGGCCGTTGATTCCTAACTTTCTTAAAATCCTTGTGTCCCCGGCAGCGGCGCCAAAAACTTGATGCGTGCGAAGTGTTACTTATATTAGGTGTATATTTTAAGCCCTTTTTAACACTTATTTTAGCCAAGTTTTAAATTTATAAAACACGATATTTCACTAACACTAAACACACATATGGGCAAGTGCACCCATCGTTGAGTGTAGTATAGCGTTGGTAAGATACCGAGGTCGTCCAAGGACACAAGAGCTTTTAGTACCGGTTTATCCTCAACGTCTAACCAAAATAAAAGTTTAGAAAAATGTTTTAAAAAAAAGAACTAACTAAAATGCTGAAAATAAAAATAAAAATAAAAACAGATAGACAAGATGAATCACTTGGTTCCGACTCGTATCTAGTATAACCTTTGATTATTTCCGCACTTTTGCACATAATTAAGAGATTATCTTAGTTATTGTAGTAGGCCCCTCTTTTGAAGGTGACGTTACCCTCACCCCAGTAGTTTGAGTCAGCAGGGATACAATCCTAAAGGGGTGGATTATTGGAAGATAATGAATTAAGTTATTAATGCAGTATTGTGGTAGGCCCCGCTTTTGGCGGTGACGTTACCCTCGGCTAAGTAGTCTGAGTCAGCAGGGATACAGTCCTAAATAGCCGGGTTATAGTATTAATAGTAGTTAACTTATGAGGGGATCAAAGAGTTTGGACCCCCGCCATCCAATACCGTGAAGTATTGAAGGAGGTCCTACTAAATTTGACCCAGGTCCATTGCAGGACCTCTAAACGCTGAACAATGGCAAGACCTTTACCAAACCGTTCCCTTAACCCCCTACCAGGTAGCCAACATATCTCCATATAGACCGTGGAGATATGAATGGTGAAAATCCTTTATTTTATATAGACAGTAAAATAATGCCAAGACACCACGGACAAACGATAAGGAAAGATCACCTTCAACAAAAGTAACTAGTTATTAAAGTCATTAATACAAAACCAAATAAAAAGTGCAAAAGATTAGAAATAAAAAGTATTATACTAGACACTTTGTCTTCACCAAGTGATGTAAGAGACTTAGGCAAACATGGCCTTGATTGTCAAGAACTCTTACGATCAATCTTGGATCCCGAGACGACTCACACACTCTACGATGGACAATGGATGATGGTGGTGGATGATGGTGTTGTGATGGTGGTGGCTGGTGGATGAAGTGTGAGAGAGGTGGTGTGCCAAGGGATGAGATGAAATGAATCCAAGCACTCCTATTTATAGGCTGAACAGAGAGCTGGACACGGCCCCGTGTCCGCTGGGCACGGCCCCGTGTCCGTCTGACACACTCTCTCCTCATTAATTGTAATTCGCAATTACAATAAATGCGCCTGCTGTACTTTCGACACGCCCCCGTGTCCGCTGAGCACGGCCCCGTGATGGGCAATAGAAGCTTCTATAGGTTTGTCTTTTCTACTGCTTCTTGGGCACGGCCCCGTGCTGGCTGAGCACGGGGCGTGTTCAGTCTTCTGTTTTCTCCATTTTGCTTTGGAAGGTGCCGTTGAGGGTTCGGGCAGTCCACTAATGTTCCTTTTCTTGTATTTATGTTGGATTTAGCTGTCTTTTTACTTCTTTTGCGTTTTTGAGCTCATTTAATCCTGAAAATACAAAAGGAAGACAAAAACACTCTTTTTCCAATATTAGTACTAAAAAAGGGTTAGTTTTATGCCTAATTTGATGTAATTTATATGTTGCATTTTACACACATCAGCGAGCTTCTTTTATACATCGATCGATAACTCTAATGTGTTCTAATATCCTATCGGTCACTTCGGTTATAGAAAAAGAATCGGTATTTTCTAAGCTTGAATCCGGTTGTTCGATCCTTTGTTCCTCATAATACCCATATGAAGTAGATGGTTCACACCATTGTTCTTCATTGTAAGCATATGATGGATAAGGTTCGTAATTTTGTTCTTCATAATACTCATATGAGGTGGGTTGTTCACGCCATGGTTCCTCATAATAAGTATACGAAGGTGGTGGCTCATATCTTGGTTCCTCAAAGTATGAGTATGAAGGCTCATACCTTGGTTCATCAAAATATGAGTATGAGGGAGGAGGTTCATACCTTTGGTCTTCATAGGATGTGTATGAAGTTGATGGCTCGTACCTGGGCTCCTCATAGTAGGTGTATGAATTGGATGGTTGATATGAGCGATTATTTTGAACCGATCGTGAGTTACGACAATTAGTGCAATAATTACCCCTATAATCATCCTCCTCATAGGTGTAGTTGTAACCTCCTGAGTATTGATCCATAAGAATCACTCAGCAGACCATAACCTAGTCTCGAGATCAGAAAACAAAAAGAAAAACGGAAACAGAGGCTGGACACGGCCCCGTGTTCAGTGAGCACGGCCCCGTGTTCAGAATCTGTATCTGGGCGTTTTAATTAAATTTACTGATTTCGTTGAGCACGGGGCGTGTTCAGTGAGCACGGCCCGTGTTCAAGCTTCTGTTACTGGGTGTTTTATGAAAAATATGCAGCACGGCCCGTGTTCAACCTACTGTAAATGCAAAACTAAACTAAAATGCAGAAAAATGTGGGCCCGTTTTGAAAAGGTTTTGAAAAACTGATTAGGCCGTCGATTTTAAGCTTTCCTAAAATCCTTGTGTCCCCGGCAGCGGCGCCAAAAACGTGATGTGCGTTGAAGTGTTATATATATTAGGTGTATATTTTAAGCCCCTTTAACACTTATTTTAGCCAAGTTTTAAATTTATAAAACACGATATTTTACTAACACTAAACACACATATGGGCAAGTGCACCCATCGTGGGCGTAGTATAGCGTTGGTAAGATACCGAGGTCGTCCAAGGACACAAGAGCTTTTAATACCGGTTTATCCTCAACGTCTAACCAAAATCAAAAGTTTAGAAAAAATGTTTTAAGCTAAGAAAAATAAAAACTAACTAAAATGCTGAAAATAAAAATAAAAGAAAAAACAGATAGACAAGATGAATCACTTGGTTCCGACTCGTATCTAGTATAACCTTTGATTATTTCCGCACTTTTGCACATAATTAAGAGATTATCTTAGTTATTGTAGTAGGCCCCTCTTTTGAAGGTGAGGTTACCCTCACCCCAGTAGTTTGAGTCAGCAAGGATACAATCCTAAAAGGGTGGATTATTGGTAGATAATGAATTAAGTTATTAATACAATATTATGGTAGGCCCCGCTTTTGGCGGTGACGTTACCCTCGGCTAAGTAGTCTGAGTCAGCAGGGATACAGTCCTAAATAGTCGGGTTATAGTATTAATAGTAGTTAACTTATGAGGGGATCAAAGAGTTTGGACCCCTGCCATCCAATACCGTGAAGCATTAAAGGAGGTCCTACTAAATTTGACCCAGGTCCATTGCAGGACCTCTAAACGCTGAACAATGGCAAGACCTTTACCAAACCGTTCCCTTAACCCCCGACCAGGTAGCCAACATACCTCCATATAGACCGTGGAGATATGAATGGTGAAAATCCTTTATTTTATATAGACAGTAAAATAGTGCCAAGACACCACGGACAAACGATAAGGAAAGATCACCTTCAACATAAGTAACTAGTTATTAAAGTCATTAATACAAAACCAAATAAAAAGTGCAAAAGATTAGAAATAAAAAGTATTATACTAGACACTTTGTCTTCACCAAGTGATGTAAGAGACTTAGGCAAACATGGCCTTGATTGTCAAGAACTCTTACGATCAATCTTGGATCCCGAGACGACTCACACACTCTACGATGGACAATGGATGATGGTGGTGGATGATGGTGTTATGGTGGTGGTGGGTGGTGGATGAAGTGTGAGAGAGGTGGTGTGCCAAGGGATGAGTTGAAATGAAACCAAGCACTCCTATTTATAGGCTGAACAGAAGGCTGGGCACGGCCCCGTGTCCGCTGGACACGCCCCCGTGCCTGTCTGACATTCTCTCTCTTCATTAATTGTAATTCGCAATTACAATTAATGCGCCTGCTGTACTTTCGCTACGCCCCCGTGTTCACTGGACACGGCCCCGTGGTGGGCAATTGAAGCTTCTACAGGTTTGTCTTTAGTGCCAGGGCTGTCCATCCTGAGCACTGCCCCGTGCTGAGCTGGGCACGCCCCGTGTCGGGCTGGGCACGCCCCGTGCTCAGCTGGGCACAGCCCCATGCTCAACTTTCTTCTTGTTTTTGCTTTGGGAGATGCTGTTGAGGGGGGTCGGGCATGCCACGTTTCTTCCTTTTCTTTGTATTTATGTTGGTTTTGGCTGTGTATTTGTTCCTTTTGTTCTTTTAAGCTCATTTGATCCTGAAAATACAAAAGGAAGACAAAAGCACACTTTTTCCAACATTAGTACTAAAAAGGGGTTAGTTTTATGCCTCATTTGATGTAATTTATATGTTGCATTTTACGCACATCAGTGACCGAAAAAGCTACCCAGGTTTCAGAAATATAATCACTGAGAACGGTGGGATCAAATGGTTTGAAATCAGTGTTTGCCGGAAAGCAATGTCAGATCCGGTCTATCTGTGGATCACTAAAGCAGTATCTTTCTTTCGCCGAATCTTTGATGATCCCCTGGCTCTTAAGAGGACTGTCTTTTGTGTGATCCTTAGCCGGAGAGGATCTTAGTATCATCTGGTCATGATGGTAGGGAAGAAGATGAACAGAGAAAGAAAACGTAAAGGGAGAAGAGGAAGAGAGATACCTGCTTGATCTTCGAATGTGGATTTAAAGGGAGTCTCTCTTGAATTTAAATGCAAATTGATCCCTATCCCTAACTTCAATTTATAATGATGATTTTGCAGGATAGTCACCTCAATGACGTCATGCTCGTAACGGCTAGTCCGACTACAACGGCTAGTTATCCGTTGATTCGTTGCGGATAAGAACAGAAAATATAACTCGTTATTTACATTTTTACTCCTTATATTTTGGGGGCAATTGTTAGGGGAGGATTTCTCAATGATCAGTGATCCTCAATTTCTCAATTACTGTTGAATTAGTGATCCTCAGAAGTATTACAGGATCAGGATCATGGATCATCGTAAGGATCCTTATACTAACGATTGTCTGCTTTGAATGTAATGTTGTTTTACAGGAGTACGAGCTTGGACTTGGTCTTGGCGATATTCCTGGAGCATATTCCATATTTATTCCGCACGTGCATGGCTGAAATGGACGTTGTGGAGGTCGTGGAGGACTTGCACCATTTGCAGAATGCTTGTTAGCTTAGATATTTTCCATTTTTAAAAGGGATAGCGAGCTAAATAGAAAACACTTGGCTATTTTTAGCTTAACACGTACACTCGCAACTGCTCTCACCAGCTCTTAACAATTCACTTGGCGATTACACACTTTTTTACACATTACACTATAGTGATCCTTGTAATTAGCTCGCTATCATCCGAAGTTGTAATACATTTCTTGTTAATCTGAGTTGGTGATCGGTAGTTTCCATCACCCGAGGTTTTTTATGCCGGAGATCATTCATTGATCAAGGGCTTTTACCTCGTATAAATCTTTGTGTCCCTTATTCATTTCATTTCTGAGTGATCCTTAGTGTTGTTCATTGATTCAAGCATCATACCTCACAACAGAAAGTTTGGTTGCATTATCATTGCTTGATTTTTGACCAAAACAATCGCCCATTCATGCAGCTTACACCTTCGCTGCATCACCTTCACCAGCTCCACCTGCTTCTCCACCCTGATCCTTGCCACTGCCACCAGCCTCAATTTCCAGAACCTCATCAGCCTCATCTTCATCCTCCAATTCAGCCAGCCTAGCCTTCCAGCCCTCCATGTCCCAGTTGCTCCTGTCAAAATTAGGATCCTTAGCTTTTTGGGCCATCTGCAACTTGGTCTTGTACATGGCAATGGCAGTGGAGACTTTGGCATCCTGCATGATCTCGTGCTTCTCATAGTCAGCATTGATCTGAGCTGCAACCGCCTGAGTTTTGGCATCATTGAGATCCTTTTCGAGGGAGGCAATATTGTGATCCTTGAGCACCGCCACTTTTTGGAGGTTAGAGTATTTCTCCTCAATCTCTTCGACGTTCCCAACATAGTCCTCGATTTCAGCAAATTTCTGCAAAGAAGACAATGCAAAGCTCAGGATCACGTGATCCTCAAGTGGGCAGGATAACTAAGCTAAGTCAGTGATCCTTACCTCAGCAAATTACTCGAGGAACTGATGGCGGATCACAGGCAAGCCTTCTAGGTTGTCAGCTTTAGAGGTCTTCCTTTTCTTTCCACCTCTTCCCTTTGAAGTGGTTACCTTGGGGATCGTGACAGCTGGGCTGGCAGCAAGCTTCTTCTTTGAGGATCGGACAGTGTCAAGATCAGTGACACTGAATTTGGAGGCAGATCTTGAAGATTTTCCAGCACCTACACACCCAAACAGATAAGTATCCTTATCCCATTTCTATTTAACTATTTATTTAAACATTTAATTATGCAAAAAACAGGATACTTACTTGACATAGTGACAGAACCTGAGGATACTTCTTGAGAATCCTGGGTGTTGGCTTTGAATGATCTTCTTGCAGGATCAAGTCTCTGGAAAGCGGCAAGCCTTTCCTGTGTTGCAGGTGTTGTGATGAGGTGTGCGACAGTAATAGCTGCAAAATAGAAACAAAAGGACGTTAGTGATCCTTAAACAAAAACAAGGTTATCTGGTGATCCTTCTGAGGATCCTCTATCCTACCATGGGTGGTCCATTTCCTAGGCAGATCCTTTCCATCAGGGAGAGAATCCCTTCTGACAAAGAAGAATCGCCGTTTCCAGTTTGTGTCATTCTTAGTGGCTTTGAAGATGGGATGTTCTTCACCAGGTTTATGTTTGAGAAGATATCGGTGAGATCCATGGCTAACGAGGTCATACATCTCTGCAAACTCCGACATTCCTAGATCAATTCCTTCATGTTCAATGATCCTTTCAAGGGTATATAAGACCCTCCAGATCATTGGCATCGCTTGAATGTAGGAGATGCCGGTAAGAGAGAAGAAGGATTGGGTGAAATCTGGAAAAGGATACGAGTATCCTATTGTAAATGGTGTGACCGGAAAGGCTACCCAGGTTTCAGAAATATAATCACTTAGAACGGTGGGATCAAATGGTTTGAAATCGGTGTTTGCCGGAAAACAATGGCGGATTCTGTCTATCTGTGGATCAGTGAAGCAGCATTGTTCTTTTGAAGAATCTATTATGATCCCTTGGCTTTTCAAGGGGCTGTCCTTCTTGTGATCCTTAGCCAGTGAGGATCTTAGCATCATCTCGATTATGACAGTGGTGAAGAAGAGAAACAGAGTGAGAAGATGAAGAGAGAAAGGGAAGAGAAATACCTGATCAAGTCTTCGAATGAAGATTTAAAGGAGGAAACGCACGAATTTAAATGCTCTCTAACCCTTATCCCTAACTTCAATTTATAATGATGATTTTGCAGGATAGTCACCTCAATGACGTCATGTTAGCAACGACTAGTCAGGATTCAACGGCTATATATCCGTTAGTTGGTTACGGATAAGAACGAGAAAATATAACTCGTTTATTTACAAATTACTCCTTATATTTTGGGGGCAATTGTTAGGGGAGGATTTTTGAATGATCAGTGATCCTCATTTACTGTTGTGTTTAGTGATCCTCAATCCTGTCTGAATTAGTGATCCTCAGATAGTATTGTAGGATCAGGATCAGGATCATGGATCATCATCAGGATCCTTATACTAATGATTGTCTGCTTTGAATATGATGTTGTTTTGCAGGAGTACGAGCTTGGACTTGGTCTTGGCGATATTCCTGGAGCATATTCCATACTTATTCCGCACGTGCTTGACTGAAGTGGACGTTGTGGAGTTCGTGGAGGACTTGCATGAAATGCGGAATGTTTGTTAGCTTAGATATTTTCCATTTTTAAAAGGGATAGCGAGCTAAATAGAAAACACTTGGCTATTTTTAGCTTAACACACACACTCGCAACTGCTCTCACCAGCTCTTAACAATTCATTTGGTGATTACACACTTTTTTGCACGTTACACTATAGTGATCCTTGTAATTAGCTCGCTATTATCCGAAGTTGTAATACATTTCTTGTTTAATCTGAGTTGGTGATCGGTAGTTTCCATCACCCGAGGTTTTTTATGCCGGAGATCATTCATTGATCAAGGGATTTTTCCTCGTATAAATCTTTGTGTCACTTGTTCATTACATTTCAGAGCGATCCTTAGTGTTGTTCATTGATTCAAGCATCATACCTCACAACAGAAAGTTTGGTTGCATTATCATTGCTTGATTTTTGACCAAAACAGTGGCCGGAGCCCATTTTTTAGGATTTGGTAGTTTTTTGGTTATGGTGTTTTAAACAATGTTGGGTTGTACTTTGAACAATAGTTTTTAGGATTATGGATCAAGGATCCTTAGACAATAGGTAGGATAATAGGTGGTGGAGGGATCCTCTGTTTGGGGGATGAAGCCACTTGTTATCCTGCCATCTTTTATTTCCTGCACTTGAAAAACCTATTAACAATGGACACCCTTTACCTACCCCAGCGGACGGGCCACGTATTGCTGGTAGATGCTTGGGGTAGGTAATTTTGACTACCTTTGAAGGGTTTAACTATGAATAAATAAAACCTTTAACTTTTTGTCTATTTCCCGTGTTGTTATCCGTGTGAATTCTTTATTTTCCTACTGTTGTTATTCACTTTGTTTGAATTTATCATGTTTAAAAAATCATGTTTTAAAAATTTTAGGATATGATCAAGGATCAAATATCCTATAGTTAATAAACTCAGAAAAGTTATGCAACTTAAGGATCATTAGTTCTGTTGTCAAATAATAAGGGTCACTTATATAAATAATGAATAGAATAAAAGGAATCAAGGATCATACCTGAGAATCCAAGTTAGGATCCTAACCCTTTAATATTTATAATCAGGATAACCAAAAGACAAACCTTAGCAGAAGGTAAGGATCAAGGATCCTTGGTCATTTAGCCTCAAAAACCTGAAATAGAATATAACTTGGGACTAAGCCAAATATAAGAGAAGAGTTAGTAACTGGGGGCAAGCCCAACAATTTTGGGGACAAGCCCAATATACTGGGGACAAGCCCAAAGGATAACTGGGGACAAGCCCAAAGGATAACTGGGGACAAGCCCAAAGGATCTTGTGTAAACTGGAGTATGGCCCTCATTGGCGACTATCCAAACTTAGTGACATGAAAATGCCAAAACCTTAGCTAACGTGAAAACGTTAGAAACCTTAGGAACGGGTGTATGGTACGTCTACCATTATACGTAGGATCCCGGATACAACCAGTACAATGAAATTGTCAGCCCCTAAAGCGAGTACTGGTCCCATTGCCATGAAGTGTACCAGGATCATCGTGCGCTGCTGGCGATACTGGGGACATGCCCAAAAACTGGGGACTAGCCCAAAAAACTAGGGTCAAGCCCAAATAACTGGGGTCAAGCCCAAATAATTAGATACTTCAGTGGATACTCAATCCTTTGTTAAGGATACCTAAACCTTCTACAAAACTCAGAATCAAGTGAAAGGAGGATAGAGGATAAAGGATCCAGGATCCTTATCCTTATATAGAATAATTAAAGAGTGAAATAGTTTAGGATTAGATCATTACCAAAATGAGGATCTTCCGTCATGTAAGGATCCTTCAAGAATACTTGTTAGCTAAGGATCACATACCCTTATTACATGAAGTATTTCTTCAAGTGGAGAGCATTCCAAGCTCTTGGTAACAAATCACCTTCCATTGTTAGCAATCGATATGCCCCCTTTCCTGCTTCAGCTTCAATCAGATAGGGACCTTCCCACTTTGGTGCAAACTTCCCATCAGCAGGATTGGTGGTATTCTGAAATGCTTTCCTTAATACCATATCACCAACTTGGAATTTCCTGATCCTGACATTCTTATTATAGGCTCCAGCCATCCTTTGTTGATAACTGGCCATCCTTATCCTTGCCAAATCCCTGAGCTCTTTTATAGTATCCAAGTCTTGAACCAAGTTTTCAGCATTTTCTTCAGGATCACGAATGCTTGTTCTTGCAGTAGGAACCACCATCTCTGTAGGGATCACTGATTCTGCTCCAAATACCAAAGAGAATGGAGTTTGACAAGTAGCAATCTTGGGAGTTGTCCTGTCAGCCCAAAGTACATAAGGTAGTTCTTCTGCCCATTTTCCTTTCTTGGATCCAAGCTTTTTCTTCAAATTGTTGATGATGATCTTGTTGGATGATTCTGCCTGGCCATTAGCTTGTGGGTGGACTGGTGTTGATGTTATCATCTTAATCCCCCAGCTATCACAAAAGTTAGTAGTTCTATTCCCAATGAATTGGGATCCATTATCACAAACAGTTTCAGAAGGAATACCAAATCTAGTAATAATGTTTCTTTTAATATAGGATATCACTTCTTTTTCTCTGACTTGAGCAAAGGCTTCAGCCTCTATCCACTTGGAGAAGTAATCAGTCATAGCAAGCATGAATACTTTTCCACCAGGTGCCTTGGGAAGTTTACCAACTATATCCATTCCCCATCTCATAAATGGCCAAGAAGAAGATATAGGATGCAAAAGTTCTGCTGGTTGATGAAGGATATTACTACGTCTCTGACAAGGATCACACTTCTTGGCATATTCCACAGCATCCTTTTTCATAGTAGGCCAATAGTATCCTGTTCTCAGTATCCTTGAGAATAATGCCCTGCCCCCAGTGTGGTTTCCACAATCTCCTTCATGGAAATCCTTTAGGACTTCTTGGATTTCAGGATCCTCAATGCATCTTAGATATGGACCTGCAAGAGATCGTTTATATAACATGTTATTCAATATTGTGAAGTGAGATACCTTAATTTTGAAAGCCCTGGGGTTTTCTCCTGTAGGAATCTCTCCATGTTGTATGTATCTCATGATTGGAAGGATCCATGATCCTAAATGAGATTGTGTATCATCACTAGGGATGATATTAGAATCCTCTCCTATCTCCATGGCTACATGATCCTTAATAGCGGGGGTTAGGATGTGGATAATAGGGATCCTGATATCCTCTGGAATCTTCAATGATGATCCTAGATTGGCTAATGCATCAGCCTCTGCATTTTCTTCCCTTGGTACCTGTGTCAGACTAAAGGAAACGAAAGAGAGTGCCAATTCTTTGACTATCTCTAAATATTTAATTAGCTTTTCACCTTTAACAGCATAGGATCCATTAAAGTGATTAGTAATTAATAATGAATCTACATGTACCTCAAGATACCTTATCCTCATATGCTTGGCAATTTGCAAACCAGCTATCAAGGCTTCATACTCAGCCTCATTGTAAGTAGTTTGAAACTCACAAGCTATGGAGTGGGGTATTATGTCCCCATGTGGTGATTTTAGTAGTATTCCAAGTCCTGTTCCTTTGACATTAGAGGCTCCATCAGTGAAAAGTATCCAAGGATCCTTAGTTTCTTCCAGCTGTTGGACTTCTAACTCAGCTTCCTTTTGCAAGTCACTACTAAAATCTGCCACAAAGTCAGCTAAGGCTTGGGATTTGATAGCGGTCCTTGGTTCATATCTTATATCGTAAGCACTAAGCTTCACTGCCCACTTAGCCATCATTCCTGACATTTCAGGTTTCCTGAGAACATTCTTAATTGGAAAATCAGTCTTAACAATAATGGCATGGGTTTCAAAATAATGTCTTAATTTAGTAGATGCCACATAAGTTTTTCTAAATGTGAATACCCGGATTCAGCATCAAGCAAACTCTTACTTACATAATAGACAGGATGTTGTGTACCTTCGTGATCCTTAACAAGGATCGCACTTACTGCTTTAGAGGATGCCGCCAAATACAGGGATAATATATCTCCTTTTTCTGGTTTCATCAAGGCAGGGGCTGAGGATAGGTAATCCTTGAAGCTGTATGCTTAGATACCCAAGAGGTTCCATGTGCCAACAATGAAGCTGTATGATGGTTCGACGGATCCTGAAGAACACATAGCACAATACAGGGAGAGGATGGAGATCAATCCAATTCCAGAAAGGTTAAAGGAAGCATGCATGTGCAAAGGATTGGGATCCACTCTTACTGGATCAGCTCTCAAATGGCTGCTAAGTCTTCCCCCCTATTCTATTACCTCATTTGCTAATCTAGTTAACTTGTTTAATAATTAGTTTTCTTGTAGTAGAAAATTTGAACGATTAACTAGTGATTTATATAGGATAACCCAGGGTCATAATGAATCATTAAGGGATTACATTACCAAATTCAGTAAAGAATCCTTAGACATTCCAAACTTAGATATAGCCACGGCTGTTGAGGCCTTTAAAATGGGATTGCTTAGGGATTCGTCTTTCTATGATGATCTTGTTATGACACCATGCAGGAACTTAGATGAGGTAAGAACCCGAGCACTTAGGTTCATTCGGCTAGAGGATGACAAGAGGATCCAGGAGAGGTTAGCAGGATCCTCAAAGCAGGATAAGCAAGGATCCTCATTCAGGAATAACAAGTTCAGATCCTACAACAGATCTGATAACCAGAACGTGCATTCTGTTGATCAAGAAGAGGATGATGAGGATTATCCTCCAATTTCTGAATATTCTTTTTGTGTTGATAACAATGAACTAATCCTTGCAACGCGGAATCTAGGTGATAAAGCTAGATGGCCGAGAAAAAATGATAGGCCAGCTGCAACTAAGGATAATTCAAAGTGGTGTGCATACCATGAAGACTTTGAGCATCTCACAGAAGAGTGCATTGCACTAAGAAAGGAAATTGGATACTTGTCCAGCCCCTCCAGCAGATGCACAAGTGATAAACTTCATTTCTGGAGGATCAGACATTTGTGGCACATCCTTCTCAGCTGCTAAAAGGCATGCAAAGGAAACTAAAATGGATAATGGAGAAAGACCAGTTCGAACATCAAGTGTCTCCGAAGGAAAAGTCATAACATTTGATGAGGATGATCGTGTTGATATCCAGGATCCTCATCACGATGGTTTAGTTATTACTCTTTTCATATCTAACCATTTTGTCCGCAGGATCCTTATAGACGGAGGAAGTTCAGTGAACATTATCCAGCTTGATGTTCTAAAGAAGACGGGTATCCCTGAATCAGATATCATACCAAGATCCTCTGTGCTTGTGGGATTTAGTGGCGAAACTAAGAATACCCTGGGGGACATTAAACTCCCAATATACATTGAAGGCCTACACTCTTATCAAAAATTTTGTGTTATTGACTGTTTATCTTGTTGTAATGTTATCCTTGGCAGGCCTTGGATACACGATATGAAAGCAGTCCCATCTACCTACCATCAATGTGTGAAGCTCCCTAGTCCTTGGGGAATAGTGAAGATTGATAGTGATCAGCAGGAGGCTAAGAATTGCTACACTTCATCGATGAAACCAGCCTCGAAGTCAAGGGAGCAATAGCAATCAAGGTATCCTCCAAGGGACGTCTTGGAGGCAAGAGAGCAGGATGTGGTAGAAATCCTCATGGATCCCGATGATCCTAAATCCAAAATCTATATCGAATCAGGGATCCTTGGCGAAGTGAAAGAAGACCTCGTATCCTTCCTGAAAAGGAGAAAGACTACCTTTGCATGGAAACACGAAGACATGACTGGTATATCCAAAGATGTAATCACTCACAAACTCGGCATTGACAGATCCTTCAAACCAATCCATCAAAGGAGAAGAAAGTTTGCACCGGAAAGGAATGCCATTATCCAGGAAGAGGTAGAGAAATTGCTCCGGGCAGGTATGATTAGGGAGGTCAAGTATCCAAGATGGTTGGCCAATGTAGTTGTTGTTCAAAAGAAAAACGGAAAGTGGAGGGTATGTGTCGATTTTACCGATTTAAATAAGGCATGTCCCAAGGATCCTTTCCCATTACCCCACATTGACTCCATGGTGGATGCAACTGCGGGTCATGAACTGTTAACTTTTATGGATGCTTCATCTGGATACCAACAAATCCAAATGGAACCATCCGATCAAGAGGATACAGCATTCATGACTCCAACTGGTATATACTGCTATATTGCTATGCCATTCGGACTAAGAAATGCAGGTGCAACATATCAAAGGCTGGTGAATATGATGTTCAAGGATCAGATTGGACAAACTATGGAGGTTTACATAGATGATATGGTGGTAAAATCCTTAAAAGCTGAGGATCACCTAAGAGACTTGGAGGAAGCATTCGATATCCTTGATAAATATAATATGAAGCTTAATCCTTCAAAATGTCACTTTGGTGTTAAAGCAGGTAAATTCTTAGGATATATGGTAACAAAGAGAGGCATTGAAGCTAGTCCGGAGCAGATCAAAGCTATAGTGAACATCAAATCTCCGGCCAATGCTAAGGATGTTCAAAGGCTAACAGGCAGGATAGCAGCTTTGAACAGATTCATATCCAAATCCTCAGAGAAGTGCAAAGAATTCTATGATATCCTAAGGAAGAACAAGAAATTCGAGTGGACTGAGAAGCATGAGAATGCCTTAAGAGCTCTCAAAGATTATCTATCCTCAGCCCCAGCCTTGATGAAACCAGAAAAAGGCGATGTGCTATCCTTATATCTTGCAGTTTCCTCAAAAGCAGTAAGTGCGGTCCTTGTTAAGGATCATGAAGGTACACAACATCCTGTCTATTATGTAAGTAAAAGTTTACTTGATGCCGAATCCAGGTATTCACACCTTGAAAAACTTATTCTTGCATTAATTATGGCATCTACTAAGTTGAGACATTATTTTGAAACTCATGTTATTGTTGTTAAAACTAACTTTCCAATTAAGAATGTCCTCAGGAAACCAGAGATGTCAGGAAGGATGGCTAAGTGGGCAGTGAAGCTTAATGCCTATGATATAAGATATGAGCCTAGGACAGCCATCAAATCCCAAGCATTAGCCGACTTTGTGGCTGATTTCAGTAGTGACTTACAAGAAGAAGCTGAGTTAGAAGTCCAGCAGCTAGAGGAGACCAAGGATCCTTGGATACTCTATACTGATGGATCCTCAAACGTCAAAGGCACAGGGCTTGGAATACTACTAAAATCGCCACAGGGGGACATAATACTCCACTCTATAGCTTGTGAGTTCCAAACCACTAACAATGAGGCTGAGTATGAAGCCTTAATTGCTCGTTTGCAAATTGCAAAGCATATGGGGATCAGGTATCTTGAGGTACATGTAGATTCATTACTAATTACAAACCACTTTAATGGATCCTATGCTGTTAAAGGTGAAAAGCTAACCAAATATTTAGAGATAGTCAAAAGTTTGGCACTCTCTTTTGTCTCCTTTAGTTTGACACAGGTACCAAGGGAAGAGAATACAGAAGCTGATGCATTGGCTAACTTAGGATCATCCTTGAAGATCCCGGAGGATATCAAGATCCCTATTATCCATATCCTGACCCCGGCTATCGAGGATCATGTGGTTATGGAGATAGGGAATGATTCTGCAATTATCCCTAGCGAGGATACTCAATCCCATTCAGGATCATGGATCTCACCAATTATGAGATACTTACAACATGGAGAGATTCCTACAGGAGAAAACCCTAGGGCTTTCAAAATTAAGGTATCTCAATTCACAATTTTAAATAATATGTTGTATAGACGATCTCTTGCAGGACCATACTTGAGATGCATTGAGGATCCTGAAATCCAAGAAGTTTTAAAAGACTTCCATGAAGGAGATTGTGGAAACCACACTGGGGGCAGGGCATTATTCTCAAGGATCCTGAGGACAGGATACTACTAGCCAACCATGAAGAGAGATGCTGTGGAGTATGCTAAGAGATGTGATCCTTGTCAGAGGCACAGCAATATCCTTCATCAACCAGCTGAATTATTGCATCCTATATCCTCCTCTTGGCCATTTATGAGATGGGGTATGGATATAGTTGGTAAGCTCCCTAAGGCACCTGGTGGAAAAGTATTCATGCTAGCTATGACTGATTACTTCTCCAAGTGGATAGAGGCTGAAGCTTTTGCCCAAGTCAGAGAAAAGGAAGTTATATCCTTCATTAAAAGAAATATTAAAACTAGATTTGGAATTCCTTCTGAGATTATATGTGATAATGGTTCCCAATTTATTGGGGGCAGAACCACTAACTTTTGTGACAGCTGGGGGATTAAGATGATAACATCAACACCAGTCCACCCACAAGCTAATGGTCAAGCAGAATAATCCAACAAGATCATCATCAACAATTTGAAGAAGAAGCTTGGATCGAAGAAAGGAAAATGGGCAGAAGAACTACCCTATGTGCTTTGGGCTGATAGGACAACCCCTAAGAATGCTACTGGTCAAACACCATTCTCTTTGGTATTTGGGGCAGAGTCAGTGATCCCAACAGAAATGGTGGTTCCAACTGCTAGAACAAGTACCCGTGATCCTGAGGAGAATGATGAGAACTTGGTCCAAGACCTGGATACTATTGAAGAAATCAGGGATATGGCTAGGATAAGGATGGTCAGTTATCAACAGAGAATGGCTGGTGCTTACAACAAAAATGTCAGGATCAGAAGGTTTCAAGTTGGAGATATGGTATTAAGGAAAGCATTTCAGAATACCACCAATCCTGCTGATGGAAAATTGGCTCCAAAATGGGAAGGCCCTTATTTGATTGAAGCTGAAGCAGGAAAAGGGGCATATAGATTGCTAACCATGGAAGGTGATTTGCTACCAAGAGCTTGGAATGTTGTCCACTTGAAGAAATATTTCATGTGAGCAGGATCCTCATGGCACAGATGATCCTCGCGATAGGGATATCCTTAAAGGATCCTCAAAGTATTGGTGATCCTTACTTAGGTAATATCCTAAACCTGAACTATTTCATTTCTTTATTTTCTCATATAAGGATAAGGATCATGTATCCTTTATCCATCTCTCACGTGAGTTTGAGTTTTGAAAGTTCAGGTATCCTTAGCATAACGTTGGTTATCCACAGAAGCAATCCGTCTTTTGGGTTTAACCCCAGCTATTCAGGCTTGTCCCCAGATTCCGCCTGTAGCGCACGATGATCCTGGTGTAGTTCAAGGCTTTGGGACCAGTACTCGTTCTAGGGGCTGATAATTCCATTGTTCTGGCTATGCTTAGGATCCTACGTATAATGGAAGACGTACCATACATCCGTTCATAAGGTTTCTAACGTTTTCACGTTAGCTAAGGTTTCTAAAGTTTTCACGTTAGCTAAGGTTTTGGCATTTTCATGTCACTAAGTTTGGATAGTCGCCAGTTAGGGCCATACTCCAGTTTACATATGATCCTTGGGCTTGTCCCCAGTTATCCTTGGGCTTGTCCCCAGTTATCCTTGGGCTTGTCCCCAGTTGCTAACTCTTATCTTATATTGGCTTAGTCCCAAGTTATGATCTATTTCAGGTCCTTGAAGATAAGCAACTAGGGATCCTTGATCCTTACTTCTTTCTAAGGTTTATCTTACAGTTATCCTTATTATGGTTAGGATCCTAACTTGGATCCTCAGGTATGATCCTTAACTATTTTTTATTCTATTCATTATTTATTTGAATAACCCTTAAAGTTTGACAACTAGACTTGTGATCCTTAAAATACATTGCTTTTTGGGATTCGTTAACTATAGGATATTTGATTGTGGATTGTTAGGGGAGGATTTTCTAACAATTAGTGATCCTTATTCGTTATCCTAACTGGTGATCCTTACTTCTGTGACAGGTGGTGATCCTCAGAAGAGCTTCAGGATCAGGATCATGGATCACTTTAAGGATCCTCGTACTGACGATTGTTTATTTATGTATTGTACTATCTCGCAGGCATAACGAGCTTGACCAAGTCTTGGCGACATTCCTGGAGAATATTCCTAAACTATTCTGCACGTGCTTGACCAAAAATAGACGTTATGGAGAACGTGGAGGCTTGGCACGAAAGTCGGATAGTTAGTTTAGGTGGTTATTTCTATTTTAAAAAGGGAGTAACGAGCTAGTAGAAAACACTTAGTCATTTTTTGCAGTTACACACACTCGTACAAACACTCATACAAGCTCTCGTTCAAACACTAAGCAATTACATACACTTTTTACACATTCCACCGTAGTGATCCTTGTACCTAGCTCGTTACTATCCGAAGTTGTAAACATTAATTCATTTATTTGAGCTTGGTGATCGGTAGTTTCCATCACCCGGGGTTTTTTGTGCCGGAGATCAACTCTTGATCAAGGGCTTTTTCCCCGTATAAATCCTTGTGTTGTTTGTGCAATTTACATTGAAGTGATCTTCATCGCTGATACACATTTTGAGCATCATTCCCCGTAACAAAGAGTTTGGTTGCACTATCCTCAACAGATTTTTTGACCAAAACAGTTTGGCGCCCACCGTGGGGCAATTGGTGCTTTGTCCTTAGAAGAATTCGCATTTTTGTGCTCATTCTGGTTCACCACAACCAAGCAAATGGCTTCCTCAGCGAAGAATACTTCAAACTTGATGCCTTCATTTACTTCTTCACAAGGCGTCACTCCTTTGCCTCCACCACCTTCTGGATCCCAGAAGAATACCGAGAATGCCGCGAAGAAACCAACTCCCATTTTCTCAAAACCACCTACTTCTTCTGTTTCAACTAATCCTACTACTAATGATCTCTATGCCTTGATTTTGCAGATGAGGAATCATGCACAAGAGCAGGATAAGACCAACGAAAGGATCCTCCGGGAGATTGACGAAATTAAGAAACAGAAGAAAACGGCAGAGGATCGTTCCCCACTGATGCCCAGATCTTTGAATTTTGATACTCCGGTGATTACTTCTCAGCCATCAGTGGTTCCAGACGTTCAATATGTGGGTGGACCAAAAGGAGTGCACTACGGAACAACAACAATGACCCAGGCATCAGGTTCACTTTTCCAGCCAGCGGGATCCTATCCTCAGCATATGGGATCCCTCACAAGTTCAGGAGTGCAGCAGTTTCTAGGATCCTCCTTCGTTCCAGGATCATCCCAGGTTCAAGGATCCTCCTTCGCTCCAGGATCATCCCAGGTTCAAGGATCCTCCTTCGCTCCAGGATTATCCCAGGGCCAAGGATCCTCCTTCGTTCCAGGATCATCCCAGGTTCAAGGATCCTCCTTCATACCAGGATCATCCCAGGTTCAAGGATCCTCCTTCGCTCCAGGATCATCCCAGGTTCAAGGATCCTCCTTCATACCAGGATCATCCCAGGTTCAAGGATCCTCCTTCGCTCCAGGATCATTCCAGGTTCAAGGATCCTCCTTCATTCCAGGATCATCCCAGGTTCAAGGATCCTCTTTCGTTCCAGGATCATCCCAGTTCCAGGGATCCTTCCAGATGCCAGGATCCTTGAGGAGCTTGCAAACAGGAAGTTCAGATGTCCATCAGGGAGATTTTATTCCAATGCAGACCAACGCTTCTACTGCTCCCTCGATCATTCCAGAGCCTCAACAATATGGATTAACATCCATTCTTCCTAACTTGAATCCAATGGGAGGTAACACTTTTAATAATTCTCATACTACTAACCATGGTCTTATGCAGGATCCAGGTATCAATCATGCTATGGCCAGAGAATTGCAAAAGCTAAAGGATATGATATCAAGTGTTCCGGGAGTGGTCAAACCTATCCCAGAGATCGCAGATGGGAGCCATAAGATATCTCGTTTTGCACCACCAATCTGTGATGCTGAGATACCCAAGAGGTTCCATGTGCCTACAATGAAACTGTATGATGGCTCAACCGATCCTGAAGAACACATAGCACAATACAGGGAGAGGATGGAAATCAATCCAATTCCAGAAAGGTTAAAAGAAGCATGCCTGTGCAAGGGATTCGGATCCACTCTTACTGGATCAGCTCTCAAATGGCTGCTAAGTCTTCCTCCCTATTCTATTACCTCATTTTCTAACCTAGTTAACTTGTTTAATAATCAGTTTTCTTGCAGTAGAAAATTTGAACGATTAACTAGTGATTTATATAGGATAACCCAGGGTCATAATGAATCATTAAGGGATTACGTTACCAAATTCAGTAAAGAATCCTTAGACATTCCCAACTTAGATATAGCTACGGCTGTTGAGGCCTTCAAAATGGGATTGCTTAGGGATTCGTTATTTTATGATGATCTTGTTATGACACCATGCAGGAACTTAGATGAGGTAAGAACCCGAGCACTTAGGTTCATTCGGCTAGAGGATGACAAGAGGATCCAGGAGAGGTTAGCAGGATCCTCAAAGCAGGATAAGCAAGGATCCTCATTCAGGAACAACAAATTCAGATCCTACAGCAGATCTGATAATCAGAATGTGCATGCTATTGATCAGGAAGAGGATGATGAGGATTATCCTCCAATCTCTGAATATTGTTTTTCTGTTGACAGCAATGAACTAATCCTTGCGATGCAGGGTTTAGGTGATAAAGCTAGATGGCCCAGAAAAAATGATAGGCCAGCTGCAACTAAGGATAAATCAAAGTGGTGTGCATACCATGAAGATTTTGGGCATCTCACAGAAGAATGCATTGCATTAAGAAAGGAAATTGGATACTTGTTGAGCAAAGGGCATCTAAAAGAGTTGTTGGGAAGAAAAAAGTCAAGGACTCGGGATCCTGAAAGGATCCCTGAGAAGGCTCCAGCTCCTCCAGCAGATGCACAAGTGATAAACTTTATTTCTGGAGGATCCGACATTTATGGCACATCCTTCTCAGCAGCTAAAAGGCATGCAAAGGAAACTAAAATGGATAATGGAGAAAGACCAGTTCGAACATCAAGTGTCTCCGAAGGAAAAGTCATAACCTTTGATGAAGAGGATCGTGTTGATATCCAGGATCCTCATCACGATGGTTTAGTTATTACTCTTTTTATATCTAACCATTTTGTCCGCAGGATCCTTATAGACGGAGGAAGTTCAGTGAACATTATCCAACTTGATGTTCTAAAGAAGATGGGTATTCCTGAATCAGAAATCATACCAAGATCCTCCGTGCTCGTTGGATTTAGTGGCGAAACTAAGAACACCCTGGGGGACATTAAACTCCCAATATATATTGAAGGCTTACACTCTTATCAAAAATTTTGTGTTATTGACTGTTTATCTTGTTGTAATGTTATCCTTGGCAGGCCCTGGATACACGATATGAAAGCAGTCCCATCTACTTACCATCAATGTGTGAAGCTCCCTAGTCCTTGGGGAATAGTAAAGATTGATAGTGATCAGCAGGAAGCTAAGAATTGCTACACTTCATCGATGAAACTAGCCTCGAAGTCAAGGGAGCAATAGCAATCAAGGTATCCTCCAAGGAATGTCTTGGAGGCCAGAGAGCAGGATGTGGTAGAAATCCTCATGGATCCCGATGATCCTGAATCCAAAATCTATATCGGATCAGGGATCCTTGGCGAAATGAAAGAAGACCTCGTATCCTTCCTCAAAAGGAGAAAGACTACCTTTGCATGGAAACACGAAGACATGACTGGTATATCCAAAGATGTTATCACCCATAAACTCGGCATTGACAGATCCTTCAAACCAATCCATCAAAGGAGAAGGAAGTTTGCACCGGAAAGGAATGCCATTATCCAAGAAGAGGTAGAGAAATTGCTCCGGGCAGGTATGATTAGAGAGGTCAAGTATCCAAGATGGTTGGCCAATGTGGTTGTTGTTCAAAAGAAAAACGGAAAGTGGAGGGTATGTGTCGACTTTACCGATTTAAATAAGGCATGTCCCAAGGATCCTTTCCCTTTACCCCACATTGACTCCATGGTGGATGCAACTGCGGGTCATGAACTGTTAACTTTTATGGATGCTTCATCTGGATTTCAACAAATCCAAATGGAACCATCCGACCAAGAGGATATAGCCTTCATGACTCCAACTGGTATATATTGCTATATTGCTATGCCGTTCGGATTGAGAAATGCAGGTGCAACGTACCAAAGGCTGGTGAATATGATGTTCAAGGATCAGATCGGACAAACTATGGAGGTTTACATAGATGATATGGTGGTAAAATCCATAAGAGCTGAGGATCACCTAAAGGATTTGGAGGAAGCATTTGATATCCTTGACAAATATAATATGAAGCTTAATCCTTCAAAATGTCATTTTGGTGTTAAAGCAGGTAAATTCTTAGGATACATGGTGACTAAGAGAGGCATTGAAGCTAGCCCGGAACAAATCAAAGCAATAGTGAACATCAAATCTCCGGCCAATGCTAAGGATGTTCAAAGGCTAACAGGCAGGATAGCAGCTTTGAACAGATTTATATCCAAATCATCGGAGAAGTGCAAAGAATTCTATGATATCCTAAGGAAGAACAAGAAATTTGAGTGGACCGAGAAGCATGAAAATGCTTTGAGAGCCCTCAAAGATTACTTATCCTCAGCCCCATCCTTGATGAAACCAGAAAAAGGCGATGTGTTATCCTTGTATCTTGCAGTATCCTCAAAAGCAGTAAGTGCGGTCCTTGTTAAGGATCATGAAGGTACACAACATCCTGTCTATTATGTAAGTAAAAGTTTACTTGACGCCGAATCCAGGTATTCACACCTTGAAAAACTTATTCTTGCATTAATAATGGCATCTACTAAGCTAAGACATTATTTTGAGACTCATGTTATTATTGTTAAAACTAATTTTCCAATTAAGAATGTCCTCAGGAAACCAGAGATGTCAGGAAGGATGGCTAAGTGGGCAGTGAAGCTGAGTGCATATGATATAAGATATGAGCCTAGGACAGCCATCAAATCCCAAGCATTAGCTGACTTTGTGGCTGATTTCAGTAGTGATTTACAAGAAGAAGCTGAGTTAGAAGTCCAGCAGCTAGAGGAGACCAAGGATCCTTGGATACTCCACACTGATGGATCCTCAAATGTCAAAGGCACAGGGCTTGGAATACTACTAAAATCGCCACAGGGGGACATAATACCCCACTCTATAGCTTGTGAGTTCCAAACCACTAATAATGAGGCTGAATATGAAGCCTTAATTGCTGGTTTGCAAATTGCAAAGCATATGGGGATCAGGTATCTTGAGTCAAAAGTTTGGCACTCTCTTTTGTTTCCTTTAGTTTGTCACAGGTACCTAGGGAAGAAAATACAGAAGCTGATGCATTGGCTAACTTAGGATCATCCTTGAAGATCCCGGAGGATATCAAGATTCCTATTATCCATATCCTGACCCCGGCTATCGAGGATCACGAGGCTATGGAGATAGGAAATGATTCTGCAATTATCCCTTGTGAGGGTACTCAATCCCATTCAGGATCAGGATCATGGATCTCACCAATTATGAGATACTTACAACATGGAGAGATTCCTACAGGAGAAAACCCTAGGGCTTTCAAATCTAAGTATCTCAATTCACAATTATGAATAATATGTTGTATAAACGATCTCTTGCAGGACCATACTTGAGATGCATTGAGGATCCTGAAGTTCAAGAAGTTTTAAAAGACTTCCATGAAGGAGATTGTGGAAACCACACTGGGGGCAGGGCATTATTCTCAAGGATCCTGAGGATAGGATACTACTGGCCAACCATGAAGAAAGATGCTGTGGAGTATGCCAGAAGATGTGATCCTTGCCAGAGACACAGCAATATCCTTCATCAACCAGCTGAATTATTGCATCCTATATCCTCCTCTTGGCCATTTATGAGATGGGGTATGGATATAGTTGGTAAGCTCCCTAAGGCACCTGGTGTAAAAGTATTCATGCTTGCTATGACTGATTACTTCTACAAGTGGATAGAGGCTGAAGCTTTTGCCCAAGTCAGAGAAAAGGAAGTTATATCCTTCATTAAAAGAAATATTATAACTAGATTTGGTATCCCTTCTGAGATTATATGTGATAATGGTTCCCAATTTATTGGGAGCAGAACCACTAACTTTTGTGACAGCTGGGGGATTAGGATGATAACATCAACACCAGTCCACCCACAAGCTAATGGTCAGGCAGAATCATCTAACAAGATCATCATCAACAATTTGAAGAAGAAGCTTGGATCCAAGAAAGGGAAGTGGGCAGAAGAACTACCCTATGTGCTCTGGGCTGACAGAACAACCCCTAAGAATGCTACTGGTCAAACACCATTCTCTTTGGTGTTTGGGGCAGAATCGGTGATCCCAACAGAAATGGTGGTTCCAACTGCTAGAACAAGTACCCGTGATCCTGAGGAGAATGATAAGAACTTGGCTCAAGACCTGGATACTATTGAAGAAATCAGGGATATGGCTAGGATAAGGATGGCCAGTTATCAGCAAAGGATGGCTGGTGCTTACAACAAGAATGTCAGGATCAGGAGGTTTCAAGTTGGAGATATGGTATTAAGGAAAGCATTCCAAAATACCACCAATCCTGCTGATGGGAAGTTGGCTCCAAAATGGGAAGGTCCTTATTTGATTGAAGCTGAAGCAGGAAAGGGGGCATATAGATTGTTAACCATGGAAGGTGATTTGCTACCAAGAGCCTGGAATGCTGTCCACTTGAAGAAATATTTCATTTGAGCAGGATCCTAGTAGCACAGATGATCCTCACAATAGGGATATCCTTAAAGGATCCTCAAAGCATCGATGATCCTTACTTAGGTAATATCCTAAACTTGAACTAATTCATTTCTTTATTTTCTCATATAAGGATAAGGATCATATATCCTTTATCCATCTCTCTCGTGAATTTGAGTTTTGAAAGTTCAGGTATCCTTAGCATAACGTTGGTTATCCACAGAAGCAATCCGTCTTTTGGGTTTAACCCCAGCTATTCAGGCTTGTCCCCAGATTCCGCCTGTAGCGCACGATGATCCTGGTGTAGTTCAAGGCTTTGGGACCAGTACTCATTCTAGGGGCTGATAATTCCATTGTTCTGGCTATGCTTAGGATCCTACGTATAATGGAAGACGTACCATACATCCGTTCATAAGGTTTCTAACGTTTTCACGTTAGCTAAGGTTTCTAACGTTTTCACGTTAGCTAAGGTTTTGGCATCTTCATGTCACTAAGTTTGGATAGTCGCCAGTTAGGGCCATACTCCAGTTTACACATGATCCTTGGGCTTGTCCCCAGTTATCCTTGGGATTGTCCCCAGTTATCCTTGGGCTTGTCCCCAGTTATCCTTGGGCTTGTCCCCAGTTGCTAACTCTTTTCTTATATTGGCTTAGTCCCAAGTTATGCTCTATTTCAGGTCCTTGAAGATAGGCAGCTAGGGATCCTTGATCCTTATTTCACTCTAAGGTTTATCTTATAGTTATCCTTATTATGGTTAGGATTCTAACTTGGATCCTCAGGTATGATCCTTAACTCTTTTGATTTTATTCATTATTCTTTTAAATAACCCTTATACTTGACAACTGAACTTGTGTTTCTTAAACCATATCACTTTTTAGAACCTATCGGTTATGGGATATGTGATCCTTGATCATATCCTAAACTTTTTGGATATCTTTTCTAATTTTTCATGGCTTGATAAGTATAAACAGATTGAACATTATAACAGTTGGAAAGTAAGATATTAAAAAGGATAACAACACATGATAAGCGACAAAAGGTTAAGTTTTTATTTATTAACATAAGGCTAACCCTTTAAAGGTTGTCAAAATTACCTACCCGAGCATCTACCAGCAAAACGTGGCCCGTCCGCTGGGGTAGGTAAAGGGTGTCCATGATAATGAGTTCAAAGGTAGTGCAGGAATATAGAGGCGGCAGGATCACAATGGCTTCATCCCCCAAACAGAGGATCCCTCCACCAATTGCAATCCTGCCTATTGTCCAAAGGATCATACATGACCTTTAATCCTAAAAACCTATTGTTTAGTACAACCCATCATTGTTCAACAAAAAACACCATCACCAAAACAAACTATCAAACTTAAAAAATTGGGCTCTGGCTGCGTCTAGAAATGTCCATCATTGCCCAATCAAGCAGCCTAAACCTTCGCTGCATCACCACCTCCGGCTCCACTTGCTTCACCAGCTTCATCCTTGCTACCAGCCTCGATTGTCAAGATCTCTCCAGCCTCCTCTTCATCACCCAATTCAGCCAGCCTTGCCTTCCATTCTTCAATTTCCCAGCTACTTTTGTCAAAGGCAGGATCCTGAGCTTCCAAGGCCATTTGAAGCTTGGTTTTGTACATTGCTATGGCGACAGAAACTTTAGCATCATTTGTGATCTCCTGCCTTTCATAGTCAAAATTAACCAGTACCTTAGCCATCTTCTGTTTGGTATCCTGGAGTTCCTTCTGAAGATCAGCAAGTGCAAGATCCTTGAGCACAGCAACCTGCTGGAGGTCGGCAATCTTCTTATCTTGATCCTCAACATGGCCGACGTAATCCTCGATCTCAGCGAATTTCTGTAAAGAGGATAAAGGATAAGGTTAGAATTAAGTGATCCTCAGGTCAGTAGGATATATCAGCAGGATATATCAGCAGGATATGTCAACAGAATATATGAGCAAAGACAGTGATCCTCACATCATTAAAGTACTCAAGGAATTGGTGGCGAATTAGAGGCAGACCCTGCAAATCCTCGGCCTCGGAGGCCTTTCTCCTCTTGATTCCCTTTCCTTTGAGGGGTGCCTTGGGGATTGAAGCTGTGGGGCTGGTAGGAACCTTCCTTTTGGAGGATTTGACAGTGGTGAGATCGGTGACACTGAACCTTGAAGCAGCTTTGGCAGATTTTCCAGCACCTACACAACCAAAACAAGATAAATATCTTTTCTTAATATACATTTAACTATTTATTTAAATTTTGAACAAGGATACTTACTTGACATTGTGACAGAGCCTGAGGATACCTCCTGTGAGTCTTGGGTTATTGTCTTAAAAGTTCTAGTTTCAGGGTCGAGTCCCCAGAAAGCAGCAAGTCTTTCCCTGGTTGCGGGTGTTGTGATGAGATGTGAAACAGAGATGGCTGCATGACACAAGACAAAGAAGGGGTTAGTGATCCTATTACAAAAACATGACCATCTGGTGATCCTTCCCAGGATCCTCCGGCCTACCATGGGTGGACCATGTTCTTGGTAAATGCTCTCCATCTGAAATGGTATCCCTTCTTACAAAGAAGAAGCGACGTTTCCAATCTTTGTCGTTTTTGGTGACTTTGAGAAGAGGATGATCTGCACTGGGTTTTCGTTTGAATAAATAACGGTGGGATCCAAAGGTAGTAAGATCATACAGTTCCGCCAGTTCTGACATTCCTAAATCTACGCCTTCCTGCTCGATGATCCTCTCTAAGGTGTATAAAACCCTCCAAATCATCGGCATGGCTTGAATGTAAGATATGCCGGTAAGGGAAAAGAAGGATTGTGTGAATTCCGGGAAAGGATAGGTGTACCCTATAGCAAATGGAGTAACTGGAAAGGCAACCCATGCTTCTGAAACATAGTCGCTCAGGGCAGTTGGATCGAAAGGTTTGAAAAAGACATTCGCCGGAAAACGGTGACGGATGTTATCTATTTGTGCATTGTTAAAGCAACACCTCTTGTTCACTGAGTCCTTGATGATCTTCTGACTCTTCAAAGGGCTATCCTTTTTGTGATCCTTGGCCGGAGAACTTCAGAGCAACATTTTCGAAGTGATGAAGATAAAGAAAGAAAAACAGAGTAAGAGAGGAAGAAAGAGGAGAAAGAGATACCTGATTGATCTTCAACTGAGATTATAAAGGGAGTTTCTTTCGGATTTGAATGCATATTGATCCTATCTATATCTCTATTTATAATTATGATTCTGCAGGATTGTCACTTCTGTGACATCATCATCGCAACGGCTAGTTCTATTTTAACGGCTATATATCCGTTAGTTTGTTACGGATAAGATCAAGAAAACATAACTCGCTAATTTTACAATTTCACTCCTTATATTTTGGGGGCAATTGTTAGGGGAGGATTTTCTAACAATTAGTGATCCTTATTCGTTATCCTAACTGGTGATCCTTACTTCTGTGACAGGTGGTGATCCTCAGAAGAGCTTCAGGATCAGGATCATGGACCACTTTAAGGATCCTCGTACTGACGATTGTTTATTTATGTATTGTACTATCTCGCAGGTATAACGAGCTTGACCAAGTCTTGGCGACATTCCTGGAGAATATTCCTAAACTATTCTGCACGTGCTTGACCAAAAATAGACGTTATGGAGAACGTGGAGGCTTGGCACGAAAGTCGGATAGTTAGTTTAGGTGGTTATTTCTATTTTAAAAAGGGAGTAACGAGCTAGTAGAAAACACTTAGTCATTTTTTGCAGTTACACACACTCGTACAAACACTCATACAAGCTCTCGTTCAAACACTAAGCAATTACATACACTTTTTACACATTCCACCGTAGTGATCCTTGTACCTAGCTCGTTACTATCCGAAGTTGTAAACATTAATTCATTTATTTGAGCTTGGTGATCGGTAGTTTCCATCACCCGGGGTTTTTTGTGCCGGAGATCAACTCTTGATCAAGGGCTTTTTCCCCGTATAAATCCTTGTGTTGTTTGTGCAATTTACATTGAAGTGATCTTCATCGCTGATACACATTTTGAGCATCATTCCCCGTAACAAAGAGTTTGGTTGCACTATCCTCAACAGAGTTTTTGACCAAAACATGGATCATGCTCTAAACATTTTTAATCTGACTTGTTCAATATTGTTTATTCAATAAATGTGCACCAAAACAAAGGAGAATTTGAGAAATAAAGGATAACAATACAAGATAAGCGACAAAAGGTTAAGATTTTATTTATTAACAAAAGACTAACCCTTAAAAGGTTGTCAAAATTACCTACCCGAGCATCTACCAGCAAAACGTGGCCCGTCCGCTGGGGTAGGTAAAGGGTGTCCATGATAATAAGTTCAAAAGTAGTGCAGGAATAAAAAAGCGGCAGGATCACAATGGCTTCATCCCCCAAACAGAGGATCCCTCCACCAAATGCAATCCTGCCTATTGTCCAAAGGATCATACATGATCCATAATCCTAAAACCTATTGTTCAAGTACCAACCATTAAATTGTTCAACATCACAACCACAAAAAGTTACTACCAAATTTAAAAATTGGGCTCCGGCTGCGTCTAAGAATGTCCATCATCGCCCAATCGTGCAGCCTAAACCTTCGCTGCATTATCACCTCCAGCTCCACTTGTTTCACCACCTTCACCTTTGCCTCCAGCTTCAATTGTCAGGATCTCTTCAACCTCCTCAGCCTCTTCATCGTCCAGTTCAGCCAGCCTTGCCTTCCAGCCTTCAACATCCCAGGTGCTCTTGTCAAAAGCAGGATCCTGAGCTTCCAAGGCCATTTGCAGCTTGGTCTTGTACATTGTTATGGCGGCAGAGACTTTGGCGTCTTCGGTGATCTCACGTTTCTCATAGTCAACATTGATCAGCACCTTGGCCGTCTCCTGTTTGGCATCCCGGACTTCCTTCTGAAGATCAGCAATTGCAAGGTCTTTAAGCACTGCGACCTGCTGGAGGTCGGCAATTTTCTTATCCTGATCCTCAACGTGGCCAACATAATCCTCGATCTCAGAGAATTTCTGCAAAAAGGATAATGGATAAGGTCGGGATTAAGTGATCCTCAAATCAGCAGGATATATCAGCAGGATATGTCAACAGGATATACGAGCAGAGATAGTGATCCTTACCTCATTAAAGTACTCGAGGAATTGGTGGCGGATCAGAGGCAGACCCTGCAGATCCTCAGCTTCAGAGGCTTTTCTCTTCTTGATTGCCTTTCCTTTGAGGGGTGCCTTGGGGACCGAAGCTGTCGGACTGGTAGGAGCTTTTCTCTTGGAGGATCTGACAGTAGTGAGATCAGCGACATTGAACTTTGAAGCAGACTTGGTGGATTTTCCAGCACCTACACAACCAAAACAAGATAAGTATCTTTTCTTAATTTACATTTCACTATTTATTTAAATTTCAAACAAGGATACTTACTTGACATCGTGACAGAGCCTGAGGATACCTCCTGTGAATCTTGGGTTGTTGTCTTGAAAGTTCTTGTTTCAGGATCAAGTTTCTTGAAAGTAAGGAGCCTCTCCTTAGCAGCAGGGGACAATCTGAGGTGCGAGACGGTGATAGCTGCATAATAAGAAAGCAAAAATATAAGTGATCCTTACATCAAAAGAAAGTTTCTGGTGATCCTTCTTAGGATCCTCCACCCTACCATGGCTAGCCCATTTCTTGGGAAGATCCTTTCCATCCTCAATAGAATCTCTCTTGATAAAAAAGAAACACCGCTTCCAATTAGCATCGTTTCTGGTGGCTTTGAAGATCGGATGCTCCTCACCAGGTTTACGTTTAAACAAATAGCGATGAGAACCGAAGGTAGTAAGATCATACAGCTCTCCCAGCTCTGACATTCCTAGGTCTATACCTTCCTGCTCGATGATCCTTTCAAGGGTGTACAGAACCCTCCAAATCATCGGCATGGCTTGAATATAAGAAATGCCGGTTAGGGAAAAGAAAGACTTGGTGAAGGTTGGAAAAGGATATGTATAGCCTATGGTGAACGGGGTGACGGGGAAAGCAACCCACTTGTCGGATATATGATCACTCAGGGCATTGGGGTCAAAAGGCCTAAATTCGGTGTTCGCCGGGAAGCAGTGGCGGATCCTATCGATCTGAGCATCATTAAAACAGCAGCGTTCTTTAATGGAGTCTTCAATGATCCCCTGGCTTTTTGGATGGCTGTTCTTTGGGTGATCCTTGGCTGGGGAATTTCGGAGCAACATCTTTGATGGAAAGAGACGAAAACAGAGCAAGAGAGGGAAGAAGATAGAGAGAGAGAGTACCTGATCGTCTTCGGAATGCAGTTATAAAGGGAGTCTCTCTGAAAATTTAAATGCATTTGATCCTATCTCTATCTCCTATTTATAATCATGATCGTGCAGGGTTGTCACTTCTGTGACGTCACGATTGCAACGGATAGTTCAACAATAACGGCTATATTTACGATAGTTAGTTGCAGATAAGATCAAGAAAACATAACTCGCTCATTTTACATATCACTCCTTATATTTTGGGGGCAATTGTTAGGGGAGGATTTTCTAACAATTAGTGATCCTTATTCGTTATCCTAATTAATGATCCTTATTTCTGTGACAGATAGCGATCCTCAGAAGAGCTTCAGGATCAGGGTCATGGATCACTTTAAGGATCCTCGTACTGACGATTGTTTATTTGATTTTTGTATTACTTCGCAGGAGTAATAAACGTGACTTGGTCTTGGCAACAGTAACAAGGAATATTCCACGGGCATTTCGCACACGATTGACCAGAAATGGACGTTGTGGAGAACGTGGGAGCTTGGCACGAAAATCGGATAGTTAGTTATTGTAGTTAACTTCTATTTTAAAAGGGGTAACGAGCTAGAATTAGAACACTTAGTCACTTTACAGCTACACACACTCTCATACTCGCACACTTGAAGCTCTCGACGAACATTCATTCATTTTCACACACTTTTACACATCACACGATAGTGATCCTTGTACCTAGCTCGTTACTATCCGAAGTTGTAAACGTTTATTGATTTATTTGAGCTTGGTGATCGGTAGTTTCCATCACCCGGGGTTTTTTGTGCCGGAGATCAACTCTTGATCAAGGGCTTTTTCCCCGTATAAACCCTTGTGTCGTTTGTGCGATTTACATTAAAGTGATCCTTATCATTGTTCTACATTTCAAGCATCATACCCCGTAACAGAGAGTTTGGTTGCAATATCCTCAACAGATTTTTTGACCAAAACAGATACTATAGAAGAAATCAGGGATTTAGCAAGGATAAGGATGGCCAGTTATCAACAAAGGATGGTTGGAGCTTACAACAAAAATGTCAGGCTCAGAAAATTCCAAGTTGGGGATATGGTATTAAGGAAAGCATTTCAAAACACCACCAATCCTGCTGATGGAAATCTAGCACCAAAGTGGGAAGGACCCTATTTGATTGAAGCTGAAGCAGGAAAGGGGGCATATCGATTGCTAACAATGAAGGGTGATTTGCTACCTAGAGCTTGGAATGCTGTCCATTTGAAGAAATATTTCATGTGATCATGATCCATGATCCTTACCCGACAAGTATCCTTGAAGGATCCCTACTGACAGATGATCCTCTTTCTGGTAACATTCCAATCTTAAACTATTTCATTCTTTTTATTCTCTTACAAGGATAAGGATCCTGCGTCCTTTACCCTCCTTTTACTTGATTTTGAGTTTTGAAGGTTCAGGCATCCTTAACTAAGCGTTGAGTATCCACAAAAGTAGCCAGTTATCCTTTAGGCTTGACCCCAGTTATTTGGGCTAGTCCCCAGTTTGGGCCTGTCCCTAGTTTCGCCAGTAGCGCACGATGATCCTGGTATAGTTCATGGCAAGGGGACCAGTACCCGCTTTAGGGGCTGACAATTTCGTTGTACTGGCTATATTCAGGATCCTACGTATAATGGTAGACGTACCATACATCCGTTCCTAAGGTTTCTAACGTTTTCACGATAGCTAAGGTTTTGGCATTTTCATGTCACTAAGTTTGGATAGTCGCCAGTAAGGGCCATACTCCAGTTTACATACGATCCTTTGGGCTTGTCCCCAGTTATCCTTTGGGCTTGTCCCCAGTTATCTTTTGGGCTTGTCTCCAGAATTATTGGGCTTGTCCCCAGTTACTAACATTCGTCTTTTATTGGCTCAGTCCCAAATAATATCTTATTTCAGGTTTGTGAAGATCAATGACCAAGGATTCTTACTTTCAGCTAAGGTTTGTATCTTGGGTTATCCTAATTTTAAGTGTTGAAGGATGGGATCCTAACTTGGGTTCTCAGGTATGATCCTAAACTGATTTGATTTTATTCATTCTGTATTTAAGTGACACTTATCCTTTGACAACTGAACTTATGATCCTTAAACTATTTTTTATGTGATCCTTGATCTTATCCTTAACTCTTAAGGGATATTTTTTAAATTTTTTCCTTACTTGATAAGTTTAAACGACATGAACATCACAATAGATTGAAAAATAAAATAACAATAATGATATCAACACAGGATATAGCCAAAAAGTTAAAGTCATTTTATTCACAAAAGCTTAAACCCTTTTAAGGTTGTCAAAATTGCCAACCCACGTTTCTACCAGCAAAACGTGGCCCGTCCACATGGGTTGGCAAAGGGTGTCCATTGTTCATAGGTCTAACAAGTGCAGGAAATTAAAGACGGCAGGATCACAATGGCTTCATCCCCCAAACAGAGGATCCCTCCACCATTTGTAATCCTACCTATTGTTCAAAGGATCATCCATGATCCTCAACCCTAATTACTATCGTTCAAGTACAGACCAACCATTGTTTATCAAAACATCATCAAAACAAAAAAAAACATTACCAAACTAAAAAAATGGGCTCCGGCTACGTCTAGAAATGTCCATCATCGCCCATTGTTGCAGCCTACACCTTCGCTGCATCACCATCTCCAGCTCCACTAGCTTCACCACCATGATCCTTGCCACTACCACTAGCCTCAATTGCCAGAACCTCATCAGCCTCATCTTCATCCTCCAATTCAGCCAGCCTAGCCTTCCAGCCTTCCACATCCCAGCTGCTCCTATCGAAGTCAGGATCTTGAGCTTCCAAGGCCATCTGGAGTTTAGTCTTGTACATGGCAATGGCAGCGGAGACTTTGGCATCCTCTGTGATCTCGTGCTTTTCATAATCAAAGTTGATCAGAATCTTGGCCGTTTCAGTTTTGGCATTTTGGAGGTCTTTTTGGAGGTCAGCAATCTTGAGATCCTTAAGCAATGCGACTTGTTGGAGGTCGGCAATCTTCTTGTCCTGCTCTTCAACATGTCCAACGTAGTCCTCAATCTCAGCAAATTTCTGCAAAGAAGATAGAGAACAGTTCAAGAACAGATGATCCTCAAATAAGCTGGATACCTAAAGCAGGGACAAGGATCCTTACCTCGTTGAAGTACTCAAGGAACTGGTGACGGATCAGGGGCAGACCTTGCAGATCCTCAGCTTCGGAGGCTTTTCTTTTCTTGCCACCCCTTCCTTTAGCGGGTGCCTTGGGGATCGAAGCAGTTGGGCTAGCAGGAAGTTTCTTCTTGAAGGATCGGACGGTGTCAAGCTCAGTGACACTAAATTTGGAAGCGGATCTTGATGATTTTCCAGTGCCTACACACCTAAAACAGATAAGTGTCCTTATTCTATTCATATATAACTATTTATTTAAACATTTGAATTTAAAAAGAACAGGATACTTACTTGACATGGTGACAGAGCCTGAGGATACCTCTTGTGAATCCTGGGTGATTGTCTTGAATGATCTTGTTTCAGGATCAAGCTTTCTAAAGGCAGCAAGTCTCCCCTTGGTGGCAGCTGAAGGAATGATATGCGAGAATGTGATAGCTGTACAAAAAAGGAACAAAAGCATATTAGTAATCATTATCAGAATGAGCTTACTTAGTGATCCTTCTAAGGATCCTCCTATCCTACCATGAGTGTTCCATTCCTTCGGCAAATCCTGGCCATCCGGGATAGAATCCCTTCTGACGAAGAAGAACCGCCGTTTCCAGTTGATATCATTTTTAGTAGCTCTAAAGATGGGATGTTCTTTTCCGGGTTTACGCTTGAATAGATACCGGTGGAATCCAAATGTGGTAAGGTCATACATCTCGGCTAATTCTGACATTCCCAAGTCAATTCCTTCTTGCTCAATGATCCTTTCAAGGGTATACAAGACCCTCCAGATCATTGGCATAGCTTGAATATAGGAGATGCCAGTGAGGGAGAAGAAGGATTGAGTAAAGTCTGGAAAGGGATACGAATATCCTATTGTGAAAGGTGTGACTGGGAAAGCTACCCAAGTTTCAGAGACATAATCGCTTAAAACGGTGGGAACAAATGGTTTGAAAACAGTATTTGCCGGAAAACAATGGCGGATTCTATCTACTTGTGGATCAGAGAAACAGCATATTTCTTTCACCGAATCTTCGAGGATCCCCTGGCTCTTGAGAGGACTTTCCTTCTTGTGATCCTTGACTGGTGAGGATTTCAGCATCATCTTGATTTGAAGAAGGTAAAGAAAGATGAACGGAGGAAGAAAACGTAAAGGAAGAAAAGGAAAAGAGTTACCTGCTTGATCGTCAGATGAGAATTTAAAGGGAGTTCACTTGAATTTGAATGCTAATCGATCCCTATCTCTAACTCCTATTTATAATGATGATTCTGCAGGATAATCACTTCGCTGACGTCATGATCGTAACGGCTAGTCCGCTTATAACGGCTAGTTATCCGTTGGTTAAATACGGATAAGATCGACAAAATATAACTCATTTATTTACATATTTACTCCTTATATTTTGGGGTCAATTGTTAGGGGTGGATTTCTAAATGACCAGTGATCCTTATTTACTGTTGGATTTAGTGATCCTCAATTCTGTCTGAAGTAGTGATCCTCAGAAGTGTTGGAGGATCAGGATCATGGATTACTATAAGGATCCCTATACTAACGATTGTCTACTTTGAATTCATAAATGTTTTGCAGGAATATCAACTTGGACTTAGTCTTGGCGACATTCCTGGAGAATATTCTCAGCCTATTCCGCACGTGCTTGGTCAGAAATGGACGTTGTGGAGTCGTGGAAGACTTGCACCATTTGCGGAATGTTAGTTAGGCTTGATATTTTCTATTTTTAAAGGGGTAGCGAGCTATTTTAGAGACACTTAGCTATTTTTGGCTACACACACACTCATACAACCGCTCTCACCAGCTCTCGACAAAACACTTAGCATTTTTCATACATTTCTACATGATACACTATAGTGATCCTTGTACTTAGCTCGCTATCATCCGAAGTTGTAACAGATTGTTTGTTTAATTTGAGTTGGTGATCGGTAGTTTCCATCACCCGGGGTTTTTTGTGCCGGAGATCAATTCTTGATCAAGGGCTTTTTCCCCGTATAAATCTTTGTGTCATTTGTTCATTACACTTCATAGTGATCCTTATTATTGTTCATCAATTCAAGCATCATACCTCACAACAGAAAGTTTGGTTACATTGTCATTGCTTGATTTTTGACCAAAACACTAAGGATCTTGGGACAATGTCTGACTCAGGAATGTTCATCTTCTTGAGGACATCAAGCTGAATGATGTTCACTGAGCTTCCTCCATCTATCAGGATCCTGCGAACAAAGTGGTTAGAAATAAACAGAGTAATAACAAGACCATCAAGATGAGGATCCTGAATATTAACACGATCATCCTCATCAAAAGATATAATTTTATCCTTGGTAACAGTGGAGGTTCGGATGGGTCTGTCCCCATTGTCCATCTTGGTTTCCTTGGCATGTCTTTTGGCTGCTGAAAAGGAAGTACCACAAATATCTGATCCACCGGATATGAAGTTTATGACTTGTGTGTCTGCAGGAGGAGCAAGAGCCTTTTCCAGGATCCTTTCAGGATCCTGGATCCTTGATTTCTTTCGTCCCAAAAGCTCCTTCAAATGCCCCTTGCTTAACAAGTAACCAATTTCTTTTCTTAGTGCAATACACTCTTCAGTGAGATGTCCGAAATCCTCATGATATGCACACCACTTGGACTTATCTTTTGTTGCGGCTGGTTTATCACTCTTCCTAGGCCATCTGGCTTTCTCACCTAGATTCTGCATTGCAAGAATTAGTTCATTGTCATCAACAGAAAAACAGTATTCAGAAATGGGAGGATAATCCTCATCATCCTCTTCCTGCTCTATTGCGTGCACGTTCTGGTTGTCAGATTTGTTGTAGGACTTAAACTTGATATTCTTGAAGTAGGATCCTTGCTTTTCCTGTTTTGAGGATCCTGTCAATCTCTCCTGGATCCTTTTATCATCCTCTAATCGGATGAATCTAAGGGCCCTGGTTCTTACTTCATCAAGATTCCTGCATGGGGTTATAACAAGATCATCATAGAATAATGAATCCCTAAGCAAACCCATTTTAAAGGCTTCCACAGCCATAGCTATATCCAGGTTAGGGATATCTAAGGATTCTTTACTAAACTTAGTGATGTAATCTCTAAGTGATTCATTTTGACCTTGTGTTACCCTATATAGATCACTAGTTAATCGTTCAAATTTTCTACTACATGAGAATTAACTATTAACCAGATTAACTAAATTAGCAAATGAAGTAATAGAGTAAGGGGGAAGACTTAGCAGCCATTTAAGAGCAGATCCTGTGAGTGTGGATCCAAAACCCTTGCATAGACACGCTTGTTTTAACCTCTCCGGGATGGGGTTGATCTCCATCCTCTCTCTATATTGAGCCACATGTTCCTCTGGATCCGTTGAACCATCATACAGCTTCATGGTTGGTATTTGGAACCTTTTGGGTATCTCAGCATCACAGATAGGTGGTGGAAAACGAGATATCCTATGGCTACCATCGGCAATTTCAGGAATGGGCTTAACCACTCCTGGAACCCTGGATATCAAATCCTTCAGCTTCTGTAATTCCCTAGCCATGGCTTGATTGATACTGATATTCGCTAATTTACACATATTTTAGTCCCCCGTTTTACCCCTATTTTATGCGTTTTCGGCCGTAAAACCGTCATTCGGATGCTTAATCATCTACACTTTTATTTACAGGCCTAAAACAGCAGACCAGACAAGATGATAGCGAAAATGAGGACTTTCCGGAAAAAACGATGAAGCTGCGAACATTCTGTTAAGAAAACTGACCTGGGCGTGTGGAACGGTCGTGCGACCTAATGCACGACCGTGCATCTCCGACAAATGCAAATCAATCCGGAAATGAACGAAGGTGCAACACGGCGTGCAAGGCAAACAAGGCAACCCCGGTGATGCACGGGCGTTCCATATCCTGCACCCCGTGCGGATCCGATGATCCAGCCAAACCTCGGAACTGAACGACCAGTGCGACTAGGCGTGCAACAAGAGCCCGGAAACGAACGACCGTGCGATATGAAGAACGACCGTGCGTGACCTACGACTGGTCAAGATCTGTGACGTCATGCAGTATGGTGCACCATACTCCAATAATTGCTTAAAGTGAACGGTCGTGCAACAGGACGCACGACCGTGCGACATCGAAATTATATAAAAAAACTTGCAGAAACATTCTGCTCGTAACTCTGGACATTTTGGAAGCAATTCTGGCGATTTTCAGGCTCCGGAGGCTTCCGCTTTCACCCGGATTCAAGCCACATTGAGCCGATTAGCTTCGTTATCTTCCAGATTCTTAATCTTATGCTTGTTTATGGTTTGGTTTTCTAATCTTTCCATGATTTTGTTAATCTTTCAAGCATTTAGATTAATGTTTATGTATTATTGTAGCCTTTGGGCAAAAACACAACAATCCCTTGCTTGATTATAACCATTAGTGTGTTAATCTTTGTTTGTAATGACATTTGGAAGTATTTTCTATGTTAATCTTTGATGATTAGTTTGCAACCTTGTTATTGATATTGATTTCTTGATTATAAGTAATTGTGTTTGATGATTGGTATTTGGTTAGTTAAGATAGTTGAAAAATGAAGCTTAATTAATCTTGTATTAGTAAACTTTAAACTTGGTTAACTAGTTTAGCTTGGTTAAAATGTATGCACCATGATACTAGAAATGGTTAGTGGTTTAATAAAATGTAATTATTGTTAATCAAGAAAGCTTGCCGTCACGTAAGGACCTTAACGGGTTAAATGGTGTCGTTATAAATTCTTGCCATGATTTGTCAGCTTAGTTAGTAGTTTAGGCCAAAATTACTATCTTGGTGAATTTATGTGCAAGATTTGTAAAATGAACTCGGTTGTGATTTAATCTAGTTTATGCTTTTCTCGGTGGTTGCATTGTGTTTATCGGTGTCGCTTTCCTTGTTTAAGTGAGGTTAGAAAACTCCTAACGGATGACTAACTTATTTTTAAGAGATTTTCATAGACATTTATCAATTGCACGTTAAAGAACAATTTTAGGTGGTTAAAGTGTGTTTATCGTTTTAACTTTCCGAATGATTGTCATGTTAGGATTCCCGAAAGGGATACTAATTGTCTTAAAATAGAAAATTGACCGAATGCTTCTAGTGCCAAAACCGACTTAGTTGACATACTTTGGTTCTATTTATCTATTTTCTACTATGTTTTATAAGTATTTGTTTATGCTTACTTTAGTTTATAAAAATCAAACAACTTATGTTTTTACCGGTAGTTTAGTGACAAAGGTCTAGTATTATTTCTCCGCCCATTTCCTTGGATCGATACTTGGTTCTTACCGATACTTTACTACATATATGACGGGGTACACTTGCCTCTTTCGTGTGTGTTTTGATGTAAAAGTAATAATCACTTTTATAAATTTAAAACCAAATCGTGTGTAATTTCATTGCAAAATTATGTATATATACGCACACGTCAAGTTTTTGGCGCCGTTGCCGGGGAAATGGCGAGCTTTAGGAACGACCCGGGTCATTGTTTTATCGGTGTATATACTTGTTAATATTTGTGATTATTTTCTTGATTATTTATTTGTTTATTTATTTGTTAATATTTCTTGCTTTTAATTCATTTTATTCATTTTCGAGATTATTTTGTACACTTGTATATTTTTGTTCCATTTAGTTATTCGATCCGGATTTATTTTTTCATTTATTCTTTGGGTTTTCGGCACCTTAAAATCATTTTTGTATTAGCCGATTTGATTATTTTCATTGTGTTGATTTTTATAAAATTTCGGGCAAATTTTCGGATTTTTAAAAAAATTAATTTCGGCCCATTTAAAATAATATTCTGTTTCTTTTCAGCCAAAAAAAAACAGCATTATTATATTAATAAAATATTCATTGTGTCATTTTTTTCGTTTGCAGGTTGATATTCTCGACCCCCGCTCCAGAAGTTGTTGAATCGTCAGACGAGCCCGAACGCGATCTTAAGAGATGTCTTCGCGCGAGAGGGCGTGCGGTTGGGCTACTGCTCGCATCTGGTGAGTAGGAGCAGGTGGTACCCGCTGAAGCCGAAGGCCTCGGGGCAGCAGGAGACAGAACCATGGCGGATGATGAGCGACCTTTGAATGAGACAAATCAGCCCGGAAGGGCAGGCCTGGAGCCGAGTTTCCTTCAACCTACTATTGATGCACCTACTTTCGAAATTAGATCTAGTATTATTAATATGGTGCAGAATTCAGTACAGTTTGACGGGCGTGAGCATGAGGATCCCAGATGACATATAGCGGCTTTTCTCCACATTTGTTCCACGTTTAAGATTACAGGTGTTTCGGAGGATGCGATTCGGTTGAGGTTGTTTCCATTTTCGTTACGTGACAAAGCTAGAGCTTGGCTTATGTCACTTCTTGCCGGGTCCATCAGGACCTGGAATCAGTTGGTAGAGCAGTTTATGCAGAAAGATTTTCCACCTGAGAAAACAAACAAGCTACGGAACCGAATTGTTTCCTTTCGCCAGGACAAGGGCGAGTCGTTGCATGCAGCTTGGGAGAGATTCAAGGATTTGTTGATTGATGTGCCACATCATGGTTTCTCCAAGAGACAGCTGGTGTTGACGTTCTATCAGGGGCTTAGTTACAATACGCAGGAGCGATTAGACGTGAACGCGGGAGGCGATCTAGGAACTAAGACGCCGACTAAAGCGTACGATATCATAGAAAAATCTGCGTTGAAGTCCAGCTCGCGTCGGGAAGGAGATAGAGGCCGGGCAACATCATCATCTCGCGCAGGAGTTCATGTTGTAGACGACTATACGGGCATTACTGCAAGCTGGCTCGGGATGTGACCAGTGTGGAGTGTCACATGAGCCTGGTGCGTGCTTTCAGGGAGTCGTCTATGAGGGCCACGAAGAGGTAGATTTTGTGAGTAATCAGGTGAGGCCGCAGAACATGTGACACCCCAGGAAAACCAGGAAAACCATGCAACTTAACTAGCTTCCTCAGTGAGTACGTGCTAAATTTTGGGACGAAATTTCTTTCAACTTGGGGATAATGTGACAACTCGTATTTCCAAACCTATCTTTGTACCTTGAAGTAACGTATGTGTACGACATGTGATTTTTATGAAAGTGAATGTTTATGTGAATGTTATGAAATACGTGCTTGTGTAATGTATGTATGTATGTATATCAATGGCTCAAACGCACAACACTCACTCGATCGCACAAGCCCATTTGGGCTACACCTTGTATTCGGATCAATGGGCAGCCCAGTGAGGGTTCGGCCCACTCTTTCTCTTTGTCGCATAACACTAAGAGATAGGGTATACTCCTCAATTGTTTGCTAAACACTTTACACACAAACCCTAGCTCTCCTCTCTCTATCTCCCTCACGAAACCGAAGGCAGCCAAACATTCTCTTCATCGAAGATCTTTGTGTTCGGATCAATCCCCTACCCTCTTCTTTAATCGGTTAGTGTTCATGTCATGTGTTTATTCGATTAATGTTTATTTGATGATGAATTGTGTTGTTGGTATGAATAATAAATGATTGATCATGAATATATGTAATCGGCTATATACATGTTTAGATCCGAATGATTTGATGTTGTGCTAGTATGATTTGAAATTGATGATGATGAAAGAAAAACCGAATGCTTGTTAAATCGGCTGTAACATGTTTCGAATGACTAATATATTGTTATAGTTATGAATGTTTCTAATCGAGATTATGAAGCATGTTGATATGATTGGTGTTATGGTTATGGTTTTCGTGTATTGATTATGTTATTCGTTAGTGTTCATATGAATTGGATGATGTAAAAACTCTTGTTTGATCGAATATGAGCTAAATGTGAAACTGTTAATTTGATTGATTGAGTAAATAGAAACTGTTGATTGATTATTGTAATTTTGGAAATGGTTAAATGGTTGTAACTATATGGCAAGATATTCGGATGTCTAATCTGATCGTACAAGACCTCTTGGTCGCACAAGAGGTCCACTCGCACAAGACTCCGGATCACACAAGTCATGACCAGTCGCACAAATGAAATATTAATTGAATATTGGGCCGGGTTTATGTTTGGGCCAGAGTAACCCAACCGCACAAGAGTACTTGAGTCGCACAAGAATTACTGAATCGCACAAGATGTTATGTTGGGCCGGGTATGCTTGTTGGGCTGATTTAGTTCCAATCGCACAAGTCGACCGGATCGTACAAGTTGTCCGGATCGCACAAGGCTTAGATTAAATTGATTGGGCCGGGTAGTGTTGGGCTCCAACGGATGACTCGCACAAGGCCATTAGACTTGTGCGAGCCCAATCTTTTAAATCGTGCAAGTTGAATACGCTACTAATTGTTGAACGTGTTGATGTATGTTGCCATGATCCATATGTGTTTCTTATTTGCTATCTATGTGATACTTATGTGCTTAACTCGAACGTGAACCTGACTTGTATAATAACCATGTTAGGACGTGGTTGACCACTAGCATTTAGACTCGACATTTCTGTGTATCTGCCGAGCAAACCAAGGTGAGTTCACACTCTACAAAGCATGGGATTCCCAGGGGTTGGGAATGGGGTTAAGGAATATGGATTCCTCGTCCTTTCTTGGGTAGGACAGTAATGGTTCAGGAATGTAATTCCTCGTCCTCACGGACAGATAACTTTACTAGACCAAAACTCTATCACGAAGTCCCTCCTATTTTATATCGACTTAATCGTCGGGCCAATGGCGAGCGGGTCATTAGTTAGATAGCGCTATTTAGGTCTGACAAGCCTCACACCGTGCCACAGAGGACGGGCGTGAACTAATGGATCTGGGCACGTCAATGATGATAGACATTGACAGTTCAGGGCACTTAAACATGACTTCAGTCAGCAGTCGATATGGTAACGAGTCTAGTGTATACATGGGGTAGCCCCCACGGCCGAAATGCCAGATAACTATCATGGGGTAGCCCCCACGGCTGGATTTCCAGAGTTAATGGGTAAAATAAATCACGTTTTTCAACTATGGGGTAACCCCCACGGCAGGGATGCCAGCTAAAGGAACTATTTTTGGAACAACTAAAACCAACACCCAACTGTGAACTCGCTCAACATTATTGTTGACTCGTTACTACATGCTTTGCAGGTCAATAGGTACTTAGCTGGAGCTTGCACAAGGAAGAGTCGTTGTGGGACATGGACAGCTGTGTGCCATGTTAAACCTTTGGATATTTAAACTTATGTTTTGGTTTTAAACATTATGCTTCCGCTCATAACTTAAACTATGTTAGTTTTGGATACTAACTGTGTTGGCTGGACTTTTACAATTAGTTACTTACTGTAGGATCGTGAAACGACCTAACGAATCGATAAGAAGAGTGCTCAGACCGAATCAGAGGCGGAATTCATTGATTCGGTCTTCGTTTAGCTTGTATTCACTAATAAATGTCTTGTTTATTGATCTTGAACGATTTACAGTACAAAGACACTTCGACAGCACCTTGGCGTCGGAAATCAGAAAGTTACAAATGAGAAAGTTTGAAGCCTATTTATAGGACAAGACCCTCTAGTTTGAAGGTGGCATGTCATGCTTCAAACTGTCACCCCTTCAAACCGTGACCCTCTCAAACTAGCAGGACACTCTCAAACTAGACCTCTTCAAACTAGCAGCCTTCAAACTAGCAGGCTTCAAACTAGCAGCCTTCAAACTAGCAGGCTTCAAACTAGCAGCCTTCAACTTTTGTCCGAGACTCGATATAAGATGAAGTCGACAGATGTATGCACCAACAGACTCCCCCTCAGATGTTGACGAGTCTTAAGTGTCGAGTCTTCGCATCTTCAGTCTTTATCAGTCTCTTCTCTTTCTTAGCATATACCAGGATCTTCTCTTTGGCTCTAACCTCATCAGACTCCCCCTCTCATCATGATGGGATCGCTGTCTGGAATTAGCTATCACCTTGAGATCACATCCTGTCTTTAACTCTGTTTAAGCTCATTTCCTGCACACATTTTCTCATCAAAACATAAGTTTTTACTTAAATCAATAAGAAAAACTTACTAGTAATAGTTACATCAAGTTCAAATTAATGACTTTGATTAACTAATAAATTTTTTTTATTTCTCAAAATCAGTTTCTTCTTTTAAACGCACACTCCCAAACCAGTTCATCATGTTTAGCACTTGAAATTTTAAAAATCAGCTCTTCAACATCAGTTGTCGAAAATCTTTTTGTATTTTTCAAAATTTATGCTAAAACACACTAAAATCTTTTTGAATTTTTTAAAGAAATGAAATGCAGTAAAGAAATATTTACAACCAATATTTTTGTGAGTTTGTGCAAGAGGATCATATCAGTTTTTGAGACCAATCACTAACACCGTTAAGCTTGATTTCATTTTAAGCTCTAAACGATTCACGTTGATTGACGATATTGTTGTCCACTTAAACTCAATCTAAAAACTTTCGAGATACTTACTGATACGTTAAGGTATATTAATATTGCACTAAGTTCTTATGGACCCCACGATCTCAGCATATCCCCTCATCATGCAATACACTAACTCAAATAATGCTTTTAAACTTTTATCGACTGTGATTTGTGCGAAAACAAAGCAGAATGTTTAAACATTAACAATCAGGTCGATACTTCTGTATACGCAGAGAAAGTCCAATGTTTAAACAAAATAAGAAAAATAAAAATAAGTTGAAATTTTTTAAGGTTTAACCACCAGGTCGATACTTCCGTATACGCAGAGGAGGTCCAAAGCTTAAACGAAACACCAAAGAAAATAAAGCAGAACGTTTAGGCAACAACATCCATGTCGATACTCACGTATACGCAGAGGATGTCCGATGCTTAAACAAAATAAAGAAATAAAACAAGTTTAAATCTTTGCAAAATGAAATGCACAATCACAGCGACTTTTTAGCAAAGTTGTGAAAGTTCACAAACTTAACCAGTTTTATGTCATTCGACAATCAGCGATTACTGAGTAGAAAATCAAGTACAATTTAATGTCCCTGATTTACCACTTTTAAATTGAAATCACTTTCATGAATTTCTCAAGAAATGTGCCGATTCATGTTCCACGCTTACCAACCTGGGAACTCCGGCAAGTCAGATTTTTCATTTAAAGAGTTTCACCCAAGCCTGATGGTCCTTGGGTGATTTTGAATTCTTGTTCAACAATGGTGGAAAATTTGCATCATCCATTGTTAGACCAGAATTCTCAACTTTTACCTCAACACATGGCTCCTCTGGTTTTACCATACCAGAATCATTGCCTGAATGTGGCTTGTCTGACTTTGATGAGCCAGATTCATCGCCGACATGTGGCTCCTTTGTTTCCGAAGAAACAAATTCATCACCATCAACTTTCTTTTTCTTCTTTTCCTCTTTCGTCCTCAGATTTGTATCTGATGAATGCGTTTTGCTTGATTTGTTGTTCTTTGGTGAACAAGACGATTTATCAGAACTTTTATCTGTTTTACCAGTTGTATCCGAGGACAAGATCTTCTCGAGATACTCTCTCGCCTTCTTTCTCTTCTTCCTCAGTCTATATTTTTGCCCCTGAGAAAGTTTCACTTTCGTTTCTTGAACTTTAGGTTCTTGAACCTTCTGTTCTTTGGGCTTGACATTGACTGATTTCTTTGCCATCTTCTGAGAATTAACCCTCAATCTTTCATTTGATTTCCTTGGGCAATCTCTGGCAATGTGACCTCTGATGTTGCAGTTAAAGCATCTCCTCGTCTCATAATTCCAACTTTGGCAGTTAACAGCAATGTGTCCTTGATAACCACATCGGTAACACACTCTGTTATCGTACCAATCACCATTTTCAGCCCAAATGCTCAAATCAAAGCACTGTTTGGCTTGGTGATATTCCTTCCTCAAGTTTGCTAGATTTGGCTTTTGAGCACTGTGATCCGACCTGCACCACTTATTACCAACAATTTTTGAGTTTTCATTTTTTACTTTTTGTGATTTTTGATTGCGATTGAATGATCGATCTGATGAGCTGTTATTCTCTTTTTGAACATTTTTCAAATTTTTTATTTTTTGTTTCTGTTCCACTTTCTTCTTCAAAGGTTTTTGCTTAGAGCATTCTCCCTTTTCGGTTGATTGTGGAACAGTTTCTTGAAATTTTTCTTTTAACTTCAAAAATAAATTCTTTTTGTCAATTTTTTCTTTTTCATCATCAGATTTTTCATCGCAATCTTCAACTTTGACTTTGTCAAAGTTTGTGACATTATCACTTATTGGAACTGAATTAATAGGTTTTGGACAGGGAATTGCTGAAGTATTCACAAAAACCTTCAACTTTTCTTCCCATTCCCTAATTTTACCTTCTAACTCTTTGATTTTCTTTTGAGCACATTCAGCTTCTTTTTCAAGTCGAATAATCGTCTGAAGATGAGAATTTATCATTTTTTGCTTTTCAATGTTATTCTTGCTAAAAACAGATCTCCCATCTTCAAGAATCTTTATTTGACTTTGAAAATCTTTTTCAATTTTTGATTTATCATTTTCAAAACGTTTGATTTTATCTTCAAAATTTTTTCCATTTTCTTTCAACTTCTTGTTTTCAGATGTCAGACTGTTCAAGTCATTTAACAGTTTAACATTTTCAGATTTTTGCTTCTCACAAATTTCCTGTAAAATAAAAATCTGTTTAACATCAGCTTGCTTCTCCTCCTTCAACTTGTTGACTTCCAATGTCAAACTTTCCGCATCTTTCAAGAGTTTGCCATTGTCAGTTTCAAGTTTATCACATTTAGAGCACAGTGATGCAGAAATTGAAGATTTATTCTTCACAAATTCTTCAGTCTTTGAGATTTCCTTTTTCTCTATCTTGTATGTTCCTGCACAAAAAATTTTAACGAAATCAAGAGGATTCATATTCTCATCAATATAACAACCCCTCTTCATATCGTATATCAGATTACTTTTTGCAGCAAGACATACATTAACTCTTCTTTTCATTTCAAGAATCACATCTAAATCCATTTTCATCAAAATATTTTTTGTTTCATTTATCAATTCTTTCTTTTTATTTTCACTTTCATACTCAAAATCTTTAAGTTTGTTGATAAACCCTTTTAGATACAGCTTTGAAAAACTAGAATCTTTCTTTAGGTTTTTCAAACATTCATCCCATTCGATAGGTAATGCATCAGCAAACTTTGATACTTTTTCAGTATCTGACAGTCTTATCTCATGTTCTTTCAAATGTTCAATTAAGACTGTATATCGGTTTGCTAGATCATCCAAATTTTCATTTTTCAAACACACAAAGTATTTAAATCTTTTCTCCCAACCAACCTTCTTCACATTGCTATAACTATCATCTATATATCCTCTATGCCAATCGTTGAATCTTTCGAAATAATAATTTTCTTGTTCATCAAACATTTTTCCAACTTTCAAAAACAACCTGTTCAAACACTCAATTCAACACTTATAGTCACAAATGGTCGACAAAATCTAGAACAAATCACATGCACATGAACAATTTAAAACAACTAGTCGACAATCTTAATAGATCACATGGGCCGATGCTACTTCACATGCAAAAAGTATTAATATTCAAACTTTGATAATGTCCAACTAAGAACCAATCAATTGGGCCGCAAATAATAACCAATCACATGGGCCTGACACAAATTCACTTAGCCGACAATTGTGATCACATGAACTGATTCTAGTTTCTCGTAAATCTATGTCTACCACATTAATCAAGAACACATGCAACCGACAACTTTAAAAACCCAATGGAATATGAATGGGTCGCTTGTTAAGTGTTCACATGGGCTGCATTATACTGATTTTATACTAGCCAACACACTTATCACACCAATCCGACAACAAATAATCGGCTGACAATTCCTTTTACCTATTCACATGTAAATGTCGACACTTTCTATTATCACATGCAAGTTCTTGAACCAAGCAATCACGTTACCAACTGACACATTTCGATTAAAGTATCACACAATTAGATGCACTTATCAATCGGTTCACACTACTCAATGTACAAATCACGTGAAGACTGAAACACTTTCAAACTGGAACCATGTTTCAAACGGTCACGATGGCAACTTTCAAACTGTCATGTCACGTTTCAAACGGACAAGTGCTTGCTTCAAACGGTTAACTTTCAAACTGGATAGGCCAGTTTCAAACAACAACCTCAAACTGGATGGCTAGCTTCAAACTGTCATGTCAGTTTCAAACAGACAACCATGTATCTCCAAACGGTAATGTGCATTTTCAAACTGTAAGGGTCAGATTCAAACCGTCACATCCAGTTTCAAATGGTAATGGTCAATTTCAAACGGCCAGTTGCAAATTTCAAACGGGAAGGGTCAGATTCAAACATGAATGACCTATGACATCAGCAATTTATCGAACACTTTCAAACGGTCAGGCAGTTTTCTATCACTTTTAGATCGAATTTCAGTCTGAAACTTTTAAGGCTTTGTTAATTGTCAAATCCGAACACAGTGTGAAAATTATAGCCGATTTTAACCATCAAAACTATCAATTTTGTGAAAGAAGGTGTAGAAAATCAGATTTTGCTAGCGAAAACGAACTAAACGGTAAGAACTCTTCCTCCTGAGCTCTGATACCACTTGTAGGATCGTGAAACGACCTAACGAGTCGATAAGAAGAGTGCTCAGACCAAATCAGAGGCAGAATTCATTGATTCGGTCTTCGTTTAGCTTGTATTCACTAATAAATGTCTTGTTTATTGATCTTGAACGATTTACAGTACAAAGACACTTCGACAGCACCTTGGCGTCAGAAATCAGAAAGTTACAAATGAGAAAGTTTGAAGCCTATTTATAGGACAAGACCCTCTAGTTTGAAGGTGGCATGTCATGCTTCAAACTGTCACCCCTTCAAACCGTGACCCTCTTAAACTAGCAGGACACTCTCAAACTAGACCTCTTCAAACTAGCAGCCTTCAAACTAGCAGGCTTCAAACTAGCATGCTTCAAACTAGCAGCCTTCAAACTAGCAGGCTTCAAACTAGCAGCCTTCAACTTTTGTCCGAGACTCGATATAAGACGAAGTCGATAGATGTATGCACCAACACTTACTTGTTCAATATGATTAGTGGTTTGATCCTGGTCAGTCACGCCTCCAAGCGGTGATACTCCGCGTGTGGATTTTGGGGGTGTGACAGAACAATCCGCACAGTAACACTTATAATCCTGGATGGAGAAATCACCCAAATTTTGGGTGGCGAGCGAATACAGGCAATCAAAACCCATTGGGGTTTACTCATCGCGCTCCAGTGCCGCAACAAGGTCAGGGTCAGCATTTCCAGCAATACAACCAACCTTACCAGCAGCGTCCATACTCGTATCAGAATCAGGGCACTGGGAGTAGCTCCCAGCAGCAGACCCCTCAGTCTAGTTCTAAGCTGGAGGATATGATGGCTCAGTTTCTTACTAGCTCCTCGAGTGCAAATCAGTTGGCTGAAAAACGCTACCAACAGAGCGAGGATCGTTTTCTTTCTCACGAGGGAGAAATGAGGAGTCACAAAGCCTCGATTCAAAATATCGAGAATCAGGTTGGTCAGCTGGCACAGATGATGTCTAAAAGACCCCAGGGTGGTCTTCCGGGAAATACAGAACCAAACCCGGGCGGGCACAGGGATGTGAATGCTGTCATGACCAGGAGTGGAAAACCTACCGGACCCGTCATATCGGACTCAACACCGATCACTGAAGCGGTCCCGACTGACACACCGGACGAGGTGCAAGCCAGGCTACGCCTAGCAAGTACAGCACAAGTCCAGGAGCCGGTCAAAGATTACACTCCTCCAGTACCTTATCCAGGTAGGCTGAAGAAGCAGAAGAACGAAGAACAATACGGTAAGTTCCTTGAGTTGTTTAAGCAACTACACATTAATATACCGTTTGTTGAAGCCTTGGCCCAGATGCCAAAGTATGTGAAATTCCTTAAGGATATCCTCTCGAATAAACAGAAGCTCGAGGATATTTCATGTGTGGTGATGAATGAAACTTGTTCTGCCGTTCTACAAAACCGTCTGCCTATGAAAATGGGAGATCCGGGTAGTTTTACGCTCCCGTGTTTGATTGGAAACATGACTGTTAGCAATGCATTGGCTGACTTGGGAGCGAGTATCAACCTTATGCCATATAAGGTTTTTACTAAACCGGATCTGGGTGAGCCATCACCTACTAGGATGAGCATTCGGTTGGCAGACCGTTCATTCAAGTATCCGCGTGGATTTGTGGAAAACATGCTTGTAAAAATCGATAAATTTGTTTTCCCCGTGGATTTTGTTATTCTTGACATGGACGAGGATTCAAAAGTACCTTTGATACTTGGACGCCCTTTCCTCAATACAGCGGGGACGATTGTTGATGTGGCAGCTGGCCAAATCATGCTCCGAGTGAATGATGAGCACGTGACATTCGATATCAAAAGATCGATGCAGCATCCGCAAAGTCACGATGACAAGCTTTACTATGTCGACATTGTCGATGCATGTGTATGCTCTCATTTTCAAGGTACTGTTGACGAGATTGATTCGGACACACGTCTGTCGTGTGGGGACCTGATTGGCATTACGCAGGAGGGCCACGATTTCGAGCAGCCAGTCTATCAGATTGGTGACGATGGTTCCCAAAGTCCGGAGAGATTTCTTGAAATTGTCCATGTAAAAGAAGAGAAAGCAAAACCGTCGGTTGAAGATCCACCATCTTTGGAGTTGAAAGAACTCCCGCCACATCTCGAGTATGCATTTCTTGACGAGGAGCGTCGCTTACCGGTCATAATTTCGGCATCATTGGAAAAGGTTGAGAAGAATCAGCTTCTTGAGGTTCTAAGACTTCATAAGAAAGCCATTGCATGGAAAATCATGGATATCAAGGGCATCAACCCTTCTTTCTGTACTCACAAGATTCTGATGGAAGACGAGTACAAACCATGTGCACAGCATCAGAGGCGTTTAAATCCAAATATGCAAGACGTGGTGAAGAAAGAAGTGATTAAGTTGTTGGACGCCGGGATGATTTATCCTATATCCGACTCTGTGTGGGTTAGTCCAGTGCAGGTTGTACCTAAGAAAGGTGGTATAACTGTAGTCTCAAATGATAGGAATGAACTAATTCCTACCCGTACCGTCACTGGGTGGCGAGTTTGCATTGATTATCACAAACTCAACGATGCTACTCGTAAGGATCACTTCCCGCTTCCATCATCGACCAGATGTTGGAACGTCTGTCGGGGAAGTTGTATTACTGTTTCTTGGACGGGTTCTCTGGGTACTTCCAAATTCCTATCGCTCCTGAGGATCAGGAGAAGACTACCTTTACCTGCCCCTTCGGCACATTCGCCTACCGGCGGATGCCTTTTGGGTTGTGTAATGCGCCAGCGACCTTCCAGAGATGCATGGTTGCACTTTTCCATGACATGATCGAGGATTCCATGGAGGTTTTCATGGATGATTTTTCGGTATTTGGGGATTCCTTTGATCATTGCTTGGAAAATTTGAGAAAGATGTTGAAGAGGTGTGAGGAGACGAATCTGGTCCTAAACTGGGAGAAGTGCCACTTCATGGTGAAGGAGGGCATAGTTTTGGGATACAAGATTTCTCATGCGGGCATGGAAGTCGATCCAGCTAAAGTCGACGTTATTTCACGACTTCCGCCTCCCACCTCTGTGAGAGCGATACGGAGCTTTCTTGGTCATGCAGGGTTCTACAGGCGATTTATAAAGGACTTTTCAAAAATCACTAGGCCTATGACCCGATTGTTGGAGAAAGACGCTCTGTTCATATTTGGAGATGATTGCTTGAGGGTTTTTGACCTTCTCAAGCAAAAGTTGATTGAGGCCCCTATATTAGTTGCACCGGACTGGAGTTTGCCGTTTGAAATCATGTGCGACGCGAGTGATTACGCTATAGGGTCCGTTTTAGGACAGAAAAAGGAAAAGCACTTCCATCTGATCTATTATGCGAGCAAAACTCTTCACGTCGCTCAGGAGCATTACACCATGACTGAAAAAGAGCTCTCGGCGGTCGTTTTCGCATTTGACAAATTTAGATCGTATTTGGTGCTTTCGAAAACCGTTGTATATACTGATCACGCAGCCATTAGATACCTCTTCAGCAAACAGGACGCTAAACCACGTCTAATCAGATGGATCTTGTTGCTGCAAGAGTTTGATATCGAAATCCAAGATAAAAAGGGTGCTTTGAATGTAGTGGCTGACCATCTATCTCGGTTAGAGCATGGAGACATCGAGGACGCGCGTTGGGATTCAATCAATGACAATTTCCCATATGAGTCTTTGATGGGTGTAGAGATATGTGATGAGTCGCCTTGGTTCGTCGACTTTGCGAACTACCTTGCTTGTAGAATACTGATTAAAGGGTTGACTCACCAGCAAAAGAGGAAATTCTTTTCAGATATCAAGCATTACATTTGGGACAACCCTTTCTTGTTCAAGGTGGGTGCTGATCAGGTGATCAGAAGATGTGTATCAGGGACTGAGGCGACCGATATTCTGCGCCAGTGTCATGAGGGACCTACCGGAGGCCACCACGGAGCCAACTTCACCACGAAGAATGTGTTGGATTCCGGGTTTTATTGGCCGACCATTTTCCGTGACACGCAGAGTTGGGTGAAAGCGTGCGATGCTTGTCAGAGGGCGACGAACATATCGGCACGCGACGAAATGCCCCAGAACTGGATACAAGTTTGTGAAGTCTTTGATGTTTGGGGGATAGACTTCATGGGACCATTTCCCCCCTCACGAGGTAACAAATACATCCTGGTCGCAGTTGACTACGTATCAAAGTGGGCTGAGGCACAAGCCTTACCCACAAATGACGCCAGGGTGGTCGTGAGATTCTTAAAAAGTTTGTTCGCCCGATTTGGCGCTCCGAAAGCGCTTATTAGTGACAGAGGGACTCATTTTTGTAACATACAGCTTGAAAAGGCTTTGTCCCGTTACGGTGTGCATCACCGTTTGTCCACGCCTTATCATCCGCAGACGAGCGGGCAGGTGGAAGTCACGAACCGTGGGCTTAAGCGCATCCTTGAGCGGTCTGTTGGTGCTAACCGCAAGGAGTGGTCGGACAAACTTGATGAGGTATTATGGGCATTCCGTACAGCTTATAAGACCCCTATTGGGACTACTCCCTTTAGGTTGGTATACGGAAAGGCATGCCATTTACCGGTGGAGTTGGAGCACAAGGCTATGTGGGCTTTGAAAACCGCAAATTTGGACCTTAAAACCGGAGGTGAAGCCCGTTTTCTCCAAATTAATGAATTGGAAGAATTGCGACAACAAGCCTATGAAAGCTCCGTACTCTACAAAGAGCGCACGAAGAAACTTCACGACAAACGCTTGAAGGACCACAAAGAATTCCAAGCGGGTGATCTTGTTCTTCTTTACTATTCGCGGCTGCGCTTATTTCCTGGGAAGCTTCATTCACGCTGGACAGGACCATACACAGTTACGGAGGTATTTCCGTATGGTATTGTTTCAGTAGAGAACGCGGATGGCGTTACATTCAAGGTAAATGGTCACCGGTTGAAGTTGTACGTTGTCGGGCCGATAGAGTCGGCGGTGGAGGTAATTGAACTCCAAACCCCGCACACCTCATAAGTGTGGGGAGGAGAGTGTCTACGCTACTGACTCGCAGATCAAAAATGTAGCAAGAGCGTATTTTGCGCTTTAGGGGTAGTATCGTCTTTTTAGGTATTTTTGTAGTTGTAGCGTAATTTAGGTATGTTAGGTAGTTTCCGTTAGTTTGTTTAATTTTCATACGTGTCGGGCGCAGGTTCTTTGTTGAAATATTGTTTAAACAGTTAGCGTGTTGAAAAAATGGCGAAAAACGGCCAAAACAGTTGCTGGAAATAGCTTCTGCAGAAAATTCTGATCTGCAGCTGTTGCACGGACGTTCCACGAGTCGCACGACCGTGCGTTTCCGAGTTGGCCGGCACGATGAGTCGCACCCCCGGTGCATCTCCGAGAACATTCTGCAGGGTTTGAAAAATGTAGGTGACGCACGACCGTGCGAGCTGTCGCATGACCGTGCGAGAGGCAGGGGCAGTTTGGTCTTTTGCACATTATAAAAACCCCCATCTGCTTCAAAACCCTTCATTCGCGAACCCTAACCATCTGCAGCCGTTCCAGAGCGATATTGCTTCAAATCGCACGGTTCTTCGCACGATTTCACACCCAACTTCGCACGGTACGTTCCTCATGTAGATTATCTGTTTCTTCGCTTTCTAGTTTAGATTCATCCGATTCTTCAAGGCTTTTTAGGGTTCTCTTCATAAACAAATCGAAACCCTAACCCTTGTAAGAACCATTCGTATCGTGAACATCCGGTTAAGTTTCCGACCCCTGTTTGTACAAAAAACGTGTTGATTTTGAGAAAATCAGGCTATTCATAGTTCAGGGGTTTGAAATCTGCAGAACATGTGTCGCACGGACGTTCCTTAGATGGAACGGTCGTGCCATTCCGGATATTCACGATATCTGCTTGTTGGTCGGCGTTGCACGGTGGTACCGTTGGTCGCACGCCGTGCGGTTCCGACAGATTTGGGCCATTTCTGATTGTTCTCGGCGACGCACGACCGTGCGTCTCGCCGCACGACCGTGCCACAGGCCCAGATCAGAATCACAATATCTTCATAATTGGCTGCTCGGCTGTTTTCAATTAAAATATTTCCTGTTCCCGTCTTTCTAACAATATTCCTCATACAGATGGATCACCCTTTCCTTCAATTTGACCCCAATAACGAGCGAGAGGCTCTTTGCATTCCGAGACACGACGCCTTATGGGCAAGACGGGGGCAATTCGGAGTCCCCTGATGGCTGGATTGGGAAGTTTTGAGGGAGCTGAATTAGTATGATCGACTTGAAAACATGATCAGTAACCCGCTTGCAAATCTGGTCGCTACCAACCGACCCGTCTACCGTGAACTGACAATAGAGTTTTTCTCTACTTATGCCCATGAAAAGCCGGTTGCTCATAGAAGACCCAAATTCCGCCACAAGGTGCGGATAGCTTTCAGATTGGATAGACAATGGCATAATTGGTCGGTGGGTCGTTTGGGTAGGAGGCTCGGGATCTACACAAGAGAAGACATGGATTTCGATGTCTTCACGGATTAGTTCACCTTCCCAACCGATGCAGCACGGGATGCGTTTTGGGCTGAAAATGCTATTGGGGACCCTTACAACCCGAGAATGTCAAAGGCTTCAAGATTGAGAGACCCTTTGGTGCGAGTGATGCATCATGTGTTTAGCCACACAATTTGCGGGCGCACGGACAGTCTTGGGAACTGTCCCACACCAGATTTGTGACAACCCGTGATTTACGGCACCTAATTACGTGATTAGCAGGTGATTAACGCAATAATAATTCGTGTTTACAGAGCAAATCAACTTAATTAGGCCTTTGGAGTGCCCATGAACGTTTATCCGACTTTACACTGCGCTAACGGTGGTTTACAGAGATACCTGTGAAACGTCAAACGACAACGGATTGAAACCGTACAAGATACCGACGACGCCGTCAAATAATAATTTTTTACGATATATTTATGTTTTAGCTCCGTAATTAATTTTAGTGACTACAGTCGGAACCGGATCGAAAAACGGGTTACAAACGGCAAGGACGCACGAACGCGACTACAACGACTACCGACCGTATTTCATGTATTTTAATTTTTGACGTTAAACGGGGTTCGGTTTTTGTCAACGAGTCTCGTAGGATTTACGGACCACTTGCACATACGATGGACTTGTGGGCCCTGGGCCCAAGCCCAACACCCACAAGCCTAAACCTACACATATAATAAGTTAGAATGCTAACAAAATCTTGCCTAAAATCTCATCAAAGGATTCAAAGGGCATTAGTGTCTCAAAAGGGGGGAACACAAGATCTCTACAAAAGATCTTTAACTATTATGATAAAACGTAAGACCTGAATGAAATGTAAATACACAATAGACATAAAAGTCATTGTGGTCTATAAATACATCCACTACATACACACTACAAACAAACACTGATACGAAAACTTTCCCTCATTTCCTTCTCTCGGTTATACACTCACATAAAATACCATTCTCTCTCTATTTCACAAACAACACAGAGGAATCACTTTCCTCACAAACAAAAAAACCACAAAATCAGTTCAATCAACAACCTCGGTTCCCTTCTTTCTGGCCGACACCCCACCTGCAACACCCACTCACCTTCTCCTCCACCCTCACACAAAGCGGATCGGAGAAGCAGGAGCCGGCCATCACCCAGTGGCGGCGGCACGCGACACGGCGGCAGTAGCCGCACTTCGGCCGGCGAGAGAGAGAGGGGGGAGCTGACCCCTCTCCACCGCTCACGGCGGCAACGTGGTTTCGTAGAGAGAGAGCCAGAGACGAGAGAGAGAATCCGGTAACGGTGGTGATCGGCGGTTGCATCTCGGACCGGTGGTCCTTGTTTTTAACCGGCGGTCCCTGGCTCGATTCAGGCGGTCCAAGACTTTATCCGATGAGTTCCGGTTGATAAAGACGACACGGCGGCGGGGTCCTCTCAGTCCGACGATTCACGGTGGTCCAGGCTCGAGTTCAAGTGACTCGGTTCAGAATGGTTCAAGTATGGTTCGGGTTAACTCCGGGCCGGCCGATGGTGTGGTGGTTCGGTGGAGACACAGATGTCGACATTGAAAATGAGTATGTTCAGGTTAAGTAGGCTCAACATCAATTTCTTTAGTTCATCTCAGTTTTTAGTACGGGTTGTTTACGTCTTGTTTCAGGTCAAACCCGGTTGACTCGGTCAACACCCGAGTCAACTCGGGTCAACGGCAGGTCAAGCAAGTCAACAGGTTAAACGGGTCGATTCAGGTCTCGCGGTTCGAGCAGACGGTCAGCTTCAGTTTTGGCTCGGTCAACTCGGGTCAAACCCGGTTGACTCGGTCAAACTCAGTCAACCCGAGTCAACTCAGTTGACTCGGTCAACTCAGTCAATTTTTCGACACGAAGATGGTAAAGATTAACGGCGCGTTTTATTTCGTTATTTTTATCGTTATTAACACGTGAAACGAGCTCGAAACGATTAACTATTAGTTCATTCGACAAGACTTATATAAATATTGATTTTATTGTTTGAGCATTGATTGAAATTTTGAAAATATAACGACAACTCGTGTTGTCGGGGGCGTCCAAAAACAGAGGAAACTCTGCTCGTTTTTCGAGAAAATCCGTAAAACAAAAAAAAGCACTTTTCTATGAAACGAAACTAACGGACTCGAATAATTTTTGTAAAATCAAATGCAAAGTATATTTAATTGAACGACACTTTGTAATCTACGAAAACGGTAATAATGCGAAGTATTTTATAAAGTAAATATAATAACTTTCAAACATCGAACTATTCGGATTCTTTTGCTAAAATAAATATAGTGTTATATATTTATTTCAGATATAAAACAACACGACAATTCTTTTATAAGAATAGATATAGCTCGTATATTTACTTCAAACATGAAACGATTCGTGATCTGATAAAATAAATATAAGTTTTTATATTTATTTCAAGCGCCGAAACGGCATATACGTATATTTTTGGCAAATATATACAAGACGCTATATATAATACAAGTTTATTATATATTACTTTCGTACGAATATTTCTATATACACAAACGACTTCTCGGAACTTAACAAGTTTAACTTAATCATTTTTATTAAGTTAACAATTTACCATTGAATCGTTCGATTAACGATTCGGTAGAGCTCGATGACACGTAGTTTAGATACTGCGTTTATTTAGAAACTTATAAGATATTCCGTGTTAGGAATATTGTAGAATGCACGCTAGCGAGTCTCGTCTTGGAAACGACATCACGAAGTCGTATTTAGCTAGCTTAGCACAGGAATATTCAGGTGAGTTCATAACCCCACTTTTTACGGTTTTACATTTTTGTAAATGTTTTCGGGGTGGAAAGACATGCACGTTTTGCAAAAACATACAAAGTTTTGAACAAACGCAAAACTCGTATTTCTAGATCATATTACGAAGGGATTTCGAGGAACACAAATGATTTACGAAAGGTTTATACTAAACATATCCGTTTTCAAACAAACGTATCTTTCGGAATATGCATACCCACAAATTCTAGTTTTCTAAACTACGGGTAAATACAAGAAGCACTCTTGGTGAGAACGAGTACCAAGTATGATGCAAATGCTTATTTTTGAAATATGAGTGATTTTCGGTTAGGGTAACCAGGGATATTTGGTTAGGGTAACCAGGGATTTGGTCAGGGTGACCAGGGATTTATTTTATACATGGTATGGTTAGCGTAAGGAGGTTTACTACTTAGATCATGTGAGTGGGTAGGAGCAACATGAGGCCATTAGTCCTCATGGTAGGACCGAGGGACAGGAGCGGTAGATCTATCTGGGTGTAGCGAGCCCAGCCCCAGGCCAAACTAGAAATGGACCTCGGGGTGACTTCGTGCCCGACGCATAAATCCGCTAGGTTTGAGTCTCCCTACTTGCACTTCACACATATCAATGGCCTTGCAAACCATTGGTGATCTCTTTTTCCTTATTTGCTACATACCAGGGACATATATATTTACGAAACTACTTGTTCATACAAATTAAAATACCATGTTTTATACAAAATTTCAAAGCACACGATTATGCGGGTAAGGAGTCAAGGTCAGGGTGGGCATTGACGGTTATATGAACATTACAAATACAAGGCTTTACAAATACATGGTTTTATGAACATAACGTGTTACAAACACAACGTTTCCATATGACTTGGCAAGAAAATGATTTTTAAATTCATTTTCTCAATACTATTTCAAAAACCGGTTTTTCCAAAGATTTATTTCAAATCTTTCACAACTCAAAAGATTTATTTCAAACCTTTCACAACTCAAAAGATTTATTTCAAATCTTTTACAAACAAACTATGAACTCGCTCAACTTTATGTTGACTTTTCGCATGTTTCTTTCTCAGGTTACTTTTCTAAGACAAGGCACGGTTGGAATACGAGAACCATTGGAGACTCGAGTACTTAGCGGGCGTTCAATTTCTAGAAAGTCTTTGCTTATTTGCTTCTGCTGTGCAATGAAGATACCAGTCCAGTCACGCCAGCTCTGATAAATTCGGGGTGTGACAAGATTTGCTTTTTCTCTATGCGCTAGTTGAGGGAGCAAATATCAACCTAGCCGCAAGGATGGCTGATTACTTTGTGAAGTGCTCGGGGCGGACTCCCAACAGTCAGATACACTGCGGTCCGTATGTGACCGAAATAGCCTACAACTTAGGCTTAATGACTGATAAGGTGCTTGATAGTCTCACTCATGTGACCGATGGGGTTTATGTTGATATTCGGTCTCTGAAGGCTATGGGGTTGATTGTGGAGTTGGATAGGGGGGATAGATTGAGGGGCCTGAACAACGAGGTCTGGGACTCGTTGCCTCCAGCTGTGGAGGAAAATGAGGATGAAGAAATGGGGGAGCAGCATGATGAGCAGCACGGGCCACCACCACATACACCACCACATTCACCACAGCACCATGATTTCCACCAACATCAGGACTGGCCAGAGTTCTATTAGCAGTTCCAGCAGATGCGAGTGACGCAGGAGCAGCATGAAACATATATCGACCAGATCAGGATGAGTCGGGACCAGATCCGGGCTAGTCAGATCAGCTGAGGGCCACTCAGGATCAGCTTAGGCAAAACCAGGATAGTTTATACCAGGGAGTGAGTGCTGGATTTTCATACCTATTCGGGGAGATGCATCATGCATATCCCGACTACTTTCAGCATCCTCCACAGTTCCCACCGTGGAACCCGCCTGGTTATGGTGATGCAGGTCCGTCCTTCACGAGAGACGATGATGGTGATGACGAGTAGGAGTCGATGGTGTTGATTGATGGTGGTTGTTTTTATTTCAGTACTTTATATTTTTGGGTGTTCATTTTGTTTGTTATTTCAACACCCTCGGATTGTATTTTTTATTTTTAGACAATTTACTTTATGTCTTGTATTTGTTTGGATGATTAGTCTTATATTTATGTACATTATGGTTTATTTATGTTTTTTCTGTTTCTGTTTTGTTTTGGTGCACATGTGACTTACTTGCAGGTTTTGGGTATCAAATCTTGGATCGGAGCACGTGGCAGATACAGCTTCGGAAGTCTCGTTGCATAAACATCATCTTGAGGGGAGTACTATTATCCTTTTCTCTATATTTCGGGTCTCGCATTGGGGACAATGCGAAGTTCAAGTGTGGGGAGGGGGTTAACTTTGTTTGTCCTTTTTTTATAAAAAAAAAATCAGAAAATCAGAAAAAGCATTCAAAAATACATGTATTTTGTATATATTCTAGTAAATAAACCGGTTGGTTGTGTTTTAGAAAGCTTCAGACTTGATAAAACTCGACAAGAAAAATATTTTTTAAAAAGGAAACCGGAAAGCGTGACAAACAAAGAAAGACTTGCATGATAGTTTTCACACTTTTACCCATTCCTTCCGTTACGTGAGCATATTTGAGCCTTGATATTGTTATATATTTGTTCATTTCGGATATAGGAGTGAGCCGGATGTTATGTGTAATTTAGAACTTGTCACTAGTATGCTTGTTAAGACCATGAACTTGCGGAATTGTGTAGAAGTGATAGAGGCACTTAGATTACCCCTTTGTTGTAAACCTTGTTCTTTGTGTTGTGCTTCCCGTAAACCTTATATTACCCTTTCGAATTAACCATGTCGAGCCTTCCCGTTTACCTTTGTTTACCCACATTATCACCCACTTAGCCAAATTTAGCCTTTTTATGTTTTAAACCTTTTTAGTGTTGAAACTCGGTCAAAATAATCGTTTAACTAGCCTTTGTTGTAGTTTATTGTTTATTATTTATCTAGTTTCTTGTTTATAATAAAAACAGAAAATAAAACACCCTAAAATAGGGTGAAGTTGACGAAAATCGAGCAATTTTAAATGCTTAAATGTTAAAATATAGTTGATGAGCTCGATTGCGCAATAGTCGCCTTTTTAAGGCATATGTATGTATAGTTGTATTGTTTGTTGCTAGTTAAACGCTACTACCGAGTTTTGACCATTTTCGCCACTTTAAATATCCATTTCCATACCCTTCGCCCAAGCCTAACCTTACAACCCGTAAAGACCTCTTGATTTACACTTTTTCGCATGTTAGTTGGTGGAGACGAGATCTTATAACAAGCTTATGATATTACACATTTCATTGACGAGGCATTGAGTGTTTGCACGTACACATTTTATGTATGTTTCATAAATAAAACCGAGTGTGTGTGAACATTGTGAGTTGTGTGAAGATTAACATGTCGAGTCAATTAAATGTGAAGTCACGGCTTTTTGGTTGTCGCTATATATTTGCATATGATTGTTGGGTTTGAGTCTATTGATGTTGTCTTTCGAAAAACCGGCTAACCGTTTGTAGTAGTTTCAATAAAATATTGTGTAAATTATCGTTATTGTTTGATTATATCTTTTATTGCATTTTAGTTTAGCTTGCTTGAGGACAAGCAAGGTTCAAGTGTGGGGAGATTTGATATTCGCTAATTTACACATATTTTAGTCCCCCGTTTTACCCCTATTTTATGCGTTTTCGGCCGTAAAACCGTCATTCGGATGCTTAATCATCTACACTTTTGTTTACAGGCCTAAAACAGCATACCAGACAAGATGATAGCGAAAATGAGGACTTTCCGGACAAAACGACGAAGCTGCGAACATTCTGTTAAGAAAACTGATCTGGGCGTGTGGAACGGACGTGCGACCTAATGCACGACCATGCATCTCCGACAAATGCAAATCAATCCGGAAATGAACGAGGGTGCAACACGGCGTGCAAGGCAAACAAGGCAACCATGGTGATGCACGGGCGTTCCATATCCTGCACCCCGTGCGGATCCGATGATCCAGCCAAAACTCGGAACTGAACGACCAATGCGACTAGGCGTGCAACAAGAGCCCGGAAATGAACGACCATGCGATATGAAGAACGACCGTGCGTGACCTACGACTGGTCAAGATCTGTGACGTCATGCAGTATGGTGCACCATACTCCAATAATTGCTTAAAGTGAATGGTCGTGCAACAGGACGCACGACTGTGCGACATCGAAATTATATACAAAACTTGCAGAAACATTCTGCTCGTAACTCTGGACATTTTGGAAGCAATTCTGGCGATTTTCAGGCTCCGGAGGCTTCTGCTTTCACCCGGATTCAAGCCATATTGAGCCGATTAGCTTCGTTATCTTCCAGATTCTTAATCTTATGCTTGTTTATGGTTTGGTTTTCTAATCTTTCCATGATTTTGTTAATCTTTCAAGAATTTAGATTAATGTTTATGTATTATTGTAGCCTTTGGGCAAAAACACAACAATCCCTTACTTGATTATAACCATTAGTGTGTTGATCTTTGTTTGTAATGACATTTGGAAGTATTTTCTATGTTAATCTTTGATGATTAGTTTGCAACCTTGTTATTGATATTTGATTTCTTGATTATAGTTTGCAACACGATGAAGAAGAGGCTGGTGATATCCTGGCAATCGAGGCTGGCAGCAGTGGGATGAAGGATCATGCAGGTGATACTGGAGCTGGAGGAGGTGATGGTGATGCAGCAAAGGTGTAGGCTGCAGGAATGGGCGATGATGGATATTTCTAGACGTGGCCAGAGCCCATTTTTTAGGACTTGGTAGTTTTATTTTGGTTATGGTGTTTTGAATCAATCTTGGGTTGTATTTGAACAATAGTTTCTAGGGTTATGGATCATGGATCCTCAGACAATAGGTAGGATAATGGGTGGTGGATGGATCCTCTGTTTGGGGGATGAAGCCACTCGTTATCCTGCCATCTTTTATTTCCTGCACTCTTAAGACTCGTTAACAATGGACACCCTTTGCCAACCCATGTGGACGGGCCACGTTTTGCTGGTAGAAACATGGGTTGGCAATTTTGACAACCTTAAAGGGTTTAATGTTTTGTGAATAAAATAAATTTAACTTTTTGGCTTTTTCCTGTGTTTTTATCCTTGTAAGTACTTTATTTTTCAATTGTTGTGATACATATTTTGTCTGAATTTATTAAGTAAAGAAGAAAAATTTAATAAATATTCTCAAAAAGTTTAGGATATGATCAAGGATCACATATCCTATAGTCAACAACTTCTGAAAACTAGTGTAGTTTAAGGATCACAAGTTCAGTTGTCAAAGGATAAGGGTAACTCAGATGAATAATGAATAAAATCAAAATAGTTAAGGATCATACCTAAGAATCTAAGTTAGGATCCTAACCTTTAACACTTATATTCAGGTTAACCAAAAGACAAACCTTAGTAGAAGGTAAGGATCAAGGATCCTTGGTCGTTTAGCTTCAAAAACCTGAAATAGGATACAACTTGGGACTAAGCCAATATAAGATAAAAGTTAGTAACTGGGGACAAGCCCAACAATTCTGGGGACAAGCCCAATATACTGGGGACAAGCCCAAAGGATAACTGGGGACAAGCCCAAAGGATCGTGTGTAAACTGGAGTATGGCCTCACTGGCGACTATCCAAACTTAGTGACATGAAAATGCCAAAACCTTAGCTAACGTGAAAACGTTAGAAACCTTAGGAACGGATGTATGGTACGTCTACCATTATACATAGGATCCTGAATATAGCCAGTACAATGAAATTTTCAGCCCCTAAAGCGAGTACTGGTCCCATTGCCATGAACTATACCAGGATCATCGTGCGCTACTGGCGAAACTGGGGACAGGCCCAAACTGGGGTCAAGCCCAAATAACTGGGGTCAAGCCCAAATAACTGGATACTTCTGTGGATACTCAATCCTTTGTTAAGGATACCTGAACCTTCAAAACTCAGAATCAAGTGAAAGGAGGATAAAGGATGCAGGATCCTTATCCTTATATAAGATAACTAAAGAATGAAATAGTTTGAGATTAAAATATTACCACGATGAGGATCATCTGTCTGGTAAGGATCCTTCAAGGATACTTGTCAGGTAAGGATCATGGATCCTTATCACATGAAGTATTTCTTTAAGTGGACAGCATTCCAAGCTCTTGGTAGCAAGTCACCTTCCATTGTTAGCAATCGATATGCCCCCTTTCCTGCCTCAGCTTCGATCAAGTAAGGGCCTTCCCACTTTGGTGCCAACTTTCCATCAGCAGGATTGGTGGTATTCTGAAATGCTTTCCTTAACACCATATCTCCAACTTGGAATTTCCTGATCCTGACATTTTTGTTGTAAGCTCCAGCCATCGTTTGTTGATAACTGGCCATCCTTATCCTTGCCAAATCCCTGTGCTCTTCTATAGTATCCAAGTCTTGAACCAAGTTTTCAGCATTTTCTTCAGGATCACGAATGCTTGTTTTTTCAGTAGGAACCACCATCTCTGTAGGAATCACTTATTCTGCTCCAAATACCAAAGAGAATGGAGTTTGACCAGTAGCATTCTTGGGAGTTGTCCTATCAGCCCAAAGTACATAAGGTAGTTCTTCTGTCCATTTTCCTTTCTTGGATCCAAGCTTTTTCTTCAAATTGTTGATGATGATCTTGTTGGATGATTATGCCTGGCCATTAGCTTGTGGGTGGACTGGTGCTGATGTTATCATCTTAATCCCCCAGCTGTCATAAAAGTTAGTAGTTCTATTCCCAATAAATTGGGATCCATTATCACAAACAATTTCAGAAGGGATACCAAATCTAGTAATAATGTTTCTTTTAATAAAGGATATAACTTCCTTTTCTCTGACTTGAGCGAAGGCTTCAGCCTTTATCCACTTGGAGAAGTAATCAGTCATAGCAAGCATAAATACTTTTCCACCAGGTGCCTTAGGAAGCTTACCAACTATATCCATTCCCCATCTCATAAATGGCCATGAAGAGGATATAGGATGCAAAAGCTCTGCTGGTTGATGAAGGATATTACTATGTCTCTGACAAGGATCACACTTCTTGACATATTCCACAGCATCCTTCTTCATAGTAGGCCAATAGTATCCTGTCCTCAGGATCCTTGAGAATAATACTCTGCCCCCAGTGTGGTTTCCACAATCTCCTTCATGGAAATCCCTTAGGACTTCTTGGATTTCAGGATCCTCAATGCATCTTAGATATGGAGCTGCAAGAGATCGTTTATACAACATGTTATTCAATATTGTAAATTGAGATACCTTGATTTTGAAAGCCCTGGGGTTTTCGCCTGTAGGAATCTCTCCATGTTGTATGTATCTCATGATTGGAAGGATCCATGATCCTGAATGAGATAGAGTATCATCACTAGGGATGATTTCAGAATCCTCTCCTATTTCCATAGCTACATGATCCTCGATAGCAGGGGTCAGGATATGGTTAATAGGGATCTTGATATCCTCCGGGATCTTCAAGGATGATCCTAGATTGGCTAATGCATCAGCCTCTGCATTCTCTTCCCTTGGTACTTGTGTCAAACTAAAGAAAACAAAAGAGAGTGCCAATTCTTTGACTATCTCTAAATATTTGATTAGCTTTTCACCTTTAACAGCATAGGATCCATTAAAGTGATTAGTGATCAATAAAGAATCTACATGTACCTCAAGATACCTGATCCTCATATGCTTGGCAATTTGAAAACCAGCTATCAAGGCTTCATATTCAGCCTCATTGTTGGTAGTTTGAAATTCACAAGCTATGGAGTGGGGTATTATGTCCCCCTGTGGCGATTTTAGTAGTATTCCAAGTCCTGTTCCTTTTACATTAGAGGCTCCATCGGTGAATAGTATCCAAGGATCCTTAGTTTCCTCTAGCTGTTGGACCTCTAACTCAGCTTCCTTTTGCAAGTCACTACTAAAATCTGCCACAAAGTCAGCTAAGGCCTGGGATTTAATGGCAGTTCTAGGCTCATATCTTATATCATAAGCACTAAGCTTCACTGCCCATTTAACCATCCTTCCTGACATTTCAGGTTTCCTGAGAACATTCTTAATTGGAAAATTAGTCTTAACAATAATTGCATGAGTTTCAAAATAATGTCTTAATTTAGTAGATGCCATAATTAATGCAAGGATAAGTTTCTCTAAGTGTGTATACCTGGATTCAGCATCAAGTAAACTCTTACTTACATAATAAACAGGTTGTTGTGTACCTTGGTGATCCTTAACAAGGACCGCACTTACTGCTTTTGAGGATACCGCTAAGTATAAGGATAATAGATCCCCCTTTTCTGGTTTCATCAAGGCAGGGGCTGAGGATAGGTAATCCTTAAGAGCTTTGAGGGCACTTTCATGCTTCTCAGTCCATACAAATTTCTTGTTCTTCCTCAGAATGTCATAGAATTCCTTGCACTTTTCTGAGGATTTAGATATGAACCTGTTCAAGGCTGCAATCCTGCCTGTCAATCTTTGCACATCCTTGGCATTGGCAGGAGATTTGATATTCACAATAGCCTTAATCTGCTCTGGACTTGCTTCAATGCCCCTCTTTGTCACCATATAGCCTAAGAATTTACCTGCTTTAACACCAAAATGACACTTGGAAGGATTTAGTTTCATATTAAATTTATCAAGGATATTAAATGCTTCCTCCAAATCTTTGAGGTGATCCTCAGCTTTCTTGGACTTAACCACCATGTCATCTATATAGACTTCCATAGTGTGTCCAATTTGTTCCTTGAACATCATATTGACTAGCCTTTGATAAGTAGCACCTGCATTCCTTAGTCCAAATGGCATAGCAATATAACAATATATACCAGTTGGGGTCATAAAGACCGTATCCTCTTGATCAGATGGTTCCATCTGAATTTGTTGAAATCCAGATGAAGCATCCATAAAAGTTAACAACTCATGACCCGCGGTAGCATCCACCATGGAGTCAATGTGGGGTAATGGGAAAGGATCCTTGGCACATGCCTTGTTTAAATCAGTAAAATCGACACATACCCTCCACTTTCCATTTTTCTTTTGAACAACAACCACATTGGCTAACCACCTTGGATACTTAACCTCTCTTATCATACCTTCCCGAAGTAGCTTATCTACCTCCTCCTGGATAATAGCATTCCTTTCAGGTGCAAACTTCCTTCTTTTTTGATGAATTGGCTTTAATGACCTGTCAATGCCGAGTTTATGAGTAAATATATCTTTAGATATACCTGTCATATCCTCATGCTTCCAGGCAAAGGTAGTTTTCCTTCTTTTAAGGAAGGATACTAGATCCTGTTCAATTTCGCTAGGGATCCCTGATCCTATGAAGATCCTGGATTCAGGATCATGAGGATTTCCTTTACATCCTGCTCTCTTGCCTCCAAGACATCTCTTGAAGGATACTTTAATTGCTATTGCTCCCTTGGTCTTGAGGCTGGCTTCATTGATGAGGTATAGCAATTCTTAGCTTCTTGTTGATCACTCTCAATTTTCACCACTCCCCATGGACTAGGAAGCTTCACGCACTGATGATAAGTAGATGGGACTGCCTTCATGTCATGTATCCATGGTCTGCCAAGGATAACATTACAACAAGATAAGCAATCTATAACACAAAACTTCTGATAAGAATGGAGTACTTCAATATAGATAGGGAGTTTGATGTCCCCCAGTGTGTTCTTGGTTTCCCCACTGAATCCCACAAGGACTGAGGATCTTGGGACAATATCAGACTCCGGGATATTCATCTTCTTGAGGACATCAAGCTGAATGATGTTCACAGAGCTTCCTCCATCTATAAGGATCCTGCGAACAAAATGATTAGAAATGAACAGGGTAATAACAAGACCATCATGATGAGGATCCTGAACATCAAGACGATCATCCTCATCAAAAGTTATGATCTTATCCTCGGTGACAGTGGACGTCCGGATGGGTCTATCTCCATTATCCATCTTGGTTTCCTTGGCATGTCTTTTGGCTGCTGAAAAGGAAGTACAACCAATGTCTGATCCACCGGATATAAAGTTTATAACTTGTGCATCTGCTGGAGGAGCAGGAGCTTTTTCCGGGATCCTTTCAGGATCCTGGATCCTTGACTTCTTTCATCCCAAAAGCTCTTTCAAATGCCCCTTGCTTAACAAGTAACCAATTTCCTTTCTAAGTGCAATACACTCTTCAGTGAGATGCCCGAAATCCTCATGATATGCACACCACTTGGACTTATCCTTTGTAGCAGCTGGTTTATCACTTTTTCTCGGCCACCTAGCTTTCTCACCTAAATTCTGCATTGCAAGAATTAGTTCATTGTTATCAATAGAGAAACAGTATTCAGAAATGGGAGGATAATCCTCATCATCTTCTTCCTGTTCCACTGCATGCACATTCTGGTTATCAGATTTGTTGTATGATTTTGATTTGTTGTTCCTGAAGTAGGATCCTTGCTTTTCATGTCTGGAGGATCCTGTCAATCTTTCCTGGATCCTTTTGTCATCCTCTAGGCGGATGAACCTAAGGGCCCTGGTTCTTACTTCATCAAGATTCCTGCAAGGGGTCATGACAAGATCATCATAGAACAATGAATCCCTAAGCAATCCCATTTTAAAGGCTTCTACAGCCGTAGCTATATCCAGGTTGGGGATATCTAAGGATTCTTTACTAAATTTAGTGATGTAATCTCTAAGTGATTCATTTTGACCTTGTGTTACCCTATATAGATTACTAGTTAATCGTTCAAACTTTCTACTACAAGAGAATTGACTATTAAACAAATTAACTAGGTTAGCAAATGAAGTAATAGAGTAAGGGGGAAGACTTAGCAGCCATTTAAGAGCAGATCCTGTGAGTGTGGATCCAAAACCCTTGCATAGGCATGCTTCTTTTAACCTCTCAGGAATTGGATTGATCTCCATCCTCTCCCTGTATTGGGCTACATGTTCCTCTGGATCCGTTGAACCATCATACAGCTTCATGGATGGTATCTGGAATCTTTTGGGTATCTCAGCATCACATAAGGGTGGTGCAAAGCGAGATATCCTATGGCTACCATCTGCGATCTCAGGAATGGGTTTAACCACTCCTGGTACGCTGGATATCATATCCTTGAGCTTCTGTAACTCCCTGGCCATAGCCTGATTGATACCTGTATCCTGCATAGAGCCATGGTTAGTGTTATATGAATTATTAAAAGTGTTACCTCCCAGAGGATTCATGTTTGGAATTCCAAATGTGAATCCATATTGACGGGACTCTGGTATGACTGAAGGACCAGAGGAAGCAATGGTCTGCATTGGTATGAAGTCTCCTTGATGAACATCCGAGCTTGGAGGCTGCATACTTCTTAAGAATCCTTGATCCTGAAAGATGTTGGATTCTTGAGGCTGAGAGGATCCTTGAACCTGAAAGGATCCTGGAACCATAAAGGATCCTTGGACCTGGGAGGATCCTTGGACCTGGGAGGATCCTAAATATCCTCCTGAGCTGAAGAATGATCCCTGATGCTGAAAAGAGGATCCCAATGGCTGAAAATAGGATCCCTGAGGCTGGGAGTGAGAGCCAAATGCCTGACTCATAGTTGTTGTTCCATAACGCCTTTCTAATGGACCACTTTGATACTGGATGTCCGGAACTGCCGATTATAGGGTAGTTACAACTGGAGTGTCAAAATTCAATGACCTTGGCATCAGAGGAGAGTGATCCTCCACTGATTTCTTCTGTTTCTTGATATCACCAATCACTTGGAGGATCCGTTCATTGGTTTTGTCCTGCTCTTGCATGCGATCCCTCATCTGCAAAATCAGATTAAAAAGATCATTAGTAGTAGGATTAGTGGAAACAGAAGAAGTTGGTGGTTTTTGGAAAATGGGGGTTTGTCTCTTCGCAGCATTTTCAGCATTCTTCTGGGATCCAGAAGGTGGTAGAGGCAAAGGAGGAACGCCCTGTGAAGAACTCATCGCCGGCATAGAGCTTGATGTGTTCTTTGCTGAGGAAGCCAATTGCTTGATTGTAATGAACCGAAAGGATCACCAGAACAATAATTTCTCAAGAATGAAGCACCAATTGCCCCACGGTGGGCGCCAAACTGTTTTGGTCAAAAATCAAGCCAAGATAATGCAACCAAAGTTTCTGTTGTGAGGTGTGATGCTTGAATCAATGAACAATGCTAAGAATCACTCAGAAATGTAATGAACAAGTGACACAAAGATTTATACGAGGAAAAAACCCTAGATCAAGAGTTGATCTCCGGCATAAAAAACCTCGGGTGATGGAAACTACCGATCACCAACTCAGATTAAACAAACAAGTTATTACAACTTCGGATGATAGCGAGCTAGTTACAAGGATCACTAGAGTGTAATGTGCAAAAAAGTGTGTAATCGCCAAGTGAATTGTCGAGAGCTGATGAGAGCAGTTACGAGTGTGTGTCTTAAGCTAAAAATAGCCGAATGTCCTAATCTTGCTCGCTATCCCCTTTTTAAAAATGGAAAATATCTAAGCTAACTAATTATCCGCATTCCATGCAAGTCTCCCACGAACTCCATAACGTCCATATTGGTCAAGCACGTGCGGAATAAAAAGGGAATATGCTCCAGGAATATCGCCAAGACCAAGTCCAAGCTCGTACTCCTGCAAAACAACATCATATTCAAAGCAGACAATCGTTAGTATAAGGATCCTTATGATGATCCTGGATCCTGATCCTACCATACTCTCTGAGGATCACTAATTCAGACAGAATTGAGGATCCCTAAGCCCAACAGTAATTGAGGATCACTGATCATTCAAAAATCCTCCCCTAACACCCATGATCTCCACAACGTCTATAATGGTCAAACACGTGCGGAATCTTTAGAGAATATGCTCCAGGAATTTCGGTGAGACTTGGTCCATGTACTTGTTCCTGCAAAACAAATGTACGTACAAAGAAAACAATTGTTAGTAGTAGGATAATAACAGTGATCCTGAATCCTGATCCTGCGACACCTGCTGAGGATCCTTAATTCAAATAGAATTGGGGATCCATGATCCTGGTAGCAGTTGAGGACCCGTGATCCTCAGGATTTAGAAAATCCTCCCCTAACAGGCACATGATAAGATATTAATGACCCGGACATCCATTGGTATGAGCAAATCCCTAAAATATAACTTATTATATAATATATCATAAAAAAAATTTCATGAGGACTATAAGGGGGACGGGCGCCCCGTGATAGCCCATCCATCACGCGTGGATCCATCACGTACACCGCCGCCACCAGTCTTGAAAATGCGTGGAATCCAAAACGCATCAAATGTTTAACACGTTGAAGATTTGAAAAATTGGAACATTGTGACATTTGACCGTTGAATTGGACTGTTGGAATTAAAAAAAAAAACTTAAACAATCTATATATATTTCACACATTCTTCATAAATTTATATCATTTCACCAACAACAAAACATATATCACACATTCTACAAATTTCACAAATGGAATTTCATACGGATTTGTTTTCGATGGACAGGGATAGCGATAGCCAAACGTCTTCCGACAATGAGATGCTTGAGTTTTTCGAGAAGGTGTATACTGCACTTGAAGCAAGTTCGAGCCGCCCGAAGAAGAAAATGGTGGATCGTGATCGTATACATGCCAACGAAGTGTTAATGAACAATTATTTTGTGGAGAATTCGGTCTACAATGCCGAAACGTTTATGTTAGGGGAGGATTTTCCAATCCTAAGGATCACGGATCCTCAAGTGCTGCCAGGATCATGGATCCTCAATTCTGTTTGAATTAAGGATCCTCAGCAGGTGTTGTAGGATTTGGATTCAGGATCCTTATTGTTATCCTTATACTAACAATTGTCTACCTTGTACGTAAGCTTGTTTTGCAGGAGCAAGGGCATGGACCAAGTCTCACCGAAATTCCTGGAGCATATTCCCTCAATATTCCACACGTGCTTGGCTTTTATGGACGTTATGGAGGTTATGGGGAGCTTGCACAAATTGCGGATAGTTAGTTGTTTAGTTATTTCTAATTTAAAATGGGGATAACAAGCTTGAGATAGAACACTTAGCTAATTTTGGCATACACACACTCTCGCAACAGCTCTCAATCAACTCTCGAACACTACTTGGCGATTTCATACGTTTTTTGCACATTGCACACTAGTGATCCTTGTAACAAGCTTGTTATCATCCCGAGTTGTAAACTTATTTTGTTTAATCTTAGTTGGTGATCGGTAGTTTCCATCACCCGAGGTTTTTTGTGCCGGAGATCAACTCTTGATCAAGGGCTTTTTCCTCGTATAAATCCTTGTGTCACGTGTTCATTATATTTCCGAGTTATCCTTAACATTGTTCATTGATTCAAGCATCATTCCTCACAACAAAGATTTGGTTACATTATCTTAGCCTGATTTTTGACCAAAATAGTTTGGCGCCCACCGTGGGGCAATTGGTGCTTCATTCCTAAGAAAACTCTTGTTTTTGTGATCATTTCGGTTCATTACAACCAAGCAGATGGCTTCTTCAGCAAAGAGCACTTCAAGTTCAATGCCGACAATGAGTTCTTCACAGGGCGTTCCACCTTTGCCTCCACCACCTTCAGGATCCCAGAAGAATGCTGAAAATGCTGCAAAGAGACAAAGCCCCATTTTTCCAAAACCACAAACTTCTTCTGTTTCTTCTAATCCTACTACTAGTGATCTTTTTACTTTGATTTTGCAGATGAGGGATCACATACAAGAGCAGGACAAAACCAACGAAAGGATCCTCCGGGAGATCGGTGACATCAAGAAACAGAAGAGATCAGGGGAGGATCACTCTCCTCTGATACCAAGGTCACTGGATTTCGACACTCCAGCTATAACTGCCCAGCAATCTGCAGCCTTAGACATCCAGTTCCAAACTGAACTGTTGGGAAGGCGTTATGGAGCAACAACTGTGAGTCAAGCTTTTGGTTCTCACTTCCAGCCTCAAGGATCATGTTTTCAGCCTTCGGGATCCTCTTTTCAGCATCAGGAATCCTCCGTCAGCTCAAGAGGATATTTGGGAATGCACACAGTACAAGGTTCCTCTCAGGTTCAAGGATCCTCTAGGGTCCAAGGATCCTCCATGGTTCAAGGATCCTCTCAGGTTCAAGGATCCTCATTTCAAGTTCAAGGATCCTCTCAACCTCAGGGATCCTTTCAAGTTCAAGGATCCTCTCAGCCTCAAGGATCATCCCAGCTTCAGGGATCCAACATCTTTCAAGATCAAGGATTTTTGAGAAGTGTACAACCCCCAAGCACAGATGTTCATCAAGGAGACTTCATTCCAACGCAGACCATTGCCTCTTCTGGTCCTTCAATCATACCAGAATCCCGTTAATATGGATTCACATCTGCAATTCCTAACTTGAATCCTCTGGGAGGTAACACTTTCAATAATTCTTATAACACTAACTATGGCTCTATGAAGGATACAGGTATTGATCAAGCTATGGCTAGGGAGTTACAGAAGCTTAAGGATATGATATCCAGCGTTCCAGGAGTGGTTAAACCCATTCCTAAAAGGTTTCAAATACCAACTATGAAGCTATATGATGGTTCAACGGATCCAGAGGAACATGTAGCTCAATACAGGGAGAGGATGGAGATCAATCCAATTCCTGAGAGGTTAAAGGAAGCATGTCTATGCAAGGGTTTTGGATCCACACTTACCGGATCAGCTCTTAAATGGCTGCTAAGTCTTCCCCCTTACTCTATTACTTCATTTGCTAATCTAGTTAACCTGTTTAATAGTCAATTCTCGTGTAGCAGAAAATTTGAACGATTAACTAGTGATTTATATAGGGTAACACAATGTCAAAATGAATCACTTAGAGATTATATCACTAAGTTTAGTAAAGAATCCTTAGACATTCCTAATCTGGATATAGCTATGGCTGTAGAAGCCTTTAAAATGGGTTTGCTTAGGGATTCATTATTCTATGATGATCTTGTTATGACCCCATGCAGGAATCTTGATGAAGTAAGAACCAGGGCCCTTAGATTTATCCGATTAGAGGATGATAAAAGGATCCAAGAGTGATTGGCAGGATCCTCAAAATAGGAAAAGCAAGGATCCTACTTCAAGAATAACAAGTTTAAGTCCTACAACAAGTCTAACAACCAGAACGTGCATGCAGTAGAGCAGGAAGAGGATGATGAGGATTATCCTCCCATTTCTGAATACTGTTTTTCTGTTGATAACAATGAACTAATTCTTGCAATGCAGAATTTAGTTGAGAAAGCAAGATGGCCAAGGAAAAGTGATAAACCAGCCGCAACAAAAGACAAGTCCAAATGGTGTGCATATCATGAGGATTTCGGACATCTCACAGAAGAGTGTATTGCACTTAGAAAAGAAATTGGTTACTTGTTAAGCAAGGGGCATTTGAAGGAGCTTTTGGGATGAAAGAAGTTAAGGATCCAGGATCCTGAAAGGATCCCAGAAAAGGCTCCTGCTCCTCCAGCAGACGCACAAGTTATAAACTTCATATCCGATGGATCACACATTTGTGGTACTTCCTTTTCAGCAGCCAAAAGACATGCCAAGGAAACCAAGATGGATAATTGAGACAGACCCATCCGGACCTCCACTGTTACCAAGGATAAAATTATAACTTTTGATGAGGATGATCGTGTCGATGTTCAGGATCCTCATCATGATGGTCTTGTTATTACTCTGTTTATTTCTAACCATTTTGTTCGCAGGATCCTGATAGATGGAGGAAGCTCAGTAAACATCATTCAGCTTGATATCCTCAAGAAAATGAACATCCCTGAATCAGATATTGTCCCAAGATCCTCAGTTCTTGTGGGATTCAGTGGAGAGACCAAGAATACATTGGGGGGCATCAAACTCCCCATCTATATTGAAGGACTTCATTCTTATCAAATTTTTTGTGTTATTGATTGCTTGTCTTGTTGTAATGTTATCCTTGGCAGGCCATGGATACATGACATGAAGGCAGTCCCATCTACCTATCATCAATGTGTAAAGCTTCCTAGTCCGTGGGGAGTGGTGAAAATTGAGAGTGATCAATGATGTGTGTAAAATGCAACATATAAATTACATCAAATGAGGCATAAAACTAACCCTTTTTAAGTACTAATGTTGGAAAAAGAGTGTTTTTGTCTTCCTTTTGTATTTTCAGGATTAAATGAGCTCAAATTCACAAAAGAAGCAAAAAGACAGCTAAATCTAACATAAATACAAGAAAAGGAACATAAGTGGACTGCCCGACCCCTCAACGGCATCTTCCCAAGCAAAATAGAGAAGGCAGAAGACTGAACACGCCCCGTGCTCAGCCAGCACGGGGTCGTGCCCAAGAAACAGCAGAAAAGACAAACCTATAGAAGCTTCTATTGCCCACCACGGGGCCGTGTCCAGTGAACACGGGGGCGTGGCGAAAGTACAGCAGGCGCATTAATTGTAATTGCGAATTACAATTAATGAAGAGAGAGAATGTCAGACAGGCACGGGGGCGTGTCCAGCGGACACGGGGCCGTGCCCAGCCTTCTGTTCAGCCTATAAATAGGAGTGCTTGGTTTCATTTCAACTCATCCCTTGGCACACCACCTCTCTCACACTTCATCCACCACCCACCACCATCACAACACCATCATCCACCACCATCATCCATTGTCCATCATAGAGTGTGTGAGTCGTCTCGGGATCCAAGATTGATCGTAAGAGTTCTTGACAATCAAGGCCATGTTTGCCTAAGTCTCTTACATCACTTGGTGAAGACAAAGTGTCTAGTGTAATACTTTTTATTTCTAATCTTTTGCACTTTTTATTTGGTTTTGTATTAATGACTTTAATAACTAGTTACTTATGTTGAAGGTGATCTTTCCTTATCGTTTGTCCGTGGTGTCTTGGCATTATTTTACTGTCTATATAAAATAAAAGATTTTCACCATTCATATCTCCATGGTCTATATGGAGGTATGTTGGCTACCTGGTCGGGGGTTAAGGGAACGGTTTGGTAAAGGTCTTGCCATTGTTCAGCGTTTAGAGGTCCTGCAATGGACCTGGGTCAAATTTAGTAGGACCTCCTTCAATGCTTCACGGTATTGGATGGCGGGGGTCCAAACTCTTTGATCCCCTCATAAGTTAACTACTATTAATACTATAACCCGGCTATTTAGGACTGTATCCCTGCTGACTCAGACTACTTAGCCGAGGGTAACGTCACCGCCAAAAGCGGGGCCTACCATAATTTGCATTAATAACTTAATTAATTATCTTCCAATAATCCACCCTTTTAGGATTATATCCTTGCTGACTCAAACTACTGGGGTGAGGGTAACGTCACCTTCAAAAGAGGGGCCTACTACAATAACTAAGATAATCTCTTAATTATGTGCAAAAGTGCGGAAATAATCAAAGGTTACACTAGATACGAGTCGGAACCAAGTGATTCATCTTGTCTATCTGTTTTTCTTTTTATTTTATTTTTCAGCATTTAGTTAGTTTTTATTTTTCTTAGTTAAAAACATTTTTCTAAATTTTTTATTTTGATTAGACGTTGAGGATAAACCGGTACTAAAAGCTCTTGTGTCATTGGACGACCTCGGTATCTTGCCAACACTATACTACGCTCACGATGGGTGCACTTGCCCATATGTGTGTTTAGTGTTAGTAAAATATCGTGTTTTATAAATTTAAAACTTGGCTAAAATAAGTGTTAAAGGGGCTTAAAATATACACCTAATATATATAACACTTCACACGCATCAATCAACAAGAAGCTAAGAATTGCTACACGTCATCAATGAAGCCAGCTTCAAGACCAATGGAGCAATAGCAATTAAAGCATCCTTCAAGAGATGTCTTGGAGGCAAGAGAACAGGATGTGAAAGAAATCCTTATGGATCCTCATGATCCTGAATCCATAGTCTTCATAGAAACAATGATCCCTACAGAGATGGTGGTTCCTACTGCAAGAACAAGCATTCGTGATCCTAAAGAAAATGCACAATAATAATTTATTTCAAGTAAACCGCCACCTATAATTACCCACAATCACTACCACCGACCAGTACCACCACTCACTGATGATTTTATTCTTTTGTTTTTCTTGTCTATCAAACAATACACAATAATAATTTATTTCAAGTAAACTGCCATTTTGGTCCCTGAGGTTTGGGCAGTTTTGCCACTTTAGTTCAAATTTGAAACCTTTTACATCTGGGTCCCTGTGGTTTCAGTTTTATTGCCATTTCTGTCCAAAAGCGAAATAAGGTCAGATTTCTAAAAAAACATGATATTTTGTCCTTTTCCTCAGGAGTAAAATCGTCATTTAATCATTATATATAAAGTAATTAACCTCTCCATCTCTCCTCTCTGCCGCCACAACCACCACCGCCACCGCCACCTCCTCCCCCTTCTCACCACCGCCATCATCAACACCCACCCATCAACACTGAATCAACATCATCTTCTACCTCCATTCACGAAAATATCAAGTCAAAACCCTTGATAAAAATAAAAATGAAAATATAAAAAAGAAGAATTAGAAGAGGCTCAAATTTGTTAATAATAATCAAAACAAAGAGGAACCAACCGCCATGGTTGCAAACATCGCGGATGCTTCAATAGTCGGATATTACCCCGCCAAGATACGGTAAGTCTCAAGCTTCACTCGATTCACTCAGACAACGAAAAAAATCATCATCATTGCCTCTGATCGTTGTTGTTGTACCTCATAATGTTTGCGACCTGAAGATCCGAGTTCGATCCCAGATGCAGTACGTTCCCGGCATAACTCCGGCGAGACGTCGATTCTCTCTCCTCTCTGAAAAGCTTCCCGAGCGGTTGCCGTACAGATTCAGTTACAGATATCAAGCGAGTTTAGAGAGAGAAAGAGAGGGTAAAAGTTAGGGTTTTAGAAAGAGAAAGAGGGGGAAAGAACGGGGGTGGTTGTGCTCTGAAGAGGTGGTGCTTGTGGGGGTGGTTGTGGTGTGGGGTGGGTGTTAATGGTGGCGGTGGTGAGAAGGGGGAGGAGGTGGCGGTGGTGGTGGTGCTCTGAACGGCAGAGAGGAGAGAGGGAGAGGAGGAGAGAGTAATGGGAGAGTATTTATATATATTATGCTTAAATGGCGATTTTGCCCCTGAGAAAAGGACAAAATAGTAGGGTTTTTTTAGAAATCTGACCTTATTTTGCTTTTGGACTAAAATGGCAATAAAACTAGGGACCTAGATGCAAAGAGTTTCAAATTTGGACTAAAGTGACAAAACTGCCCAAACCTCAGGGACCAAAATGGCAGTTTACTCATTTATTTCATTCACACACGGTAACCAAACTAGACGTGGAATGGTAATGATCCATTGCATTCGCTCGTCCATTTTATTACCACATGCCAAACAAACTCTAAAAGTCTAAACTAATCTTTTAAAAATCTACAATAAATATATATTCGGCGATATTCTAATTTTCTCTAAAAAAAAGTTCAATTCATCCATATATATTCGGTCATATTCTAATTTCTCTAAAAATTTCATATTAAAGAAATTCATCCATATATTTGGAGATGATGACTTTTGCGGGTCATATTGGAGAGTGCGTTAGTCTCTTAATTGGCATGATGATAACATTTGAGAAAATCTTTTCTGCCTCTTTGTTTGAATTGTTATATCTCTCATCATGTTAATAATAGACTAAGCAAAAGCATCTATAGTTGGGAATCTCTCATGTTATTACTTTTTCTAACCTCTTTCGTACTTTCACTAAAAAGACACTTAAGCTCGTCAATTTTTATGTTGATTGATTTCCATCTTCATAGTTTGTTTACTCATCACTAAGCATGTTCCGTGCTATCCGCGTACTATAAAGAGAAATAATCATGAGAATTAACGGCTTAACAAATACAAATACATAGGATCTTTTCAAATTATAAAGAAAAAAAGGGTTAATAAAATTGTATGAAGATAACAAATCATGAGAATTAACCACTTAGACCTAGGGCTGTAAACGAATCGAACGAACACGAACAATTCAATGTTCGTGTTCATTCGTTAAGGAAATTAACATGTTCGCGAACTGTTCATGAACGCATACCGAACATAAGTTTATGTTCTTGTTCGTTCGTTAAGGAAATTCAGCTGTTCACGAACAGTTCGTGAACACTGGTCTCGAAACACAAACGAACGCAAGCAATAAAAAACGATCGCAAACAAACATTTAACTTGAAAATAAAAACATTATTATCTTTAAACATTGAATATAAGTACTTAAATACAACCAACATATGATAAATCAAAACACAAGAATTCTACCATACCATCAAATGATGAATCAAGTTTAACTAGCTTAAACATAATTATCCCCAAAAATATCTTAGAATGTCTAAACTTTAGCTAACTTAGAAAAAATAGGGTTCAAGTTTTCAATATGTTTACATAAAATGTTTATTATTTGTTATTTTTTAATATAATCAAACGAACACGAACGAACATGAACGAAAGTAACAGAACATATTACTGAACGTTCACGAACGCAGCCGAACGAACGAGACCTGTGTTCGTGTTCGTTCGTTAAGGTAACCGAACGAAATTTTTTGTTCGTGTTCGTTCGTTAAGCTAATCGAACGAACATAAACGAACCTCCCGCCAAACGGTTCACGAACTGTTCGCTGAACGTTCAGTTCGTTTACAGCCCTACTTAGACCGCACAGAGTGGAGCGTGGGACGGCGTGGAACCCCCCTTCATGCGTGGAAAACCGCCCCGTGGGGTGGCTTGGGGGGAGGGATGTGGGTAATACTGGGTATCCTCACACGACATGGGGCAAATGTGAAGGTGATGTGGATAGTGGTGATTGGTTCAATGATTCTTAGAGAGAGAGAGAGAGAGAGAGATGGATGTAAATTTTGTTTAGAGAGAGAAAGTTCAAGCCCCTTCTACCACGCCCCACCACCATGTGGTTTTTGGGGGCTTGGAGGGCAAAGCCCAGTTTGCTGACGTGATAGACATGTGACGCTCCACGCTTTCTTTCAAATTCCTTCCACTACAAGTAGCTTAATAAATACAAATACGTATGATCTTTAAAAAACACGGTTAATAAAATAGTCACGTCAACCCATGGCATTATAGTCTAGTGGTATCTTGGTGGTGGGATAAGGCTTATGACCATTAGGTCATGGGTTCGATTCCCACAGGGGGTTTTTCCCAGATTTATTGGGTTTCCTCCTGAATTGGTGTATAGGCATTATTGCCTAGTGGAGATGGATATGATCGGGTGGTTCTGCTGGTGGCACGATGATACTCCAGTGGTCCGTCAGTGATCCAAATTTGTCGTTCAAAAAAAAAAAAATAGTCACGTCAACCACCATATGTACATCCACATATTTGTAGTGTGATCGAATGCACCATTGTCCGAGTCTAAAAAGAAAATGAAATATTTTTAACATCGAATCAAACTAATGCAACTGGTTAAAATTTATTCAATTTAAAAATAGAAGTTAATAACATAGAGAGATAAACGAGAGAATCTACCTCTGTGTTAACTTTAATCAATAAGTTTCATAAAAACTTTTTAAACTTAAAAAATAACTTTTATATACTTTTAAAATTATATCATAAAGTGGAGAATTTCATCCTACGGATATAATATTGCTGCATTTTTTTTTTGAAAGTTGTAATGCATTATGCAATACAATTGTGTGGTTATGACATTAACATTACACAATGTCGTTATCTCATTTTACAAATGTGTAGACATGTGCACATGTTTGAAATGGGTTTTGATTACGAATTAGGCAAGCATGCCATTGAACAAGACGCGATTACGTATGACAGAAACTTACATACATAATCAGACGCATATACACTTGCAAACAAGGCCGGCCCATCTATTATAACAAATAAGTAAATGCTTAGGGGCCTCACTTTTTAGCCCAATTGTGTGTTTTTTTAATGAAAAACACACTCATCTAATTTACTCCTAATTCCACTCCACAATCTATAGTGGAACTTGAACCCTCGACATCTACACTGTATTCTAAAGTCTCATTTAACGCGGGGGGGGGGGGGGGGGGGGGGGGGGGAATGAATTAAGAGAGAAAAGGAAGAAAAATATGTGATTTTTTTCGTGTTCCCGAGTTTAATAAAAAGTAAAGAAAAAAAGAAGAAATCAAACATTTCATGTGTTCCCGGGTTAGGAGGAAAATAAAAGAAAGGAACAATTTTACCATTATACCCTTTAAACATAAAACATTTTAATTAGATATGAGGGTAATTTAGTAATTGATAAGATTTTCTCTCCTAATCTCTCTGATTTGGGAGGATAAATATACGTACAAATTTTCTTCCCTTTTTCCTCCTTTCCCCTTCCCTTCTATACTAAAAAAATCTCGAGAATATGGTTTTTTCATATTTTCATCTATTTTCTTTCTTCTTCCCCTGTTAAATGAGACTCGGGAAAGGGCACCATTTAACAACTCACTTTAGATTGAAATATTTTATTGGTACTCATGCAAGTTCAATCGTAAAACTCATAGAGAATAACAAAAACCAATATTCATAATCTATTATGAAAAACAATGTTTCAAAATTACACCAAAGACTTAACATAGATAAAGGATGAATCATCACAATATTTCAGTTAACGAATGACAATTGATGCTTATAACTGATTAGTTGCCAACGGTTAGATAGTTATAGTGTTGAATTTGTTGAAAATGTTAAAGGATTTAATACCTTACACTTTAATAAAGATTATAATATAATGTTTTGTTATATTTTTTGTGTGTAACATGTATATGGATCATTGGCTTCTGAACAAGGATATGGACTGCTTGATAAGACATTCGTATGGGTTGCTATACACTGCTGGACATTTAAAGGTTGGGCTCCATAGAACTGTTGGGCCAGCCCGATGCATCCATCAACACAGGGTTCACGTAAGGACAGGCCCATATCGCGTGTTATGTCATGTGGGTCAAGTCGGGTCGTGGGTCTCTATTGTAATTAGGGTTTGAGAGTTTTTTTTAGTGCACAATTCTCTTTCGTCTCTCACTAGAACTCTCTATAGTTCTTATAAATCTAGGGTTTATATTAGCTACAAATTGAAGAGGAAGCAAAAGAGAGGGAAAAAATCAACAATGTCATAGCTAACTTCCCTTAACAGCAGCTAACCAACACTAACCGTTACTAACAACTTCTAACAACTGTTTAACACTAAGACCCTTTACTAACACATTATTACATTTCCAGTCCCTGACTCATTATTGACCTAACAGTTTATAGTGTTTAACCCGTGTAGATTGTGTAAAAGATTGAAGTCAGTTCGTCATGTTGATGATTCGAGTCTTAGAGTTTGAAGAGTGTGTTGCGTCTGAGATTTGTTTCTTGTCTTTTTTGTTTAATGATAATACAATCTGAGTTATTTTTCTTATTGTTTAAAGTCTCTGAGTACCAGTTTTGATAGAATTTATATGCACAAGTAACGTCGTAACGATATTTGACAACACTATTTATAATGTACGATCCAAAAAATTAAAACAAGAGCAACGATCATATGATATCTAAGGAGTTCCAAAAAGTTACAATAAGAGCAATGATCATATGATATCTAAGGACTTAAATGAAATTGCGAAGAGGTTAAACTATTTGTGAAATAATTTATACAAATTATTATTCGTTTGATTATTAGATAAATATAAATATATGAATTTTAATTTTCAAACCTAACTTGTTCTGCCGCTCACAGCTATCGGCCCCTCCCCTCTCGGTAGTGTGCCTCCACCCCACTGCCTCACGCCCACCACCAGGGCTAACGCCGCATTTGCAGTCGCCGCCATTGCAAGGGACACTGGCCGAAGACAGGTCTTCGTCTGAGTGTGTCGCAATCGCAAGAACCTAAAGTGTTTAGTTCTTAGGGTGTTTCGTGTTATTGGATCTAGCGACCAATTCATTCTCGTAGTGCTCCAACTTGGTTTATTGTTTACTCAAAAGGTATTTCGATTAGCCAAAATGGCTTGATGACGCTAAAATTAACGGAATTTAAGTATGGAATCACGAGAGCATTATAAGCACTTGCACATGATAGTGCTACGTAGATATAGTGGGGGATAGAAAGAGGAAGCTATACGGTTACACGAATCGTATTTAAAACAATATGCACATGTGTTTCTTCATTTCTCTACTTAAGTTACATAATATACGGTCCTGTCTGAAAGCCAATATCTAAGATATGCATTTGGATTAATACCTGATTTTGGATGAACATCAACTCTTTCATGATATCTAAAACATGTTTTCTATGACTTTCTTTGCTTCTTATCCGACATTGATCATCTATGTTAGTTAACTTGTGATGTAAACATACGATATCCGTTTGGCTCTCGAGTATGTAACTATAAGAACTACATAAACATTACTTACATATATATCGCATAAATATAACTCGAGATCTCATATATTTTAACGCATAACAATACAAGTCCAAACTTGAAGTAGAAATTAACTACTGGTGGCAACTAGATTTGACTGAGCAAAGAAATTGGCATCATGGTTTACCAATCTACAAGGATGGGTGATTAAACTTGATTAACTTAGTATTTACTTTCAACCCCAAAACAAAAATAACTCAAGGACTTCCATAGATTATACCTTTTCGCATATACAAGTTGCTCACTATTGCTTGGAGATGAAGTTTCGAAGAACTGAGCGCTTTCACAGACTACGTTCCCCAGACAAGGAAATCAACTACAAATTAAGAATGTGCACAGTTAGATGAGCCAATTTACACACGCGGCACAGGTTTTAGTGAATAATAAGGTTGTAAGAAAAAATAATCAAGCGGATACGCGGTGGCATTTTTGTAGTAAGCGCTAAGTATAATGTATTCACATATGATTATATGTAGACACCAATGTAATGATGTATTCACTTCACCTGTGATAACAGTATACACATATTCACTGGTGAAAGTAGTATTATAAAGTATAGTGTATTCACGGTAATACAAGATATGTATACATATATTGTATTCACCGTTGAATACATGTGAATACACTGCAAAATGTTTTTACATTTATTACAAAAATGCGACTGCGTAAAAAACAAATTCGTTAAGCAAATGATCTCCTTATAACCCTCCCCATCTTGGTTTATAAAGTGAGAAGCGCAGAAAAGTGACAAGGTCTAAAATTGAGGCGCGAAGCGCAAAAGCGCACCGTTTTCCGTACCCGAGACGCAAATAATTATATAATTTTTAATATATTTCCTATAGGTTTCTAGCATCATTTACCCAATATTAAGAGACAAGTAAGCTTTATATATGTTTTAATATGGAAATTACATACATGTACAACCTGAAAAGCATGTTAAACTTTAAAGCAAGACAGATATTTTTGATAAAAGTAGGAAAGAATTTTGGTAAATAAAAAATAAAAACAAACCTGGCAAGCAACGTCAATTATGTTTTGGCTATCAGATGAATCATCAATCAGCTTCTCGTTTTCAAGGTTGAAACTTGGTTTATAAGATTCAGACGATGAAACCTTCTTCCGCCTCCTGCTAAACGTAAACTTCAAACACCTGTTGTTATCAGCATCACGAGCAGTCCAAACAGATTCTTTTGCAGCACTTTCATGTTTTTCAACCACTGAATCATTCAGTAATTTGCTCTCCTCATACTTACGTTCTTCAAATTTCACACCATTATTGCCCTTGCAATGCGAACGTGAAGCACGCGACTTGAATAACGAAGATATTTCATCCCAGCACCTAACTTTCCTTTTCCTAACACTTCTACGAAGTGTGCAAGCATTTTTTTCATTATGTTCCATCAAATTTGCACCCTTTCCACATGATTTTTGTTTAAGATTCAACTTCTCATGACAAAACCGAGAAAGTATGCGGTTTGATCGTGCGTATTTAGCTCTGTTTGGAAATGGAGTTTTAACAGTTTGACCTTTGGGAATCCTACTGTTAGTAGAAGAAGCTTCTGACCCATTAACGTTCTTTGCATCTTTGTTCTCAGTGTCAATAAACGATGGTGCACATTTTCCAAAATTTGTTTCATCAGAAATCTTTTTTTCATCCACTAGATTCATCTCAATTGCCCGGATTCGGTGAGTATATCCGTTTCTATACGACTCAGGCTCTTTGTTTCCGATGATTATGGAAGCTAAATTTGGATCTGATGTTGTAATCTCTTTTGCTGGATTGCAACTTTTACTGCATGGAGAACATTTGAAGTGTTCGGTAACATCTGTGTTTTTCTGATGCATATGCTCGTTTTCAGATGGTCCATTTGAATGTAGCGTGTGATTGTTCTTCATTTCCTCCAATCGTTCATGTGCTTTCCTTATTTCTGCTCTAAGATCCATTATCACACCTTCTGTTTCGTTAAGCTGTTCATCTAGCTCTTTGATTCTTTTTTGCTGACTCGAGGCTCTTGTTTCTGCTTCAGTTGTCTGAATTGAGTACATTTTTGTGTCAGACTGTCAGTAAGAAAAGGTCATATATATTTTTTTTATTGTTATAGCTATATATAAGAATAAATGAAGAGACAACATGTTTGAATGGTAAAATAACACCATCAGTGGATAATATTTTCCAGTGTAACATATTTCTACCTAAGAAGATGCGGATTAGTGGTCAAACAACAAGCAGCTTTGGAAGCAGGGCCGGCTCCATAGGCTTGCCAACCTAGGCACGGGCCTAGGGCCACCAAAAATAAGGGTCTCCAAGTTTTTAGAAAGTTTTTATATATAGTATATGTATTAGGCTCAAATAAATACGTTTATTTCAAAACTAAACTAGTTTTTTTTTATTGAAGGAGCTTAAAGTAAATATTGTTTAGCAAACATAAGCACAGTTTCAAAGCTCATTTCGCATAAATTTCCAGCTATTACAACACAACAACAACCATCGACCTAATCATCATTATTCAGCGGCCTAAAGCCCTAAAATATAGTCACAATCATCGTTCCCACTCCCTATCGCAACTTACTTCAATTTCTAGGCTATCGGCTATCACTAGACGAAAAGTAATCGTAATCACCCATGGCGACGGGTCCATCGGGATTGGAGGAGCGTTTATGGGTGAAATTAGGGCCCTCACTTTGCAGTTCGCTTAGGGTCTCTAAAAATGTTGGAACGGCCCTGTTTGGAAGGTCAGTGGTTGTGAAATCTGACAAGCATCTCACAAACACAGTAAAGTCTTATTTCAATAAAATAAACACAAAATGTTTTTTGGATAAAAACGTTAAAAAAAACTGCCCATATCCAGATAAAAAAACAAACTTTACTTTATGGATGTACAATATCAACATTCAAATCATCTGTTTATTCCACAACAGACTTGTGATTATCAGAGTTCGATTAGAATTATAAATACTTATTGCACAAAAGAGAGTATTCAACTCCCTGATCATCTGCATATAATAATCTCAAACTGGGATCTACAAAGTCCAACTAAAAAGGCCCACAAACTTAAGGTAGAAAGAACAAGTAAAACTGCATGGGTTATTCTTGTCATAATATTTCAGTACAGAAATCTAAAGGCATTGAGAGCTTCTGCAACCAAGATCAAAACAGAAAATAAACGGCTCCTCAAACCAACAGGGAGACCGTGATTCAAGAAAACAGCTTTGTAAAGATGAACTACAATACCTTACAGCCTTCAGTGGCGGATCGATGATTTGGAAAAAATTAGTGAGAATTATTGAGAATGTAGCAATAGGAATCCCCTGAACAAAATTTCTAGATCCGCCACTGACCTTAACATGTGTAAAAGCAATTGTCATAAGGATGGAAAGTTTAAAATAGAATTAATATACGACGAGTTCAAATGGAAGTAATCGTGGATACATGTAGTAGTAAAAATTAGACTAAATACATACATAAACAAACCACTGAAATTCTCACAATATGGTATGCAACAATCGTTAGCAGTTGTAAGCATGTTCTATTCACAAAATGAAACAAGCATTAGAGATCCACATCCACTTGTAACCTCCAGACATTAATACAATGATTACAGAATTCTTGATGTTTCTCAGAGGAGGCATATACACAGATTATAGTAACTTTGAGTCTTTTGACCCCCACAACAAATTTTAAGTCAATGTATTGATATCTTAATGATCTGTTTATGACACGATTAAACTTGTTTAATAAAAAGTACACAATCCAATTTTATACTTTTTATAAAATAATTAAAACTAGAAGGCTAGACTCCATCATTTCTCCTTCTTGGTAGATAAAACATATAAAAAAGATATAGAGTAGCTAAACGAATTGTTTTCATGTTTGATACTTGTTTAACGCGAATAGACCTGTTTTGTCAGCCCTAGTTTCTAGACTCTATTACCTACATATAATCAAATAAAAACATCTAATCTAACACACTAAACCTATCATTCACTAAAATCATCCAATCCATTACCAAGGCGAAAATCAGCACCAATTATAATTCATAAACATCAAAACCTAAACAGAAACCACTACCTTAACATCAATCATCTCTTTAAACCGAACAAGCATCCGAACCGCCTCGTCTTTCGTGTTACGCAAATCGTAACCAACTCGAACCGCTTTCCGCTCTGACGCCATTGCTCGAGCAGCTGCTTCCTTCGCTGTATTCAAAATCATCTCCGCATAAACCTTCTTCAACGCCTCCAATTTCTACAAAACAAATTCAAACAACAAAAACACAAATTTACAAATCGATCTACGCTGAAAACACGCAAATTATTAGTAAATTACACACGATTCGTGACGGAGATGTGTGTGTGTAATGTGTGTGTATTTGAAATGAATAATAATATTGCGAGATTGAGAGATTATGAGAATACAGAGGTTTGATCTTCCATTGAAGAAGTGTGTGTAGATTCAGGTGGGAAAATGGAGAATTGGGATTCCTTGATGATGAGGGGGAGACTATTGTTTTAACTGCAAAGTTGTCGTTTTTTGTTTTTCTTTTCCTTTTTTGAATAAAGTTTGTGTTTGCAAATTACAAACCGTAACTAAAGTTGCATTCTAGCCCTTACACTTTTCATAAACGGTAAAAAACTGAATAACAAACAAATTGGTCTAAATCATAACTAAAAGGTAAAAACACTAAAGACTTTAGATTAGAGGTGTAAAAAAAACAGGTTTTAGGATTGAAACCGAAAAAAAAAAAAAACAAAAGCCAGTTTTTTAACCGGTTTTTTTTAAAATTGGTTCTAACCCGAACTGAATCAGCGGTTTGTAGACTGGTTAGTATTCTTGATCTTCGAAACCGGTTTAAAAACCAAATCCGGTTTAAAAAAACCAATTTAAACTGATTAAAAACCTTGCACAAACCAGTTTTAAACCAACCAGTTAAAAAACCCAACTAGTTTTTAACAACCCCCCCCCCCCCCCCCCCCACTCCCACACACACACCAAGAAAACCGGTTTTTAAAGAAAGACGATTTATACACCTCTAATCTAGATCGTTTGAAAACCGATGGTTAAGTTATGATTTTTTTATAATTTGATTTTGTGGTTTGGTTATAGTTGTATTTGTATCTATACTATATAATAAAAGAAACCAATAAGGGGACACATGTCATTCATTGAAGACATCTATTTTTTAGTTTTTTCCTCTCTATCCTACTTAATTATAAATAATTAATATTAATTATAAATTAATTATAAAAACAAATTTAATATAAATTTAAACAATTCGTATAGGAGATAATATAATATTTTGAAATATTTATTAGATTTCAAAATCGTTTATCCTGAAATTAACAAAAGACGTACACTAAATATAAATTACTATAATGTAAATGATTTATTTATTTTATTAAACTAAAGTAGTTAAGGGTAGAACATATTTCAAAAATGTTTATAAGGGTAAACAAAAATATTAATCAATGTTTATTGGTTCTATACTTTTATTTTCGTGTTCAACTCTCAACTCAAATACGGTATTCACTATGTTTACGTGACATTTATAAGAACCATCACCGCAATCACCTCATTCATCATATATCGAGTATATCCGTTAGTTTTTTTAAAGATATAATTTTTTTATTAGATTCATTCAACCCGTGTAATAAATGAGGTTTTTTACTATACAAAATTAAATTTATGCAACTCGTGTAATACACCGGGTTTCTTACTATACAAAATTACATTTATGCAACTCATGTAATACACCGGGTTTCTAAAAATATAATTTTTTTTTATTATGTGGTATATAAAATTAGATTTATTCAATCCATATAATACACATGGTATATAAAGACATAACAAGATATAACTTTTTATTGATTGGTATATAAAATTACATGTGCTCAACTCATACATGAGGTTCTTAAAAATGTAACTTTTTTCATTATTTAATATATAAAATTAAATTTACTCAACCCGTACAATACACGAGATTCTTAAAGATATAACATTTTTATTTTTTAATATATAAAATTACATTTATTCATCCCAGGTAATAAACGAGATTTTTAAAGATATATTGTTTTATTATTTGTTATATAAAATTACATTTATTCAACCTGTGTATTACACGGGGTTCTAACCTAGTAATCAATTAAAGCAATTGAATCGGCATTATGATTTACTTTTATGTTTTTGCATTATAGATGATAATTTTTTTAAACATTGTTTGAATATTTTTTTGTAAGATTAATATTTTTTTTACATGTTAATTCGCTAATATAAATTAAGCCTCAATCATACTTGACAACTTTCATCAAAACAGAAGGTAGACGGATAACAAACTGCGCCGCCACCCATTTGTGAATTGAGAACTTACATAATGTGATAATGTGTTGTATTTTGAAAAGTTATTTCAAAATTTTTAATAATTACATATTAGTTGTTGCTTTTTTATTTATGAGTTAAAATGATAGCTACTGTTTTATTTAACCAAACATACTAATAGACTTGTTTTTTTTAACAACAAACTCAATCCCGAGCACTATCAGGGAACCCACTGGACAAACGGAGTACTCCGAGAGTAACCCGAGTCCACCACCAATTCCAGGGAAAACCCGGTAACCCACCCGCCCATAGGCACGACGGTGAAATTACCCGCAAAACCCATTTGGCTCAAGGATCCAACCCAGGTTTCCCTGGGTCTCCTATCATTGCCCACCAATGCCTCACTCCGCACCAAGTGGGAGTCGAACCTGCATCTATCAAGAGAAATGCAAGCCCTCCACCACTTGATCTATAGATCATTGGCTACTAATAGACTTGTTAATAGAAATTATTTTGAATCTACCGGCGTCCGATGTTGATAGTTGACAATAATCAACCGAGATAGATGAATCACCTTTTCGTATAAGTGTATTAACCGAACCATTATAATGAGGACGGATTGGTAATATAAGGGTGGAAGGCTTCGGTGACCCCTTCGGTAATCCCCATTCACCATGCGGCAAGGGGCCGCCACCCCTCTTTCGGTAACCGGTGACCCACAAAATCGGTGTATACTCACCGAAAAGAAAATGTGACCGTTATGAATTTTTGGAACGTTGGGACTTGCGTGTGACCGTTGGAAAATTAAAGAAAATTGTTTTCTTTATTTAAAACCCACACATTTCACTCATCTCACACACCACTCTCACTAAAATTTCTACACACCACACCATGGATAAACAAAATAAAGGTGAACCCAAGAAAAAAGGTTCCGCTAGCCGAGGATCGGGTTCAAACTCAAGAGGACACGTGGCGCAAACGAGACGAGGTGGTTCTAGTGGTCTTAGTGCACCGTTTCAAACTCCATACGGACATTCAACAAACTCTCGACCTCAATATTTTTCCCCCAACCTTCACAACCGACTTTTTATAACACCCAACCCCAACCTAATTTTCCGCCACAAATATTTTCACACCCACACGGTCCAACGATGGTCGCACCCAGCATGTACGAATACTCCATGGAAGCGCAAAACTCATTCGATCCATTTGCATTTAGGATCCCGCCAATTCAATCACCAAGAGAGAATGACGGGCGCTCATTTACGATCTACGATGACAATGAAGACCAAGATGTAGAGTTGTCTTCGAAACACAACATTTGGATGAAGAAATTGGCGAAGACGAAGTAGAATATGAGGTTGAAGACGAAGATGTTGGTGAAGCAAGTGAGTCAAAAGAAAAGGGAGGCAAGGCGGAGCGTCAAATTTGGACGAAAAAATAAGAAGAGGCCTTAGCCAAGGTATGGGTTCATTGTTCTTTAAACAAGAAAAAAGACAACCAATAAAAAGCGGACAGTTTTTGGAAAAAAAGTTCTCGGGCATTACAACGCAACGGTCGGCGGAAGTACATGAACCGTTCATCAAGTACGTTCAAAATGGCTCCCTATGTTGAGTAAGATAAATTACTTCAACGGACTTTGGCAAAAGCGGTATAATTTTTTTTTAACATTTATAAAATATTTTCTATAACATTTTTTATTTTGTATATTTGTTATATATGTAGGATCGTATTCATGGTTGTGGTTGTGGTTGTGGCGACGTCGATGTCATGAATAGGGCTTTAAAATATTATAAATCAAAATATTCGAGTGGTTTTCATCATGTTGAGGCATGGGAGGTTGTTAATAAACATGACAAATGGGCCCCGATACCATTGTTGGGTGAAGATAGTGGTAGTTTGGGCCAAAAAAGAAAGTCGTCGGATTCGGGTAACTATAATTTGGGTACACCGGGAACTGAGTTCACTAGCGATATACCCGACATAAACGTAGACCCCTCACTAACAAGACCGCGAAAGAAAGATAAGAGAGCTGCAACAATACCATCTGATAGCGTGGAAATGACTTTGACCGAGAAGCTCTCACAATACACCCTTATGAAAGAAGCAAAACAAGCACAGGCGATAGAGTTGTCGAATATAAAAAGAAACGTGAGGAAGACACCATAGCGTTAGTGTCGGATAACGCGAGGCGGTGAAACAACTTATGTATGATCGGGATTTGGACACATTTACTATGCCACACGACCATTCTTCACCCGAGATGTTGTCGTTTATTCTATCTCGGAAAAGGGATGTCGCAAAAAAAAATATAATTGTCCATGCCCTTTCTAAATTTTAGGTTTATTGTGGTTTAATATGCCAAAAATACCCCTGGTTATAACCAGATTTTTAAACTGAGTTAGGCAATGTGAACAAAATGGCAAGAAAATGGAACAGTCAGGGACCCAGAGGAGTAAAAAAAACTATTTGGACTAAAATGACAATTTGGACCAAACCTTATGGACTAAAATGGCAATTTACTCTATATAAATATAAACATGATTATTTTATATGGGTTAGGATATAATAGCAAGTTTATTTGGGTAGAAAGGATAGAAAGTAATATTGCCCATCTATTTAGTAATCAAGGGTTAAGATTAAATGAGTGAAATTGAACCAAAAAGAGTTGACGCGTGGGTTTGTGTAATGGCATTCTAGTCAATTCAAAACAATAGTTTCTCTCTCCTCCAATTCCTCCCAGTTTTTTTAAACGTTAATAACTCTTTCATACGACATTATTTTTTTATAAAAATTGCACCATAAAAACGAATGTTTTTTATCTTTAAATCGAACACACTATTGCTATACTTTTGAAAAAGAAATTCGATAACCCAGATACGTAAAACGCAATGGATAAAAAACACAAAAAATGATTTTTTTTGTAAAACGCAATGGGCTAAAAACGCAAAAGAAATTGTTATTTCTAAAATGCAATGGGCTAAAAACACAAAAGAAAGTGTTAGTTCTAAAACGCAATGGTCTAAAAACACAAAAAAAATGTTCTTTTTAAAACGCAAAAGGCTAAAAACACAAAAGAAATATGTTTTTTCATGGTTTTATAAAAAGCAATGGAAGAAAATACAATAAAAATGTCCAGTCAAATTGTGTTTTAACATGCCGAGTTCATTGTGTTACAAAATAGAAACAAACATAGAAACATTGAGATGAAAAAAACAATTGCGTTTTACAAATTCATTGTCATGTACAATTAAAATGAAAATCCATTAATTAATAATTAATAAAACTATTGCGTTTTATAATAAACTAGTATTACGCACCCCCGCGTTGCGGCGGGGGCGAACACTAATGCCACACTACTGCCAGCAATCACCCACACTGAAGTTGCAGCGTGTTAATGTGAAGAAATTAAACCAAACGTAAAACATAGAATAAAATAACTAAGTTGATCTAGGGCTTGCGCGTTACAATAAACCCACGTCTGTTTTTTTCCGTTTGACAGGTTCATCGTAATCTATATATAATATATATCATTACCACTATACAAACCATAATGCATACATTACAACAACCATTGCATCAATATGTTGCAAATTATATTTATACAAGATTTTTGCTAAATTAATTAGATTATTATAAATAATAATAATAATTTACAAATAAAACAACACAACTTTAAATGGATCAAACCGATTGAATTTGGTAAGATAATGAAATCATTATTTGATTATGGTACAACCACTTAAGCACAATTTACAACCATACATGCATACAAAACATATTGAATTTGGTAAGATACTCAAACCATTATTTGATTAAGGTACAACAACTTAAACTCAATTTACAACCATAAATTGCATGCAAATGTTAAAAAATAATAGTGTATAAATAAGGTACAACAACTTAAGCTTAATTTACAACTACAAATGCATACACATGTTACAAATTAATAGTATATAACTAGAATTACCATCCGCCGCAATGCGGTGGAGATTCGTTAGTTATATATCATATCAGATGAAAGTCAAATGTTTCTTACATAACCGCGAACATGTGTGTAAAACATAGAAAAAATATTAGAATAACTAAGTTGATATCTGACCCGTGTGTTGCAATAGACTTATCAAACGGGGGAAATGGACGCGCTGCGGCAGGCCTGTCAAACGGGAAAAATAGATGAAAAAACGTTGAACCCCACACGCACTTTGCGACGTGTTAACTCAGAAAATTAAGAACGAAATGTTAAACAGAAAACTTGCAAAAGATGAAAAGTATAAGGGACTAAAGTTGAAAGTTAAAAAGTGTTGGGGTTAAATTGCAAATGATGGAAAGCTTTGGGTTAAAAGTAAAAAAATCAAATGGGTTAAATTGCAAAAGATAGAAACTTTTGAATTATAAGTGAAAAATCAAACTAATTAAAGGGGTTAAATTACCAAATAATGAAACTTTAGACTTAAATTGACAAAGATTGAAACTTTAGGGTTAGAAAGAAAATTTTCAATTTTTTTTTTTTTGGAAAACTCCCAAAACCAATGGTACAACTACTATATGCACATATATGTTGCTTATTTATAGTTTATAATTGTAATTCTAAGTTTATTAAGGTTTTATTTTGTTTAGTATATGTTTTATTTATTTTTAATGCATAATTTCTAGAAATAAAAATATAAAAAAAAGAAATAAACACCCCATGTGTTTGACTGTTAGAGCACCCCTAGTATTTGAGTGTAAAATGAGGAGTGAAGTGGGGAGTTGACATGACATGAAATTATTGGCTAAACAAAAAGTTTACCACTCCCCATTTGGGGAGTGCCCCTTTCACCCTAAACATGTATATCCTTATTTATTTGGTATACTAATTTATTTTAGCTTCTTAGTAACAGCACACATTTCTGCCCCATACATCTCTCAATGTATCTAGCACCAAGGAAGGTTATAAACACATTAGATGCAATTTGCAGAGACTTCATATGGGGTAGAAAAGCTGGAAAGAATAAAATATGTTGGATTGCATGGGGCAAGATAACAAGACCGAAACAGTATGGTGGATTCAGATTAGAAGACCTGAGAAGTGCAAACCTCACCTTCGTGATAGAGTGGTGGTGGAAGTATAAGTCGATACCGGAGGAACTATGGGTGAAAGTTATAAATTCAATACACGAAAGTAAGATATGTTATAAGTTTATACCATTTAATAAGAATTTAGCAGGTACATGGAAACACATTGTTGAAACCGGAAAAGAGCTTGGAAAAATGGGAATCATAACAACAGAAGTGCTTACAACGGAGGTGGGCAGTGGCAGATCAGTGAAATTTTGGCCGGATAACTGGACTGGAGGCAGACCATTCAAGGAGAGATATCCGGAGTTATTTAAAATTGCAACAAACAAACAAGCAAAACTAGCGGAATGTATAACAAGATTAGAGAACGAGAACCAATGGAATATTGGATGGGCACGACCACCAAACACAGGCGACGAATGGGCCCAGTGGACTAGTATGTTGTAGCAACTTAATAGTGCAAAACTCAAAACAGGGAAGATCGATGGGTGTGGAATGCAGACGATAAATGAGAATTCTTGGTGGCAATTGTCAGAAAACATATAAACAAACAAGGCGGAGTCGGAAACGAAGAAGAATGGAAGCATTGAAATCATTGGGTTCCACCAAAGGTAAACTATTTTACATGGAAGACGACGTTTGAGAGGATTCCGGCGAAGAAAGCATTAATTGGGAGAGGCATACCAATAGCAAATCCGCTATGTTTAAGGTGCGAAACACAAGAGGAATCGGCTGGCCATATAAATCAAATCAAAATTAGTATGGAGGAATATACTTGTATGGTTAAAACTACCCGCGTCCAACAAATTCTGATCATGCAGCGAGACTTTAGAGTATGTGAACGACTTAACAGGATCAAAGGAATGAGAAAATTACCAATGTGATTTTTCAAACAACTATGTAGAATATATGGAAGTCACAAAACGAGAGAGAGAGAGTTCGACAAAATCATCCATACCAAGAATAACATAGCAGGGGCAATAATGTCGGACAGTGGCGAAGCTTGAGATTTCTGATCGGGGGTCGAAAACGTATATACCTAAAAAAATTATAAACCGGGGGGTTGAAAACGTATATATCTAAAACATTCTATGCGAAAACTACATACCGGGCACTACTGAGCGAAAAGTTTGAGGGTCGGGTGTCACAACCCAACCAATGGCGGAAACATCGGAGTGAGACGAAAATGAGATTGCAAGAGACTTCATAACTCTAATTGCGGCAAGTATCTAATAATTGTTTTTTTTACATTGCTTGAACTAGGACACCACAAGTTAAAATAAATAACGCACAATAAGTATTCAAATAATTAAATTCCATTTCATTGATAATGAATTATTACAGGTGTTGGAAACAGAATACAACAGGGTTGAAAGTAAATTACAAAACAACGAGCAATAAAGTTTAAATGCGTTTCTAGGCAATCCTACTGGATTCATCTGTCACAATCCTGCAACATGTATTAAAAGCATGGATCAGTACAAAAGCACTGGCAAGCATAGAAGTTTGAATAAAATTATAAGTATAAAAGTTTTTCTCTAATCCACATAGCATTTATTATTCATGTCGAAACGAGCATATATAAACAACTTAAGAATAGCAAATAGTATGAAATTATGATTTTTAAACTAGCATGCATAAACAGCCTAAGCATAACAATATCATGGGAATACAAGTTGAAACTAACAAGTAATAATAAGCTAAGCATAACAACGAACGTATTCGATGGCTTGTGTGTTTGATTATAATCGATGGTTTAAAGTGGATTTTGTATACATGTTGCACCCCAAAAATGCGTTAAAACGTATAAAGTGTCGAGTATGCTCACAGTGTTTGCGTATGGAGATTCCTTGAAATAACGCGCAAGGGAAAAGATAGGAAAAACCGAACGCACGAGAGTGATTACCCTAAATATGGAATACGTGAACGTCAACGCTATATATAAGTTAAATATATTGATTTAAATGTGTATTAAAGGAAAAGAATTAATAAAAGTAAAACTGTTATTATTATATAGTTCATTTTAAGAATAATAGGGTTAGTTTTATAAAACGGTTAAGTGTTATCTAAAACAAATATATTTTTTTATATTTGATTTTACAAAAATAACTTGAATCCGATAGGTTTCGCTTTATAATTAAACAGGTTTCGTTTTACGGATTTTTACGAAAAACGGGCAGAGTTTCCTCTATTTTTGTAACGATCCCGACAATCTAAGTGTTGATTTATTTGTCAAAACGCAACATTTATTCACAATATATATAATTCGACAAGTGCAAAAATGTAACAAATTTTACTAACTTTACTTGTTTAGTCGACAAAATTTTTATCGTCTCGCTAATCGGGTCGGTTCGAGCTTGGTTTAATATATATAGAATATATAATCAACATAATAAAATTCACGACATTTAAATTTTATCGAGCTTGTGTTGACCAGTTTGACCAGATAGTTGACTGCCGTTGACTGAGGTTTGACCGCTTGAACTGAACCATGAGCCGAAACCCGACAACAAAACTGACGGACTTGAACCCGAATCGAAACCTGAGACAAGAATAACTAGATTTGAATCAAAACTTAACCAAAACAAACTCGAAACTTCACAAACCTGAACCGAACCGAGATTAAACTGGCTGAAACTGAACCTGAACCGAATAAACTCGGAACCCGTACCTGAACCGGAGCTGAAAAGGGACCAATTCGAAGCTGGACAGCCGCCGCCGCCGCTGCAGATGATGGCACGGCTGTCGTCTCTCCTCCGCTTCTCTCTCCGAGTTCCTCTCCCACTCTGTCTCGTCTCCACACCACCACCGGATGACAGTGGTGGTTGATACGATCCGACCCTACCCGTTGTCGTAATCCTACGGGCCAACCCACTACCACATTTAAATATTGTTGCATGAAAGTTAGTTTTTAATTATTAGTTAGTTATTAGTTTAGAAGTCACGTTTATTATTCAGTTATATGTATGCATGGGCATGTGGCATTAGGTCCACGTTCATATTTCATGGTCCATGATCTCTTAGGAAGAAACCACCATTGTTTTCCTATTTAAGTTGAAATATCCAAAGAAAATAGAGAAGAGAAAATTGTTGCAAAACTAGTCTTGTTCTTTATCTTTGTTCTTGGAGCCTAACCCACTCTACGGGTATCTATCGGGAGATTGACCATCTCGAATCGGTCTCTAACATTGGTGCTTTCATTGACTCGTTCTCATGCCTCTACAGAAAGAACCTGCATCCACTGATGGGTCTGTTCAGATGTTATGTGATAAGTTCGCCCAGTTTATGTCACATTACACGGAGACCATAGCCCGTTCTACTGCAAGAGCCAATGCTCGGTTCGAATTCATTCAAGCTGCTATGAAGCGACAGTTGGACATGACCAACAAGCTACTTGTAACCCTAGCCAAAGATGAGGAGGTGAGTGACTATCCTATATTCGCAAAGGATGGGAGATTGCCTTTCTTTTCTGGATCACACCCACCCCCGCCACTTCCATTGCCACCGAACCACGACCTGATTGATGCCTTTAGAAAAACCGTTCCTAAAACACCACCTCCACTACCCACGACAACCCTCACCATAAACAACCCGAAACACTCAAATGACCCACCACCAAGTCATGCCCCACCACCGACACCAAACCAGCCACCGGTACAAAACCCTCCACCAATACCGACACCGTCACTTAACATGTCTATTGAACCATTTGCTCATTTAAAGGCATGCTCTCCTAATGACACCTCACAGGTTGTTATAATGGTTGTCATGGACACCCTTGGTTCAGCCAATGTTCAAGAGACGACACCTCTGAAGCATTTTGTCAATATCTATGCATCACATAGAAGAGATGCACATAATTTTTCTACTTCTCCAACCTACTGTCGCGATGTAGTTCATTCTACACTGGCCCGAACCGACAAACCATTGCTCGAGCAACTAAGCGAAGGTAGAGTCGGACGTCGAGAGTGGCGGCCACCTTGGCAACCTCCATGGCGCTATGTCGAGACCGCACCGAATGTTGTTGGGAGAGTTGAATGGCGACCCCCTTGGTGCTCTCATACCGTCCTTGAGGACAAGGACGTTTTCAAGGGCGCGGCAGTTGATACGATCCGACCCTACCCGTTGTCGTAATCCTACGGGCCAACCCACTACCACATTTAAATATTGTTGCATGAAAGTTAGTTTTTAATTATTAGTTAGTTATTAGTTTAGAAGTCACGTTTATTATTCAGTTATATGTATGCATGGGCATGTGGCATTAGGTCCACGTTCATATTTCATGGTCCATGATCTCTTAGGAAGAAACCACCATTGTTTTCCTATTTAAGTTGAAATATCCAAAGAAAATAGAGAAGAGAAAATTGTTGCAAAACTAGTCTTGTTCTTTATCTTTGTTCTTGGAGCCTAACCCACTCTACGGGTATCTATCGGGAGATTGACCATCTCGAATCGGTAATTAGAGACCGATTCGAGATGGTCAATCTCCCGATAGATACCCGTAGAGTGGGTTAGGCTCCAAGAACAAAGATAAAGAACAAGACTAGTTTTGCAACAATTTTCTCTTCTCTATTTTCTTTGGATATTTCAACTTAAATAGGAAAACAATGGTGGTTTCTTCCTAAGAGATCATGGACCATGAAATATGAACGTGGACCTAATGCCACATGCCCATGCATACATATAACTGAATAATAAACGTGACTTCTAAACTAATAACTAACTAATAATTAAAAACTAACTTTCATGCAACAATATTTAAATGTGGTAGTGGGTTGGCCCGTAGGATTACGACAACGGGTAGGGTCGGATCGTATCAGTGGTGGTGGTCGTTCATTAGTCAACGGAGGAGGGGGCTTCGATGAGGGGAAGAGGGGGTGTGTAGGTGTTAGATGGTACGAGGTGTTTCACGGGGATGGTGTGCTTGCCAAAAAACGGAGACGGCGTCGGCCGGAGTTGCTCTGGTGACTGGATTTCACGGAGAAGGAGGGAAAAGGGGGGTGTCGGCTGCATGAGAGATGAGGGAGGTGGCTGCTCTTTTGTTTAGAATTAGGGTTTGAACAATTTGAAAGCTATTTATTCTAAGGTTTTGTAGTGGGTTAGACCTAAAGCCCGTTAGCGGCCCAATCTCGTTTCCGGACCCGTCTTCGCACACGAGCTTCGTAAAAATGGCTTGTAATATTATTTTTAAAGTTTAAATTCATGAAATAATGTCGGTGCTCGATATTGGTCACGTTCGCTTGTCGGTCGCGTTAAAAGTGCGTAAGATGCGTGGTTTTCCATTTTTAAACCGTTTTTCGATCAGATTTCAACCGCGTTTCTAAAAATAGGAAACGAACTCGTATTTTCTAAAAAAACATGGAAATACGGAAATACGAGGCGTTACAGTCTCCCCTCCTTTAGGAAATTTCGTCCCGAAATTTATTCAAGAGGAAGACCTTGGGGAGGATGGCTTCTCGAAGTGTGTTTGGGTATAACTGAGAAAGAGGTTGTGAGTGATCAAAGTGTGTATTCAATATAATAGGGGAACACCGAATTTCTCATGGCACGTTTTTGCGAAAGTTTGGTAATATGGTAGGAACACTTATATATAGGAAGTACCAGCGGCGTATCCACCATGTTCATACCATATTACATCTGTTTTGCTATTCGATGTCATGTTACATTCCGTGTTATATATAGAAAGTACCAGCGGCGTATCCACCATGTTCATACACTTATATAACGTATAGTAATTTAAGTATGTAAGCATGATTGGTATTTTAGTATGAGAGAGGTTATAAGTATGAGTATGATTAAAGTCTTTGAATAGTCCACATGAGATATTTAGTTAACTTAATTAATGCATTACTGGCATGTGATCTCACTGGTCAAACCATCGTGTCCGTAAGTATGTATGAATGTCTTAACATGACCGCAAGTCCATGCAGCGGGCGTTACTCCTATAGCGCTACACAAGCGCTATATATGTTAAGGTGAGGCTTCATCCGAAGTTAATGGCAAAATGTCAACCCAGCGTTTAACGCAAGCGTCATCTAATCATAGCACATGTCATCATTTTGTTGCTATGAAAAGATCCGTAATGTATGAATGAAGGTCTTGACATTACCACAAATCCATGTGGCGGTGCGTCACTCCTATAGTGCTTCACAAGCACTACATATGTCAAGGTGAGGCTTCTCCCGAAGTTAATGACAAAATTGTCAACCCAACGTGTCCGCAAGCGTCATCTAATCATAGCACATGTCACCATTTCGTTGCTATGAAAATATCCGTAAAAGTTTAACTTAAGATAACCACAAATCCATATGGCGGTGCGTCACTCCTATAGTGCTTCACAAGCACTATATATGTTAAGGTGTGGCTTCTTACGAAGCTAATGACCAGTTTATCACATAAGAATGTCCAGTAATCCCGAATCAAGTATAACGTATTAGTATGCGTGTATTAATTTATTGTGTAAAAACGATGATTAGATAACAAGTATTAAATCGCATAAAAGTTAAGTTAATATAAAAGAGAGGCTTGATAAGTATTGGAGTGCTTCGGGTTTAGAAACTTCGACTATTCCAAGGTTAATCGCAAGTCCTTCCGAATTAGGGAGACATGCTTTGGCCTAATAGGTATAATACTCTCGTCGCCAGGAGATTAACGGTATTTTACCCTTCCAGTTAGTACATGTCCCTAATTTGATTTAAAATACGAAACTTTGGCGAGATTGAAAATCATTGAGCGGGACCAGTCACCAAAGGTGTGGATATCAATCCTAGCTTGACAATTTCGTCCCCAAAATGTGGTTTATTGAACGAAACAAGATAAAATCTCGACTCGTCAATAAGGAACCACTAGAGTATGAAATGGAAATTCCCATCAAGATACGGATTTCACTCCTGACTTGATGGTGAAATTTCGTGCAAAATAGCATGTAAAGTGGATTGAAATCCGTCACTAAAGGCGGGAATCACCCCTATTCTAGTGAGTCGTTTCGATTGTGGAATATGAGTCTCTTCAAGTATGTATTGTGTGAAATGTTTTAGAAAAGACACATTGTTTATTTAGACAAAAGAAGAGGTATAAGCAAATAGGAAGAATTACATATTAAGCAAGAATCAGGAACGGTCAAGTTTTGGTACTTAGACTATAGACTAGGTCGAACATGGCAATTCTACCTAATTCTCTATAGTTATGGCTCTGACACCAATCTGTCACACCCCAACCGATGGCGGATACATCAGAGTGAGACGAAAACGAGATTCCAAGAGACTTCATAACTCTAATTGCGGCAAGTATTTAATAATTGCTTTTTTTACATTGCTTGAACTAGGACACCACAAGTTAAAATAAATAACGCACAATAAATATTCAAATAATTAAATTCCATTTCATTGATAATGAATTATTACAAGTGTTGGAAACAGAATACAACAGGGTTGAAAGTAAATTACAAAACAACAAGCAATAAAGTTTAAATGCGTTTCTAGGCAATCCTACTGGATTCATCTGTCACAATCCTGCAACATGTATTAAAAGCATGGATCAGTACAAAAGCACTGGCAAGCATACAAGTTTGATGTCACACCCCGATATTTCCACATATTACCAGTGGGCCCGGTGGGGAGTATCGTGTCATAGTTGATATCGTCACAGACAATACACACAATATAATAGCACAGCGAAAGGCTTGGTAGATATTTACTATTACAAACCATAGTGTTCGAGTGTCCAAATAAAAGAATATACAGACTGGTTGTAATAGAGATCCACAGGCGGATCATAAAAACAAATACAAGAAAACTGAAATAACAGACTTCAGGCATCTAAGGATTTGCAAGATCCCCTTATTAGACACCAAGTAGCTCCAACCTAGTTTCGTGAGGTACCTGTCACTTAGCCTTTGGAAAATACGTCAGTTTTCACTGGTAAATACAATTAACCGGCTCATTTGAAAAGAGTTAATGAAAATTGATTTTAGGTGCACAAGGCACCAAACCATTTATAACTTGGGACAATTTTTATATAAAATCTTGTATACAAATTTACATGTTTGTCATACATATGGGGCCGGTTTGGAAGCCGATCATGATTAACCGACTCACCACTATAAAACCCACAAAGGAGTTATCCCCAACATGTGGGTTATTTAGCATTTGCATCTGTCAGGTGTATGCCTACACCCCGTGCATAGGCCGTGGCCATTTTCAAATGAAATGAGCCGAGGATATCCAGGACACGGTCGTATTAACCCCCAATGTTTATGTTATCAAACAAAACAGATTAAAACGGGTTATGCAATTTATTAATCACAATCCGATTAAATGATTCCATACCTGACCAAGCGGTATTATTATTATACCGTATCCCAAGCCCGTATAAGGGAAAATAAGTTAAAAGTATTTACCTGAGCTAGATGTGTAAGGATGTAAATCAGCCGTAAGTTTCCTAAAGCCTTATGTAAATACCTTCTACCGAAGCTACTCAATCTGTATGGAAGGTTTATTAGCATATTAGGATACTAACGGGTCTTCATGTAAGTCAAAGACTTAGACCGGTTTGTTTGAAAGATACTTAACGGTTCTAAACGCTAGATTAAGCGGAGACCAGAATAGAATGTGATTTAGACCAGACAAGTTTGGATACTTGTATAATATGGGTAAACTAATCACATTCTGGATTTTGAAGTGAAAGTGATAAGGTTAAACCCGTTTCGGCTAATTTATGTAAACTAGTTACATAAACCGTATCGAACGCATAAATGCTTAACGGGTAACCGAATAAACCATATACAAGTCTCATATATTATTATTCTTAAAACATGTTAATACATCAGTAGGATGTTTACATATATGCCCAAAAAGTATTTAAAACCAATTTAAGTCCCGTAAGGGCATTTTGGTCATTTTAGTGTTTATAAAAGATATTTTAAAGTAAACTGACATTCTGGTCTAAAATATTTTGTAAAAATATTTATTTTATAGTATTAAAACAGTAGGATATCATTCACATGTAAGATTTACCATTTTTGGCCAAACTATGCCTCGAAAGGGCATTTTGGTCATTTCACATACGCTTTTAAGGACATATTTGGAAGTATGAGTTCATGACTTATGCCTACTGTAATAATATTAAAATTTATTTATGAAATCAGTAGGTATCAAGTCTTAGGTGTTAAATATGGTTTTAAACCATATTATACACCTAATTAAGTCGATAATTGACGATATTTGAGGTGTTTATGAAAATCTGAGATTTTGATCAGCCTTAAATGTTTAAAATATTTTATTAATCATATAACATCAGTAGGAAAAGGTTTGGCATGTTAATCATGTGTTAGTCTCATTTTATTAACAAAAAGGGCATTATCGTCATTTATCGAATTATACGAGAACTCAATGATATGGTCAGTTTATTATAATCTAACCAAAAATTCCAAAAATCCTTAAAAATAATACAAAAACAGTAGGTAATGAGTTTGGTGCCAAAATTTGGGTTTAAATATGATTTATGCTAAAAATGCAATTTAATTAACAAAAAGTTTCATTTTACGATATCTTGCATAACTTGAGTTTGAGACCAGAAACTGATGTCAAATTTATTTGACATACTTATATATCAGTAATAAAGCTTTTTGTCTTATCTCATTTTCAAAAATCTCGTTTTTATGACATAAGGGCATAACGGTCAATTATAAGCATAGTAACGGAAACTAGCATATAATTCAAAATACTAATGACCAGGTAATATAACTTCAGAGAGTTATACTACAACATAATATGGTCCTAATGGAAGCTTAAAACATAAAAGATTTAAGCTTAATCGGGTCAGAACTGAAAGTCAAAGCAAAAGTCAATCTTTTGCGACTTTCGGTTGCGAACCGACCCTAAACTCAGAATTGTCGGGTTGAACATGCTTAGACATGTTCTAATATTATTTACCAAGTTATTTAAGTGATAAAATAGGGTTTATACCTTCTGCATTATTAGTTTTGATTATTATTTACAAGTCTGACCCGTTTGACTTTTTAATTAAATAGTTTGACCCGACAATTAACTAAGCAAAAGAGAAAATTAGGGGGTGCCCTTTTAAGGGATTAACACCTACCTAATTATGGTCACATAGTCATATTCACCTCGAACAATGGCTGGACAATTTGAGTTTAAACCGAAGGTTAAATTCATTTTATTATAACTTTGACTTTTCGGTTTTTAATTAACAAAACTGAACTAAAGAGGGGGATAAGACACTTACAAAGGGTCCTAGTAATCTTTTCTATTAAAAATGAGCTTCCTTATGATCAGGAATCCCAAAACTTGAGAGAAGAAGTGATTTGAATGGTATAAGCAATGAACTAGTGCAACATAAGTGCCTACATATAGTTGAAGAGCAAGATCAAGGATCATCACAGGTGTAATGGGAGTGTTTAGGATCATCCCAGGTGTCCTAGTGGTATTCTAAAACCATCAACAAGCTCCATGTTTCGATTTGCAGGTGTTTGAGTCGGTTATGAGCAGAAACCTACAAATGGCAGTGTTCTTCTGATCTGGGCGTTCTCTCGCGGCCCG